>CM067220.1:107668846-108268846 GCA_034190945.1 Octodonta nipae
GTCCTTGAGATACACAAGAACATCAATGTTCTTACTATATAGTCTGATGTACATCAATAGCATACAAAAAATAATCGAACAAACCGTTTTCGGCTAAATAAGGCTATGAAAAACTCACAAAACTACACTGTTTATAACATCTTGCCAGAAGAATTAAAAATTTTGGACTTAAATAAATGTAGAAAGAGTGTGAAAAACTACTTACTAAAATTTTGTTTCTTCTCAGTTGGTGATTAGATGAACCACAAAATATGTTCCACAAAATATGTTCCACGAATTTTAGCATCTAATTATAATTGTTATAATCTGTTCTTATTTTTAACATGTATTTCATTTTTGTATTATTTTAATTGTGAATTTTCACTGAGACTTTATATTTTTGACCGTTTGTTCAATATGTGCCGTAGTCAAATAAAGAAATCTAAATCTTACTATTGCAAGATGAAAGAAAATTATCGAGAAGATTTTTTCTAAATTTTTCACTTTTAGGTCTGTCGTTTCAAATAAGCCGTCGTTTCCTCATAGCAAAGCATCCTTCCCAGCCCAAAAATTAAACAAAAACTCGTTTAAAAAAGACGACAAAATTATATAAATATAACTTAACTAGAAAGCCAGAAATAATATTTTTGTGCAACAACTCAATGCATAATTATTTTTCCGTTTAAAATAG
Organism: Octodonta nipae; assembly: GCA_034190945.1. Lineage (NCBI taxonomy): Eukaryota > Metazoa > Arthropoda > Insecta > Coleoptera > Chrysomelidae > Octodonta > Octodonta nipae. The sequence continues at coordinate 107,669,517 of CM067220.1, forward strand.
TTAAGAAACTATTCTTTATAATGTAAAAGTTATACAGTACCATCTATAGAATCCTAGAATGACTATGAACTATCGATCCAAGAAAACAAATATATTGTGTTTACTCAATTGGTCAAGACGTTCAGAAGTTGGAGAAAATAAGATTTTTCTAACAATATATGTGCTATCCAAAATTGAATTTTTTTTTCCATCATTAAAAGGAACTATACAACCTTGCGCATTTGTAGAATTTATCCGATTAGACAAAAGAAGAAAACTTCTAAAATTAGTTGTTGATTCTCTGGAAAGGCTCAAGATGATTTTCAGTTTTATTTCCAGAACAAATTCGATTTCGAGAAATTTATTTGATTCCCTAAGCTGTCGACTAATTCAGATTGTGAAATGATTCATGAAATTTTATTAGTCTGAGTGACGTCTGTAACTAAGAAATTCATTGGATTTCTTTCTATCAATTTGAATGCCGTTCCTCAAATAAACGAACTTTTTCTACAGTGTAAATTTAAATTCACTTCTTCCAACTACAGAGTTTTTCCATCGTTATGCATTTCTTTATTCAATGATTTTTGAAAACAAATCCAGATTAAAAATGTGGTCACATCTAAATCATAATTAATTTCCATGAATTTTCTTTTCTCCATTTTTATATACATTTTCAGACTGCCCCATATAGGTGCCCTATAGGCTAGTAAAGTATCTTTGACAATAGGCATTTGCGCCATCTCGTGTTTTATTTGTGGAACGTTGGTTCTGTCAAGGCCGTAATTTATGTTTGCTGTGTTATAGATTAAAATTTAGTTATCCCATAAAATGGAAAGAAAAACATCAAACCGAAAGTGCGGTGTGTTTGATTTTGAAAATACATCAAGGAAAAATCAAAAATTACAATTCTACCGTTTTCCTGGATTTCTATAGCAATTGGAGAGGAAGGAAAAAATGGATTACAGCAGTTTGTCTTCAAGGGCAAATAAATTAAATTTCCACGTTTTTAGCCATTACTAAATACATAAAATGGTTGTTATCATAACAAAAATAAGATTCAATAACTCTTGTGATCAGAAAAGTAAAATGTAAATACTTTTCTTTCCAAAGTAAATTGAAATTTAAGGTTAACATGTTTTTTATTTTTTAATTAATACAATTTTCTTTTAAGAATAAAGATAAAAAGTAACTTTTTAGTTACAGGAGGGATGAAAAGCCATGACAACGGGAACATATTCAAGGATCTTCTGTGTTCATTTCGATGGAGCAGAAAAATCAAACAATGGAGATACATAACAAAGTTTACAATTCAACTATATTTCCTGTAATATATCAATATTTATACTCTTTTAAATAAATAGCACTTTTTATTCTCACTATTTTTGTTTTTTTATGAGCGCTTCTTTATTATTAGTTATTACAAAAACCATAAATAATATTTAATCATTATTCATTTCTTTGTGAATTAACATGTATATTTGCATCTGTTGTTGCTTTCTTATTCTTGTTCAAACTTCAAACTTTTTATCTTGATCCATTAGAACTTCATCGTCAGTGAAATCTACCAATAAATTATATATAATGAATAAAGTTAATTTGTTTTTTTTTCTTATATATATTTACTTACTATTTTTAATCTCAATTGGAGCTTCATCGACTCCTCAAGATGCATTCAGCCCAAAAACCAGCATGAAGATTTTGCGTTTTTATATACATATTGCAGAAAATATAGTTGGATTGTAACTTTTGTTATGTGCATTGTTTACTATTTTCTCAAACAATTTGACCACTGCAAATTGAATTTGTTTCTGGTTGAGATGGATTGTACCACTGCTGTAATTAAAAAATCTGTTTTGTTAATAGAACAACAATTATGATTAATTTTATACATACAATAATGACTAACAACGTGGAAATCAAATTTATTTACCCATGATGTCGAACTGCTGCAATTCATTTTTTCTTCATCTCTAATTGAAATTGAAAATTCATGAACGTGGTATAATTGTAATTTTGGGTTTTTTCTTGGTGTATTTTCCCAATCAACTACACCGCACTTTCGGTTTGATGTTTTTCTTTCCATTTTATGGGATAACTAAATTTTAATCTATAACACAGCAAACATAAATTACGGCCTTGACCGAACCAGCGTTCCACAAATAAAACACAAGATGGCGCAAATGTCTATTGTCACTACTTTACTAGACTATAATAAAAAAATGGGGATAGCAGTGGCCAAAGTTGAGGACCACCTCTTCATATTCATCTAATAGGATATGCTCTATTTAAAATGATCGGGCGCGCGGTCATGCATGTACCACATTTTTTGTCTAATTTTAATGGTCTTCTACCAAAGGGGTCTTTAAAAACTAATAGTATAGTTCGTTAGTTGATCATTGTTGAAGAAAATCTGGGTTTGTTAAATAGTTATCAATCATACCCATCTACATATTCACCGTAAATTGATATGGGTGACTACTTGGAATTATACAATGGGGGTATTCATCGGACCATAGATTATTGTAAAAATTTATAATCAAATCTCTAAAAAATGTCTGATTAGTAAATAAAATATTAGCAATAAAATTGGGATTAACATCAAGCATAAGAGAAAGTCACTGACAATGCCATAAGCGCCACTGGATGTAAGGAATTCTTCAGCAATAGCAAGGACTTCTTCATGTACTGTTCTAGCAGTTTCAGGTTTTACCGTGTTATCTTTTGATCTGTCATAAGCATTACATGCTAGCAAACGGCTATAAATTTGGGTTAATGTTTTGGAACATGGTAAATGATGTTGCGAATAATGTTCGGCATAAAGAAGTCTTGTTTTAAGTACATTACCATTAGATAAACCGTACAAATGCATGTTAGCCATTTCCGTATTTGGATAGGGAGTCATTTTTATAAACTTTTTTTTCAATTATCAAACTTTTTACTTACTAACTGACCGACAAAAAAGAGAGTAATTATTTCTCATTTATTTTATCACTATATCATCTTAATGAAATTTTAGGTAACAATTAGCAAAGCCAAGTTTATTTAAAAACGATTCATGAAAGAGTTCATTTAATTTCAGATATTAATATTAATTAAAAGATCTTGCGTCGGACCAAAGAAAATCAGCAGATCAAGTTTACTCATAAGTGAATGAGAATTACAAAAATAAAGACGAGGAAAACCTGTAGCGTACCACATTTTTCTTTAGAAATATTTAGATCAAATACCGGACGAGCGCCCTGAAATGTTTGGACTATTTGAAATATACATCACCAAATAAGAAATTCATATCTAGGAGCGCCACCTGAAATTGTGAAGAAAACTCCAAATTCTTACAGTTTGAAAGAAGCTGTAGTCTGTCACAAGATCTTAGAATTTTTTACTACTACCCTGTATATTTCAAATTAGCAGTAAATTCTCTTAGCTACATCAGTATTATTGTCAAACATGTCAAGTTGTAAATTACTAAATTTGTTGTAGCAAATCTTTTAATATTTAATTTCCTTATTAAGTTATACATACTGAAGATGACACAACAATCCTTCAGAAAACAGTTATTGACATTAATCACAACAAATGAATATATGTTTTATATCATTTGAAAAGTATTGTATTCATTTCAAACAGCAAATTTTATGATCGATTTGTAATGAAGATAACATATCAAAACTAACTACTTATAATTTTTGGTTTTAAGAAACTTAAAACACAAATATTGTAGTCTAAAAGAAATTACAAAATCCATACAATAATTTGCATTCCTTTACCTGGATTCCTGTTCCTTAGAGAGGATGAAAGATTCAAGATACTTCACCCTGTTTATTTAATCATTCTTCTAGTTGTACATATACATAATGTTTTCAATGCTATGATCATATTTCTTATATTCCAAGTAGCTCAAAACGGACAGATCCTTTCAGATATAGAACACATGATTTTCTAAACTTCCAAGAAATATTAATCCAAACTTTGTGTTCATTTGTACGAAAAGAATGTCAACTTTACTAACAGTCTGGCAGTTTTAATAATATTTCAAAAACTGTTATCAATTTAAAGGTATGACAATGAAAGATTTACAAACTATAGAGACGGACATCCTTTCAAAGTAATTGTGGAGCATGATATGGAACAACCACATTGAAGGATATTTTGAACTTCATAGATGACAAAGACAAGGTTTTGGATCTAACAAATCTGACTATACCTAACCGTGAGAAACGTTCCGGACTTGAATACGGGTTGGAGTGTATGAGTTCAGAGCTTAGAGAACGACCAAAGTTGGTACTGACTCCATGTACTAACCCTAGTAGGATGGCTGCATTTCCAAATAAAGAAAATGGAATTAGTAGGAAACTGGCTAAAAACCATAAAAAGAGAATTAATAGACTCACCAATGCTCTATTTAAAGTATATATTTAGACAGAATCTCTACATCTATACAAGTATGGGCAATGCTACCAAGAACATATTGGCCAGCTCAAGAGTTATCGATGTGACTTAGAAGCAGTTTTGTAGATTTGCTCATTACATGTATAAATAGAATTATTTTGTTGAATAAATGCAGTTGTTTTTATTTTTATAAATTTCACTCAAAGTTAAGTGCTCATATGTTTACATGAAAAAATAAAGTATAATTATTAACCGACTTCCAAAATGGAGGAGGTTATCAATTCGTCGCGTTTTTTTTTTTGTATGATGTCTTCTCCTGTGGTGAACCGTTTTGAATGAATATGGTCTTGTTTAATAGAGTATATATCCGGATTGGTGAAACTTCAAATCTTGAAAAAGAAATTTATACACAGGGTGTTTCGTAATAGCAAACAAAATCACAAAGTGAAGTGAAGGAGTTGCATTTATATGATGACTGAAATATAGGACGGAGAATGGTTGGAGTATAGAGTGGAGTGGACGTTTGGTGGTATAAATATGTTGAAAAAAATGTGGAATTAAAATTATATAGGGTGATTAAAAAACTGTTATATGATGTGGACGTAAACAAATCATATACAGGATGGTTGAAATATATGCTGGAATTAAATTATATTTATACAGTGTGATTAAAAAAATATTTATTTTATAGCCCATAAGAAGTTGCATAAAGTGTTGAGAGGAATTAATGTTACACCGGGCGATAATATAAAATGTTAAAAATAAAATAATTTAAGGGGTAGCCCACAAGAAGTTATATACTATGGTTGAAATATAGGACGAATTTGACTCCGTACTTCGTCCTATAGTTTACAGAAGGCAGCTAACAAATTTATGATTGTCCATGGGCAGTCGTATGTACCGGATGGTTGGTACATAGGGCGGAGTGGAATTATCTATAGTTATACAGAGTTGTCAAAAAAAGTTGAAAAAAGGTTACATGGCGTGGTCCATAAGGCATAAATATATATTGGGCTTATTAAGTCAACACGTACTAGTACATTTTGTTGGTAAATATTTACCTGTTAATTTAAATGAAAATGTATCAATGTGTAATGTTGAGACTTTTGATGTCATCTGGTTCCATCTATTAAGGTTATACATATTACATTAAAATGGTACAAATAATTATAACAAAATACAACTAGCAAATAAATAACACATTCAATGTTGTTAGGAACCTACCCAGGAAGTAAAGAATGTAAACATTAAAAGGTTGCTCATTCTGTACAAATTAATTACGTACCAATCTAGTATATTTTTGAAGACTTTGCCAAGCAACAATCAAGTTTGATTGATTTGATTAAAGTAGTAGATAAGTTCGCAATGAAGGATTTTAGATTTATTTGCTAGAGTTGTATTTTGTTATAATTATTTTTAGCTCTTTAGTTATATGAGGAAGTCGGTTATATAATTTTTAAAAAATGTTTTATAGTATTTTCACTATACTAACATGAAAATCAGAACCCCCAATAATCATTAATTCATTATATTTTTTTGTGTTCGTGTGTTATATTAAAATAAGGACATGATCAAGTTTGAAGGGACTTTGATACAAAGTAATAATGAGTTGTCTTCAGGGCGATTGATATTCTCAGGAGGAAACTAATCCCATGTTACATATACCTAGTAGAATATATTGTTTGTAAAGGTGGAAGTTAATTTTGCAATCGACAACCCATAATAAGCCCTACCTGATCAATGGGCGATAGACTGGGGGATTTTGGTGACAAAGGTGACAAATCAATTTATTTATTCTGAAATTATTCCAACTTGTGGCTACTTAAGTCATGCATTATCTTGTTGAACTAAAAGATAGCAACGGGTCCTAATATAGGAGAGAACATTATACACACCCTAACTGAATCGAATTTGTTTATAAACATGATTACGTCGATCCTCAGATGTCAGAGGTAAGACAAAATAAGCACGTGATGAAAACAATTCAAAATATGCACCAATTTTTTTTTCGTGTCCATTTCCGTAAATATTGTTACCGCCCGTTATTCGTCCTGGCCCTGCTAGAAAGTTAATAGGTTTTTATCTTTCTAAATAGAAAGGTTTATAAAAAATGTGATTCAAAAAAATATTATCTCGTGTTCTCATTTTTATCTCACTTGGTATATATACTGTAATAGAATAAAGTAGGTACATTAAATATTGTATAGTAGCACCAAATAAAGGATATAATTAATTAGTAAGGTAATTTTGATCAATTTAAAAAAGTCATGAAAAAGTAAATGGATAACAGAAAGGTTATATAGTTTAAATGAACGTTCAGATTATAGAATTGCAGAGAGAATAGGAATTATAGTACAAGATAATTAACTATTTTAAAGTGTAGGTAAACGAAATTTTAAAATAAATACAACTTTTGTAAAGTACCTGCTACAGCTCGTGATTAAAAAGTATATAATTGAATGATGTAGACAAGTAAAAAAAAGATAAAAAGGGTATCAAAATTTAAATTGGGATTTGCTATAACTTTCATAATAATTGAACGTGGGAAATATTTGGAAATTAATAAAAAAATTTAAAACAGAAATATTCTTAGCTGGTTGCAATTTTTGATATTATAAATATCAGGGTTTTGACACTGACAGATCTCTTTCATCGTTTTGCTGGTCACGATTACAGATCAGCGATTCTCTTGTGAGAAGACTATCTAGTATGTTTACATGATAACAATGTTCCAAGTGCATTAAAACAACTAACCTCAAAAAGAAGCAGTTTTGACAATTACATACAAATTATTTTCAAATTTGTGGAAAATACAGTAAAGGGAACAGAAATCAAAAATATAACAAGTAAGAAAATATAATAATTAAACATTTTGTTGGGGACAAATAAAAATTTGGATTGGTGTATAAATTTACATTAAAACAAAGGCAACAAGATAACTGGGAATACAGATCAAAAATAACAAGTTTTCACAACAATTAGGAAGCAAGAATATGGGAATCAAACAGTGAGTTTTTGAACTGTAATGTGTTAAATTTTCATGATTAGATCTTGTCAGAAAAAATTTAAAAAGTAAATGTTTTCTATATTATTTTAAATTGATATTTCTGTAGTTGATACGAAATGGTATATATTGTTTTGACAATCCACATTACTAGAACATTTAAAATATTTGATATTGATAATTTATTTCACATTATTTATAAGTTTTAGAAATTTATTTTGACAATTTATTATTTTGTTTCAGGACAATAAATGTGTAAATATGTAGTTACAAAGTCGATTAAAAATAAAAGTGATTCAGGTATGACTGAAAATATAAACTATTCAAGGTAATAGCAGTTGTCAAGAAAAGAAGAATTGTTTTTATTTTTTTCTGAGTTCTTTGGGAATAACACCACATAAACTTGAAAGTCTGCATATTTTAAAAGTCCAGACGTTTCAAGGTCTAAATCAGACCCCGTTTTCAATGGTCTTAACACAAAATGATCATGAAATTAAAAAATAAAAAATTAAAAGGATTCGCAATGACAAATATCGTGATTACGACCTATACAGACTTTCAAGTTTATGTAGTGTTATTACCAAAGAACTCAGAAAAAACAAAAACCAGAGATGTCACAATTATCATTCAGAAAACAAGAAGAATTGTGAAAAATATAAGAAACAAACAAATATATATATTACGTTTATTAAAATTTGACAATTCTGAACCCAAGCAAAAAAACCCTGCGAAAAATATTAAAAAATATATTAATTACATTACAATAAGCACATATTCAAATACAAAATTTTCTATATAATATATTAAACATTGTTTGCTGTTAGGAAATGCTCTTTGAATATCTTAACTCAAAACTATTCGTGAAATACGATCCAGAGAGACTTTTATGCCATCGAAATTTCATGAAAATCAAAGTTATATTCACGATAATTTCCTATAGTGAATGCTCTTTTATTCGTTTCTGCCTCCGTTGTGCTCGCTCCTAAGACACCTTATAATACGGAACGCAATGCAAGCGTAATGCTGAATTACTGACAGATAATTCGATTTTATGAAAACTTTTCCATCTCCACCGTTCCGCTGATTACAATTCTGCCCTGATGGTGAAAGCACCGAGAAAAATCCATCATGTTCCTTTCCGAGATAAAACCAAACTTCCTGCTTCCCAGACAGATATTACAATAAGTGAGTTAAATTCGGAAATCAAACGGGACACAGGCTTCACTTTATTCATTAGGATTCTTTCGCAAATGAGCCTTTTTGGTATTAATATTATCAGCGTCGAGTACGAATTCTGAAGGGATGAATACGTTCCGGTTTGAGAGTAAAAAACTTGAACTTCGAAAGTTTCTTTTTGCTCTTGTAGCCAATTATTACGAAAGTAGCTATTAGCCGTGATTCAGTGTAGGATGGGAATTATTTTAGGAATATACGTTGAGTATACGCTTTGTCCATGATACCTTGTGAGGGTAGAGAAACTCTATTATGGCCCGTCGTAAGACTCCTTCAACGCATAATTGAGTTGTCTTAGATAAATTGTTTACTCTGCTGCATTGTATTATAACTTGGCTGAAAGCAGGAAATAATGTTACAGGGTGACAGTGGAGAATGTGTTAGGCACAACTAGTTGATCGGGAGGGCACAACTAGTTGATCGGGAGGGCACAATTTCTTCCAGAAATTGTATATTTTGGATCATGGGCCTCATCCAAAATTCCAGATGTTAATCGGTGAACCCATTTCATCGCAGAACAAAAATATTGTTTTTAGGGTTCCTTATATACAATATACGGATACCATTATACTATCACTCCGGATTTCTCCCTCTTTCACATCATAGCAATTTTCTTCTAAACTACAGAACGGAAAAGGTTGAAATTTGGTATCAGCATATAATTTGGTGACCCAATCAGCAGCACATAAAGTAAATGAAGAAATTTTGATTTTAGGGGTACTTCTGGAGGGAAAACTCAAAAAATTGACAGTCCCCCCCCCTTATCTCCTAAACCATAAGAAGCAAAATTTTGAATTTTACTAGAAAAATACGGAAAAACCTCTTCTATAAATTAGGGGGTGGGGGCAAATTACAGAATTAAATCGAAAATATGAAATTAAAACTGTTTCTAACACATTATGTAATATATAAAATGAAAGGGCTCATTATGGCGAAAACAAATACATTTTTTCATATTTACAAAATAAATTATTTTAAAGATAATAACAAAAATATATTTTTTTACCCATTCCCCTACCTTATCTCCTAAAATATAATCAGTAAAATGTTGAACAAAATTATAGATATAGGGCCCCAGCTGAATTTTACCGGAAAAATAAGGAGAAACCCCTAATATTAATTTTGGGGGCAAATTACAGAATTCTATGAAAAATATAAAATTAAAATTATTTCTAACGCATCATGTAATATATCAAATGAAAGGGCTCATTATGGCGAATACAAATATATTTTTTTTATATTTTAAAAATTAATTGGTTACAAGATATTAACAACAATAAACATAAATTCTCATTTCCGGCTTTATTTACGAAACCATACTACCTAAAATTTTGAAAATAATTCAGGGTACTGGGGCTCACCTGAAATTTATCAGAAAAATTAGTAGAAAACCCCAATATTAGTTTTGGGGAAAACTATATGATTAAATGGAAAATAAAAATTAAATTTTCAAACGCATCATGTAATTTATCAAATAAAAGGCTCATTATATGAATTACAAATATATCATTATTTTAAATCATTTGTTTAAAAGTAATTAACAAAAATATTAAGCATCGACTTAATTCCCACTTTAGAAAGTACAGTATCTAAAATTTTGAAAAATATATTTTATTTGTATTTTTAAATAATTTGTCTAAAAGATTTATTATATAAAACTTGACCTATTTTCTCCTTTATCTTCCAATCTATATAACCTAAAATTCAGACAGTGGATTATAAAAGGCTTCCGTCAAAGTTTATTTGTAAAATAAAACCCTAATGTTAATTTTGTGGGCCAAATTAAAAAATTAAATACATGTTTTTACAAAAGTCAAGCGAATAATGTAGCAAATAAAATAAAAAGTCTATGTGTGGAAAATAAAAGTATATATTTTTTATAAATTTAAAACGCTTTCTTTAAAAAATATTAGGGTAAATATAAGAAAATGCACTCATTCCCTGCTTATCTGAAACTGGACTATTAGAAAAGATATACTTTGATTGATATACCTACATTGTATCAAGTCTTGAAGGTAGTACGGAACCCTTAGTATGCGAGTCCAACTAGAACTGGACCAAATTATTTTATTGTATAAAGTTTTATCAGTGCCGTATTGTATTAATTTAAACGTTGCATTGATTATACGTAATATCCCAAAATCACTTTGATGAGTACATATATTTTCTGTTCAAAACTGAAAAATATTTTATTTACGCATTTGCTAAAATACAATACATTGCAAAAATATTTGTGATTGTATTATAGTTAGCACATGCATTCAAATTCTAAAATATTCACTTCCTTTTTATGAGAAATTTAGTTTTTTCCAAAAATGGTGGCGTTACTTTTTCAGGTTGACAGTCAATAATAGTTTTAATTTCTCAGAACCTAATTCAATTATTTTTTAAGCGAAAGCTTCTTAACTTAGACCCACACTTACACATAAACAAATAGAAAAATATGATCGTGAATGCAAAAATTAGACTACCTTCTAAGACTTCGTTTCGACACGTCAAAAAATTCAAATAAATTGTATTACATGATCAATTATAACATAAAATTAATATACATTCTAATAAACATTCTAGTTCCCTGTTTGCGATATTTTAAATTAGAGACTTGCAGTCAAACGTTAGAACACCACAAAAAAAGTTACAATATGTGGTTAGGTCACTACCTTGCCATTACATTTGTGTGCTGACCAAGTTCTTGTTATAAAATAAACACGACCACTTGTTTTTTTTAACATGACCCAGTGGTCGAAATTCGAACCTATTTCATGAAATTGTAAAAAGTATATTTTTATAAGAAACAAAGTTGTGGACAAATCGGAGAAGTAGATGTAATGACCAAAATTGTTCACGCATATTGACAAATCCATTGAAATAAGAAAATATAAATGTAATCAAATATCGGTATTCGAAATATTTTTGACAAATGAATGGCACCTCAAATTTTTGGTTAGAACCGCTCCAGGCAAAGTATTCTATATAATAATTGGAAGATTGTTCTTTGCAACCTAAAAGGTTTAGTCATTTGCGGTTTCAATCAAGTTCAGGAATATTAAAGAAAAGAGAGGGCCAACAACCCTAGGAGAACTTAAATATTTAATACATTCGCTATTGTGCGCTGTCTGACAATTTTTTACACACCACCTTCGGGAAGGTTGTGATAATAATATATTAATGAAATAATTAAATTCACATTAAAAACAGAATATTTAATATGACAGTTACTGCAACGCGTCTGAAAAATCAATACCTACTGATCTACTACATTGACTATTTTACCAATGAACAATAACAACGCTTGCATGCCACTTCCAGAAGTACATGCTCTAAGAATATGACAGCATCTAACGATCGCTCCATATATACTTAGTCAATGTTTTGCGTTTTGAAAGTCTGGCGTCTGGCGGCGGCGGTACTGTCAGCTGTTTGGCGTTGACAGTTTGAACCTAAATAACAAATTTTTATTATATTTTATTTAATGAATGAACCAATATTATAAATTAATATTAGCAGTCTGCACTGACGGTCGTCAGTAGCTACTAAACAAAACAAAAATGAAGAAAATCGGTTGAGAGACAGAGGAGAAAATGGTACCTAATCGTTTTGTCTTTGCCTATTTATATATAGATATTTTACATTACGATTAATATTTAATTGTAACAAAATAGTGACAATTATTTTTATTTTCCTGAAATTTATGCCCATTACTAAGAATGACACAAAGACTGAGAAACAGAGACATGGAGATATCGAGAGACGGGAAGGCTATTTCGTAAGAAGCTCTTTTTGATAATAACTTTTTCTTCCACCAATTGATATAGACTTAAAGCTAATGAAACCACTAGCAGTAACACCTATAATGCTCTGACTTCTTTGTTTACTTTCGTACTCCTTCACACTATATACGAGGGCTGCCTTTTATATTTCGGGATTAGAGAATAAAAACAAATATTCATCGAAAATTGCTTTATTGTTTTTCAAAATATTCCCCATGAAGATCTATACACTTTTGCATGCGTTTGAACCAATTGTCGAAGCACTTTTTCACTCTGATTGGGGTATCTCCAAATCATGCATTCTAAACGCAGCAACCGCTTCTCAGGTGTCGAAAAACGTTGACCTCTCAGTTTGTTTTTTACGTACGGGAATAAAAAGAAGTCATTTAGTGACAAGTCAGGACTATACCTGTCACTATGTCATAAACGTGTTTTGAAGCACCGCGATCGTATTTTTTGAGCTTTTCTTTCGACCAATCGACACGAACCTTTTTTTGAACGATTGACAAATTGTATGGGATCCAACGCAAACAAATTTTTTTGAAATTCAAATGTTTATGCAATATTGAATGTATGCTGGTCCCACTAATGTGTAAGGTTGACTCAATCTCACGATAGGTCACATGACGATCTTGCAATATCAGTTCGCGCACAGCATCAATGGTTTCCGGAACAACAAATGATTTTGGACGACCTTCACGAAATTCGTCTTGGAGTGAACTACGACCTTGATTGAATTCACCATACCATCGATAAACAGTGGTCCTTGATGGAGTTTCATCGCCAAAAATTAAATTAAGTTCATCCATGCACTCTTGCTGACTTAATCCACGTCGAAAGTTGTAAAAAATATTCGCACGAAAATGTTCACGATTTAATTCCATTTTTTGGCCGAGATGAATCCTTTAAGTTACTGTAAACAACACATAGCGCTCATATGTCAAAACGTTCTGAGTACGTATAACCTCAAAAATGTCAAACTTTACTATAGAGCTGTCAGTTGTCAGATTACAACACTAGGGTTGTCCAATCCCGAAATATAAAATGCAGCCCTCGTATTTTAATGCCAAAATTTGACACATTATTTACAGTTGAAATTTCGGCTTCACAAGTCACAATCCTCATTTTCATACCGTGAATTTAAATCCACTGTATGTTCTCTATTTGTAAAGTTGCTTTTACTTGCGTTTATTGAACTTTAAACTGTTTTGAACTTAAAATCCAATGCAAATATTAAAATTTGTAGTATTTTGTGTACATAGCCTACATTTCACAATATAATGATGTCTAAGACTGACTGATAATCCCCATTTTCCAATTACGACGCACAGAGAGACACTCTGCGCACTCTGTGCGGGCACTAGTGTTGAGTAGGACATACATGAGGCGCTTCATTTGTCCCGGACATGACGTCAAAATGTAAGAGTGCCTCGAAATTTAAAATTGTACTACTTCAATTTTTTTGTCGCGGTCGAGCGAGGCAGACAAACGACAAGCACGTCACGTGATCACGTCACTGTCGTCGCGTTTGATATTTTGAGCGAGAGAGAAATATATTGTCTTTCATGCGAGGCGAGGCGCACGTCGCGTCTGACATTTGCGGCGCAAGGAGGCGCGCATATTTCGTACTATAATAATTCAAATGGTTCAGTACGCCTCGCCTCATTTGAAGTGGGACATTGTACTGGCTCAGGACAAAAAAAAGGCTACTCTTACAAACTCTTTTTCAAGTCGTGTCCTACTCAACACTAGCGGGCACAACATAACACATTGTGCTTGTGTAAATACTTCAAATGCACTACAGATGTCATTAATAGAAAAAGTTATCACAAAATAGGGAAGCAAAGCAGATTTAAATAATACTATTGCACTTTCAAATTTATTTGCCCCTTCGTTATAAATAACTTTTTTTGGAAAATCACTGAAATAGACAATTTGGTATATTTTTCTCTCAGCTTATTTCAAACTAGATTATTTAATTTTCGAAGGATGATATATGAATATATATGAATAGATAAAAAAATTTTCTTAATTGGTAATTTTGCTTAACATATACACAGTAGGTATATTACCGTGTGGTGAACCTTCTGGTCGAGCAGGCAAACAATCTGTAGTGGTGACAAGATGATTGGCATTCTTAGTTTCATCTCTCTCTAACTTGTCGAATATTATTTTGTAAGGCAGAGATCGAACGACGGTGTTGTCACTTGACTGTATATCACCTCACTCTATGGTAATGTATGAGTCTGCTTACACAAAATATCCACACAAATTTTTCTTGTGCGTCAATGTTTGCACCCGGTGTCATGCTGGAGTACTAATGGTACGGTGAAGACTTGCGCAGTGTGTCACACAGTGCGCCTGTGTGTATAATTGGAAAACAGCCAATAACTACATTAAATTCTATAACCTCAGATTCGGTAATATATAAATAATCACCTGTTCAAAGCTGCATTTTGATAAAAATTTTATTCTCAAATTAAAACAAAATAGCATCAGTATAATTAGACTCAGTTGTCCTACCTAATATTTTCCAATAAAATCTGCATTACAGATACCATCTATTGGTTTGGGGGCTAACTATATTTACATCTACGCAGATAAAAAATTTTAGGTATGATTTAAGTTATTAATTTAATGAAAATTTGTTAATTATGATTATAATACATGTATATTTAGTATAACATTTTGTTGTACTCGCATTTAAGTACTTTTAAAAAGTTGCCAAATTTTTTGACAATTTTTATAACGCAATGAGCTATAATCACTTACCCACAACTGAAGATAGATTGTGTTGCGCATGGTGGGCAGTCCTTATTTTCAATTGTTTTCTGAAGGATATTGTGCATCTCTGGTTTGTATTTTTTCTGATTTTTTTGGGATTAACATCACAAATGCTTGAAAGTCTGTATATTTAAAAATGTTTCAAGGCCTAAATCAGACCCTTTTCAATGACAGTAACTAATCACAAATGAACAAGAAAAATAAAAATTAAAAGGTTCGCAATGACAAATTAAGTAAACCACAATTTCAAATTAAATTATTTTCAGCGTGCACACGCACTACAGAGTTGTTTGCATTATTGGCTATTAAATGCAGTAGTTTTTTCGGCATTTTAAATCAATTATTCTTGTTTGCGAGCATAATGTTGTCAAGAAAGTGATAAAAAACCGGTATGTTGTTTTTGAATGTAATTCCGACAATCAATCCAAACGGGTCCCTGTTTTCTAGTTTTCCTAAGGACCCTCTTTTAAGTAAAAAGTTGTTACATCTAAGCAAAAAGCAAGACAAATTGAATATTAAAAACGCTGTTGTTTGCTCCACACATTTTTGTGAAAGTGATTTCAAAACAAATTTAAAACATTGGGTTTTGGGTTACACCCCGAAAAATTTTCGTGGTCTGAAAGATGATGGGATTCCGTTGCAAAATATATTTGAGTTGATTTCATTGCCATTGCATGGATTTACTAAAAAAGACAGAAGGCTCAATTTCTCCAAGACCAAAAACACGTAAGTTTAAATTTGTGATTTGAATGTATAATCTGTTTTATGCTTGCATGACAATGACGAAAAAAATGAATTCAATGATATCAAAGAGTATGAAAATGTAAATGTAGATAATACGATGGTGAAGAGGGTCGCGGAGCAAAGAGCTACTTCAGATATAGGGTGATATTATATATATATATAGGGTGACTATTTTTTTACAGTTTAAAAATATCTATGTAGTGTATTTTTATCATTTTCTTATACCATTGTTAAACTTTTAATGATTCAAACTTGCGAAATATATCCCACATCAGTTTGCCGATGTTAAAAGAGTATTCAGTGAAAAAAAAATTATGAAAATGGATAATCAAAAGAGAATAAGTATCTCATATACAGCAGCCTCTACACGGAAGCAATGACTGAGATTTTGAGAAATGTTTTAAAAATTGCTGAGTATGCTGATGTGACCAAAAATGACAGAATATGCACTATTGTATTTGATGAAATAAAAGTCAGAAAAGATTAAAATTTGTAGAGCATTTGGAATATTTAATAGAAATTTATTTATGCACTATTTTCAACGTTTTCGTGTTGTTGTCAAAGTGTCAGATTTGCGTAGTGCAAATCGACGACTTCACACTGAATTATATATATCAGAGACCACACCATACTTTGAAAATCCTAGCAACAAAGAAAAAATTTTGTATTAGCAGACGTACCACATCTTTTAAAATTAATTAGAAACGAATTAGGGATTTTTAATTAACAATAAACTAATAAAGAAGAAAATTGTGGAACAGGCCACAAATGCTACGTCACGCTCACAAAATTTCTGTTGACCACCTCAATGTTGCTGGGCCCAAAGGCAAAAGTTACATATTTGTAGACAATTTATCGCTTCATCATTCTTATGCAAAATTGTACTTATGGAAACACAAATGTTAACATTTACATTTGTGGTTCAGTTTGTGTACGTTCTATAATTTCAACCTTTCAAATATAAAATACAACTGACAGTTAGATGGATTTCTATTATCAGCAGAGCAATAAATAACTGAAGGCTATTATTTGAATAATGTAGTTAATGGCTGGAGTAAATGAATGATAATTTCTACGAAATGAAAATGTGCACTCAGGAAATTATAAAATATTTAATAGTAAATCTGACAATTTGGCGAATACGAACTACGCTTTACACGAAGTGCGTAGTTTTAACGACAAACATTTCAATTATTGCAATTGCTGTAATTAGAATAAGCATTATAGATATTTGATAGTCCTCTTAAATATGTCAACAAATATAACTTTGAACACAACAAAAAGCATAAAGTGAATATAGTATACACTAAATCAAACAAAAAATTCTTACCCCAATATGTAATACCAATAACCAAAAAAACCCAAAATACATTTTTTTCAAGTAAATTATTAACAATGTGGCTACATCGCGACGTGAAGTAATTATAATTATTTTTTTCGAGAAATAGATTTGCTTAGGTAAATAAAACTTTTCTGACATATTTCTGGAATAGATTTTCCCTTAGCTGTTGATTTTTGGAAGAAAAAATCACATTATGTTAAAAGACAGGATATAAAGCTATTTACATATTATTTGGAATTGAATCTATATAATGTAATGTAAAAGGATCTATTATATACACTTTATAATCAAGAAACACATTAGTTAACTTCAAATCTCTCTATTAAACAAAAAAGTTATTTGTTAATGATAAAGTGATCAGTAAAGCCATATGATCTGTTTAGTAGGCAACTACATTTGAACTATCAGAAACATTTTTACTGCAAATTTGTCCATTTGTGACTGGAAATTCGTAACATTTAAATTTTTTTGTCAAAACTATATTTTCAAAAAATGTTATGAGAGTTTAAGAATTATTTTCACCCGAACTGTTATTCCTCGAAATATTTGCACTCAAACCGTTTACCACCCTGTATATATTGTTACGAAATTTCCCCAAGGCCGACCCTGTTTCATTTCAGTACGACAACAATCGCTTTGAGATAAAAAATGGTTCTCGAAAAGACTCGGCACCTGTAATAGTGATGATCACGATCGCGAACAATTAATGCAAATAGTATCGCAAGTTAATGAAACAGTTAATGAAAGAATGCAAATAGTTGAATCATAAAGATCCTAAAAAGTAATGTGGAGACTCTTGAAATCAAAGTAGATGACATCGATTCCATCCAGAGCCAGGTGAAATTTGAAATCAGTTCCATTAAAAAAACGGTACAAAGTGAAGTAAGTGAAGGACAAGATAAAATCAGTGCCATCCAAAACAAGGTAGAAACAGAAATCAAAAAAATGTAACAGGACTTACAGCGAGGAAAATACCAGCACAACGTGAGTACCAAAGGTTCCTTTAGTAAACCACCCACATTCGACGGCAGTTCATCTTGGCCCATTTATAAACGACAATTTGAGGCCGTCGTTAAAGCTAATGGATGGGATAATCAAGAAAAATTTACTTCTCTGGTAATTTCGTTAAGAGGTCCGGCCCTAGAACTCCTCCAAAGCATTCCAGTCGATGAACAAGGCAATTTCGACAAGTTCATCGCCATCCTGGATAAGCGATACGACAATCAATCCTTGAGTCAGGTATACCAAGTACAACTGAGTGGAAAAACACAAAAATCCGGTGAAAGCCTCCAAGAATTCGAAGCAGAAATTAGACGGTTAGTTCACTTGTCCTACCCAGACCTGCCAGAGGAAACGAAAGACCAGTTGGCCACACAGACTTTCATAAACGGTATCAGAGATGTGGAAGTACAGCGAAATCTAAGACTAAGTGGCGTCAAGAAAAGTAATGAAGCTCTACTTCGGACTATATTGCAATATATACACATATAAGTATCACGCATTTTCCCTAAATGTACAAATAACTTTTTGTGTTCTTATGCTATAATGCAAGAAGATGGCTTTAATATTTTAAGGAGAGCTCTTATAACTAAGCTAACCTATAACCTAACCAATCTATAAACACACCCCTTGCGCGAGCCCGGGAACTGAGGTTACCCTTTGGTTTATTCGAGGAGCACCCCCAGCCCCCTTTCCACCACCCCCTGGACTAAAGTCCAGGTCCTCACGCTACTCAGTTACCATCCTGTACAGCGCCGTCCTCTCTTGTGGTTTCTATGACTTCGTTTGTTGTTGGCTTTGGCCTTCTAAGGCTTTAAAACCATTATCTTCTAGGTGTACGATAATCTTTCTGATTACTTATGATAAAACTTCCCTTTGCGGGATTATCGTCTGTTTTTTGTTTTGTGTGTGTGTGTGTGTGTGTGTGTGTGTGTGTGTGTGTGTGATTCTATTGAGTAAGGACCCGGGTTTGCAGTGTATCTATGATTCCTGAAAGAGAATCCTGAAAAGAAATTTCTGGAAGAGAAAATCTGAAAGGGAAAGTCATGTTAGTAAATGGCTAACCCTAATCGCCTAGTCGTCTTCAAAGCGTAGTTGGTTCCTCGGCCTTTTGCATTTGTCGATGAATCTCGGGTCGTAGCCTAGCAGTTGTCTCAGGTGATGATTCGGGTGTTTCTCCAGTCTATCGAAGGTCCTTCTGACTCTTTCCCTCGCTGATACAAGTACCGGGGTGTTCTTGAGGTCTCGGAAGATGGTCTTGTTGCTCACAAACCACGGCGCATCCACGGCTTGGTTTTCCTGTCGCTGTATTTTTCTTCTGTTTTGTTTGCAGGTGTGTCCCCATGCTATCTAAGCATAGGTTAGTATCGATAGGACGATACTCTTGATTAGGGTCAGCTTGTGTGGTAGGTTTAGTATACTATACCTGCTCGTCAGCGAGTTTGGATCATACCGCCCTGGCTTTTTGTCGTGTTGCGTCTGTGTGCTTCGTGAAGTTTAGGCCTTTGTCGATGGTCACCACAAGTTATTTGAAGTCGTTTTCCCATGGAATGTGGTTTCTGTAGACCTCTAGATGTTGCGTTGCTGCTGTTCGCTTCCTGCCTCTGATGAGGATGGATTTGCTCTTCTCTTCGTTGATCGCTATCTTCCATTTTACGCACCATTCTGCTATGTCACTGCTTCTTGTACTCTTCTTACTGCTATATTGAAGGGCTTCGAACGGCTCCCAATTGCAGTGTCATCTGCGTATTGCGCAAGCATTGTTCCTTCCTGCCTGGGGATGTCTGCAGTGTAGATGGCAAACAGTTGAGGTCCTAGGACGTCTGCATCTACACAACTATGAAATGAAAGGTGCTACTATTATATTTCGGGTAAATATTTTCAGTTTTCCAATTATCTCCGGGTGACCATAAAGATTATTTCTTATAAATTTAAGTGACTACTTATTCCGGAAAAATACTAAAAAGATTTGTTGACCTTCATTTACCCTCAATAATTTCTTTGAAAATTGAGGATTTTAAGAGAAACAATATATCGTAACTAGAAACAATGTTAATCTTTTTTGGTTGTTTTCTTTGAGTTTTGAAATTTTAGAATAAGAGAAAATCGATAGAAGCGATTCGAAGATCACCCAGAGGTTATTTGAAGTTCGTTTTCAAGAGAAGACTTTTTTCTCAGTCTAACATGGAAATATGGAAGGTACGCTCAGTCTGCATACTCAGGTAGATTTATAGTTCAGAAGTCATTCAGACATTATGTAAAGTACACATGAACATGAATATGTACGAAATCTTCGTTTCTGAAAATTAAATTTAAAAAAATTCCAATTAACGTGTAACTTAGAATTAAGGAAAACAGTAAGTTTTCTTGGTGAAGTAAGTTAAAGAAGACAATCTTCTGATTAAGTTTACCCAAGACAGTAGATCATCAAAGTGTATAATATAAAGATGTAAGCGCAAATGATAAATAGTTATTAATTAATATAGAATAAAAGTAATTTTAGTCCGGTTCAATGGATTTATTTCACAATTACATCAAGAACTATTTGGAATTGCTTTGACCCCATTTTTATGTTCACAAACTCAAAATGGCATCACGTGTTTTCTCGGGACACCAGCTCCTACCGACTGGTTAGGTTAAAGTGTCATGCCGCTGTCCCTTGTCTAGGTTGTGTATCTGAAATGGCACCTTTAGACTTGTCCCTCAAACCCGGATAACAGATCTTCATAATCCCCCTCATGATGTATCTCACTTACGTTAAACAACAAGCATGTTACCGTCATTTCCTGTTATGTTCTAATTTTGTAGTCATGAATGAACATCACATACAGGAAATGGCCAAAACATGCATGTTGTTTAACATAAGAGAGATAAATCATAAGGGGGATTATCTGACACCCCATTCTATTTTCTTGGGTATGAGCTGTCGTGCCACTCTACACAAGTCACATGGTCGTATCATCATGCAAAATCGGAGAATTCTACCAACTGAGATATCTAGGCATTTAGCTAGATTCCCAAGGGTAATTTGGTGGTAATTAGGAGACAATAAATAACGACAGCTATTTTATGAAAGGTCACCAGGGTCATCAGATCTTCACTATACATCTAATCGTTACTTAGGTACACAGACTGCTACCATAAAGATAATACAGGCAACAGTTAATAAAATATTAGCGCTCGAATATCTAAATTCAAAATATTGAGAAGTGAATATCATAAGATGCAGCAACTTTACGTTCATATGTGAAAATCTCTGGAGTTGTTGTCTCCCCGTTTAATTCCCAAATTATAATTTTATATAGAAAAATTAACTAAGATTCCAGGTTGTTTTATTTTGTTTAATAATGCAATACATATTTTAAATGATTGACTGTGGCTGTTGAATGACTATAAGATTTCAATAAACTGTACTAATACGGAGTAGGCAACCGTATAGAAAATATGAATCGTAAAGTGGTCGTATTTAAATCTGACTAAGCTCGCTTCTGATGGTCCACTTGGTTTCCGTTCTCTCTCATCCAGCGTTACGATTTTATTTGTGCAGGCGTCCATGCCACAAGCACTCTATCTTTAGGCATAAGCTCTATGGTTGCTACCCTACGCATAACATTTTCTGTCAGAAGTACACGAACCCCCAGTGTGTAAATAATATTAAAATTAAGATTATTATGGATGATAATGCTTAACACTGAAACGGAAATGTGCATCACCAACCAAAATAATGCAGGCAAGTTTCATTCTGGATTGTATATCAAGGGGATTATCTCACTGAAAGTTAGCGCTGTCTCGTTGCCTTATATTAACTAGCAATTTGTAAACTTTTGTGTACTTTCAATCTAAATTAATGAAATCTTCGGTAGTAATTAAAGTCAGCTATCTACAACTATTGTTTCTGGCGAACTTGAGTTCGGATTGCACAGCTCAGTTAATTTTTGTAATTATAAGGCGACCAAGTTTATTGTTAACGTTCTGTGACTGTAGTTGACGTAGTTGCATATGAATTATGATTAGGTTTGTGGTACTCTAATAGCAAAATATTAAACTTTTGCTTTGAACTAATAAAATTAATTTTAAAGGTATCGTTGAGCTATTATGAAACAACTTACGTGAAGAGACTTCCGGTTAAGATGGCGGGGCAGCCGCATGTTTCCATGTGTTAGATTAGGAAAAATTTAATAATTATTATCCAGGAAGGTATTAGCATATCCTATAGACGCTTATAAAGTGATTAAGACACTCAGGAAGTGATTGGTTTGTGTCAATTTTAATGAATAAGTCGGAGGTCCAAGGCTGCCCTGTCCTGTATGTAGTTTGTTTATAACCTACATTTCTTCATTTATTTCACGTGCATCGTCTCATTTTTACAAGTGGTAGTCATAATATGTGGTTAATTTAATTAATCTCCAACTATTTTGTGAGGATACGCTAAGAACATTGATTTCTTGCAATTGAAGTTACAGCTTTATTTTTTTACTTGGGCTTTAAAAGTCATTGAATTATGGTGAAATAAATAAGTTGTATATTTTAATACATTTATATGGTATCAAGGGTCTTTACCCACAGCCACTCTTCAAAGAGAAACCCTTAAAGAAGAAGAGGAACTTACATGAAATACGAATACCTGAAATTTGATTATTGTCATATTTGAATTAAACAACAAATAGCTGTATGATTTTCAGAGATAACTGAATATAAATATTTAGTCAAATTATAATCTGAATGCAAAAAGAGAATTAGACATGTTATTTGCAAAATGGGTTTTATACAATATGAATATGTGTGTCATGTCAGAACGTTGTTGTTTATAAAGAAAATTAACTGAAAAATGATTTTTTGATTTTTACTCTACTTTTTTAGCAATTTTCGTTAAATGTATTTTTTACATTAAGAGTGATGCAGCAATTACGCTAATTTAAGCCTTCCTATCATTTGTTATCTAGATTCTGAGCACTTCATAACAATACAAGGTACGGATCTACATTCTTCAATCTTCATGGTTAGTGCAAGACTATGATTTTTTTGTGATTGTCCAGCAACCTCAGTAGTTTCTGTTATCTGTGTTAATAATGAATATCTCGGCACACCTAAATTAGAACTCATGTTGCTTATCGTAGCTTAGTGCATGTTCTTCAAACCACTCCATGTAATCAATGGTAACAATAGCGGTTCCAAGGGTTGTCGCTCTTCTTGAATTAAAACTGGTCCTTTTTGAAAACAACAAATTTTAAGAACACATTGCAGTAGATCCACTATTGTTTCTAGTGGCAGCTCCGCAGCTCCGTCTTATCCACAAACCCTAAAGGTACGAATCCGATCCACGCGACAGACAGCAGACGGCAACGGCAGACCGCCGACAGCAAACGCTGTCGGGCTTCAGTTGTCGTCGTATAGATTCCGAAGCCGACAGCAGGAACTGCAGTTGCGTCGCAGCATTACTACCTTTTCTTCGATGTACAGCATAAAAAATCAAATGTTGTAAATTTTATTGCAAGAAGAAGAAAGCTAGTGGTTTTGCTAATGCCGGAGGTTTAATGATTCGAGACAAATTATTTTTTTTTGTTCCCAAGTAGGTGAAGTATCGTAAATCGTACCGAATTGCTGAATAGCATAAGTATTTAATGAATAATATAAATATACTTAGTGATTTTATTGAGTTATTGAAAGAGATCTCTTTCCAAATATTTTTTTAATACGTGCATCTTTATAATTATGATTTTTACTATAATATAAACAAGGATTTTTTTCTGTGTTCTTTGGGAATAACACCACATAAACTTGAATGTGTATATATTTAAATCTCCAAACGTTTCAAGGTCTAAATCAGACCCCGTTTTATGTGGTATTAACACAAATAAACAAGAAATTAAATAATTAAAAGGATTCCTAATGAAAAATTTAGGAATCACTATTTGACATTAATGTTTGACACTCAAAGTGATGTACCTATGGAATTTACTGCATATTTGATATATACAGGTTATCACTAAAAATTCTAAAGATCATGTGAAATAACAAAGCTTCTTTCAAATTGGAAGAATTTGAAAGAATTATCTTTAGAATTTCATGTGGCGTTCCCAGAAAACAAATAAACGTGGATATTTTGACACTAAATTAATACAATTTTCGTTTTCTTCATCTGTTTAACACGTTTATAATGTTTAACTGCAACAGCAGTACTATGATTGAACGGTCGTACAGTCTGCTGCTTCACAGCAAAACAGGTGACGTCCTGTCGCACGGCAGTTGCAGTTATATGTCGAAATAGGTCTCATACAAATTAATACTGCAAAGTATTGCCGTCTGCTGCCGCGGCACATGCTGTTACTGTCGGCCGTTTCCGTCTGCCGATCGAAATCGTACCTTAAGCCTTCTGTGAGTCTGTGAGGCAATTTGGTGAAGTGGTTTTCGACGTCCAGACTAGGATATGTTGTGTTGCGAGTTCCGTTAATTTGATGAAATGTACAAAATGTTTTGAATCCTTGAAGTTAGAAAATGATCTGCCCTCCAAAGGTTGAATGACTGGTGAAAGGAATTTTGCAGTCCTGCTGTCATTGTATATTTTGAGTAGTCCATAAAGATAGTTTATTTTGTGATGTAGTATTAATTTTGGCATCATTTCCTATGTGATGTGTTTTGTGAGAATGTTGCAGATTATCCTGTATATTTCAGCAGATAAGTTCTTATTATGGAAATGGTGACATGTCCGTTGTCAGTTCCTATAATCATGATGGATTTGTCATCTTTGTTGCCGTTTTGTTTAACATGTTGCCTTTTCTCAATTGCAGTTCGGAACTTCCATCCAAATTACTTCTTTTGGGTGATTTTAAAATAAAGGTGTATTTGAAACGTTTATTAACTTGCAGAAGTATTATAAAGATCTATTTGAAATTTAACATGAGAGCATAATTTGGAGATTCGGAGTTGAGTAAAATTCCTTTAGATCTTGATGAAGCAAAATATCCCTGAGAATAATTAAAATGAACTATAAATAAACCTTAAGCAAAATATCCCTGAGAATAATTAAAATGAACTAAAAATAAACCTTAATTCAGCCGCATTTTTTGTTTTAAATTTCTGGTGAATGAAGTCTCAAATTACAAATTGTCTTATATGTAAAAATCAATTGCTATTCCTTATTCTCGTAAATCAACAACAGCTGGATCGATTTGTTTTTTTTTGTCTTGTTTGCCCAAATGCTGGGGTGACTTAGAAAAAAATAGTGCATATCTAAAAGAATAGCTTAAAAGTAGAAAAATCCAAAGCTGTAAGCTGTAAGCTCGGGAGAGATTTAATAAACATATCACAGCTGGACAATACATTGCGAGGCTACGAGGTACAGATAGAACAAAATAATATGTAGCTGACGGGAACAACTAGAACAAACAAATAAGTTACAGGAAATTGCTAGGCAAATCTTAATTAATACTAATGGTGTGAAAACCGGAACATGCAGAACACCGCCTGCCAAATCATATAGTAGCAATTAAGTATTGGCAGTCATTTTTTCTGTTTCATAAATTACAAAATACGGGCGAATAATTTACTAATTTTAATTACTTGCAGTGGTATCAAAATTCGATCCTTAAGTGCGCATAAATATAAATCATCAATTCATTTATGTTTTGGTATTTATATTTCACCAAAATTCGACGAATTTCATCACAATACAAAGGTTAAGTGGCATACAGATGCTTTGAAAGATTCACAGCAGAGTATTAACAGAATGGAGCTACAAATATCTTTTCAAAAGATGTGTTAAAATGGAATTGCCCCTATATAGACGAATACCCTTCAAACCGTATCAACTTTTGCTCGGAGTTGTAAAACTTGGAGAAACAGTTTACAAAACTGTAGGCGAGAATCATCTAAGTTATCAAGCAAAAAGATGCTCTGAGTGAGTGAACTACCAATTTGTTCAAGGAATTAAGCCGTAGACCAACTTAAAGTTATTAATCCAGATTTCAATAGCGAAATTTTCCTAACGGGTTATTTGATCTATTTTCGAGAAGGTTTCATGGAGTTGTCTGAAACTTTATTAGTTTGAATATATAGAAGTTTGCGTTTCCAGGAAAAGAGTTAACTAAGTTTCAAATAAGATGGTATCTAAGCGTATATTTGGTACGTAGGAAAGCGAAGGCGTTGCACGTTTTAAATCCTTTAAAAATATGTGTATTAAATTTTAGCATTCACTGAATTTATTTTATTATGAGTAAAACCTAGGGATTAACTGATATTTCTTCCCTGTGAATTAAATCCTGACAAATTGCTTTATATATAGGGTGCTACTTAAATTATTTGCTTAATTTTAATTGAAAAAATGGTTATGCATGACTTATAGTTTTCAATAACTCCTTTTAGAGAAGCAAAAAAATCAATTACTCATTCTAAGTACGTTATGAAGAGATATGACTTGACTTAGTAAATACAGAAAAACAAATATTTAGAAAATATTAATTATTTCACTATTCAAACAGTACTAGCTGGCATAGCCAGACAAATGAGTTGTGTTAAATCTTGTACCATTGAACGCAGAAAATACTGAATGAATTATAATTAAAATTGTGTAATCGGTTAAGTGTAGAACTCGCATATTTAGGGAAATAAATAATGTGGATTTATAATATATATATTTTTCTAGTTTACATGTAAAACTGGCTTTACCCAAAATTGAAGTCCAAATATATTTGAAGATAAGTGTTGTATTATATTATCAATTTTCTTTCAATCAGTGCCCTATAAAATGTTGAGAATTATGCAGTTTAATTTTTCAAATTGATCGTTTTCATTTCATCTGTTACATGATGAGCTTGACTATTTCTACATTTAATATTCATTTAATTTTCTAGTTTGTCGCCCAAAATTAACATTTTGATTTTTTCTTAGGGTTTTCTGTAAAAGTTCAGTTTATTTGGTTCAAAATTATATGCTTATTTTCTTCAGTACTTTTTAAACTACATAATTCAACATTTTATGCTCAGAAGTTAATGATAAGACGGGAATACATTTATTTCCATACATTTTTTTAACAATTTTTTATAATAAATCGGAAACTGGTAGACAATGTAACTAGTTCCTCGAAGTTTCCTTGGACTATCTTCGTCTTGAAATGGTTGATCTTACAATTTTGATAGTTCTGCTTGTGCTTGTAATCGCTCTGAGAGGTATTCCAGGCTTGTGAATCTTGGGTAGTCGATAAAGATGTGGTGGATTATACCTAGATTACAATTCTTACCACCGATCAGCAACGAAAACTCATCAAAACACTAACCCATAGAACCAAAAATATCTACAGCACAGCAGAAATCCTAAAAGAAAAACAAGTGATACTTAGAGATTTCCTTTTGGCAAATGGATATCCAGAAACCATCATTAACAAGACGTTTGAAGAACTGGGCAAACCACCTAGGCAGGAAGAAGAAACCAGGATAGCAACTCTATTATTACCGTATACGAAAGGCTTGTCGGAGAAACGAATTGCACACAGATATGGAATCATAATGATTTTCTAGAGCAGTAACACCTTGAGGAGCATAATTACACGTTCCTGCAAAACCAAATAACTGTATATACAGCATGCCTTGTGAATATGGAAATCTTTACATTGGAGAATCAAAATGACCACTCGGTACCAGGGTTAAGGAACACCGCATAGCTACTGAAAGGGCGGAGCTAACGAAGTATGGGCTAACTAATCACGCATGGACCGATCACCATAACATCAACTGGGACCAGGGCAGGGTAATTCACAAGGAAGAGCACTGGTATACAAGAAAATTTGTAGGGTCAGCATATATGATCTTGTACGAGAATATAATTAGCGAACCCAAAGTCAAATTAAAAACATTTGGAGACCCTTTCTTAGGCCACTGCCGCTATGCATCACCCACAACCAACCGCCCGGTACGAGGACACTGATCGGACCAGACAAGACCCAATGACCATGAGCGGTAACGCACGACCGGTTACGGCTATAAATACAGCGAATAATCTGAATGTCAAATTATACTCCTTATGACCATAGCAGATACAAAGCTATTAAAACGTTGTGAGATCAACAATTTCCAGACAATGTAAGTCCAAGGAAACATCGAAGAATGTACATTTTAGTTTCTCTTTGATAGGCAGTTGCACAATGCATTGGTACTTTTTATATTTTTTGCTTTTCATTAATCTTCTCATTTGTCTTCCGTAACTAACAATAGGAATTTCGGTTAGATGTTCTTCTTAGTTTTTAAAATGAATTTACCAAATATAATTCTTTTAAAATGGTTTTTTTAACCGGAAAAGCTTTAAATAGATTTAAGACCAAAAAAGCAACGAATATAGTCTAGAGCTCTATATGATATTCACTGTTTTTAAAAACGCCTTGGGTACAATCGAAACTTGGCAGTCCTCAACATTTGGCTCGAGCAACAAACTATAATGGGAATGGCACGGCATAAAATCCGAAAAAAATTTGACAAGCGGGCCAAGCGTATTCTCGATTGGAGACTAAGACTAGGACGTAGATGGATGGGCTGATAACACCAAAAGAAAAACTGTAACCAACTGGATGAGAGAAACCCAGAACAGGGAAGGTGACGAGAATAAGGGAAGGTCTACGTCCAGCAGTGGATAGAAATAGGCATCTCTTGGTCGTGATATAGTATGTGCTTCCAATGGTGATTGCTTCGAATATATCTTTTTCATCTATGTGCAGCACAAAAAGAAATCTAGCGGTGTCAAATCGGAACTGCGAGGCATCCAGATCACATTGCGGCTGGTAACACGGTTATTGGATTTCATTAACAGAAGATTAATAGCATGTGTAGTATGGGATGTTACCCCATCTTGTTTTTAACTAATAACTTTATTATGTATCAAGTTAAGATTATTTGTGTTAGTTTTAAAATTAATTAATAAAATACATTATTACTTAGCAATAATTTTTAAATAAAGATTGGTACATATTTGATGTTCATATCGTGATCAATATAAAGAATACTCTTATTTATAATAAATTTGTCAATAATAATTTTCTGCTTGGCCGTTCAGCTCATTCACTACTGTTCTATTAACAGCTTTTGCTATTTAGCCCACGTTTTCTGTTACGACAAACGATGAGTCTGAAAAACACTGCTATGAGTTATTTGTTTTATCCGTCGAAACAGAACAACTGCTATTTTCAGTCGTTTAGATTTGGAGTTAGCTGTTATTGCTGTTAGAAAAAACAGTTGATGTTATGTGTTTTTTAAGCGCTAAGCAGTAGTCAACGTATATCTGTTGTCTGTTATTTTTAGCCGACAATAACAGTAGTTGTTCTTGACCTTGACTTGACCTTTACTGACCACCAGAGGTCAAGTTTTAAAAATGGTCAAGGACTTATTAGAACGTAAAATTTTCCGATCTTTCCATTTCCGAGGTCAGAAATATGTTGTCCCATTTGAAAAAATCGACTTGACCTTGAAATTACCTTGAAGGTCGAGGTCAAGGTCAAATTCAAGGTCACAATTCGATAGCCAGGGACGCATCCTATAAGTTTTGTTTGAAACATTCTTCTCTAAAATGCGTTCCCGCCGAGATAAAATGCCGTTCCGGCACTTTTGGGGCACCCTGTACATATAATAGTTGTTAAAAAGCGGCTATGTTAATAACCTCACATCACTAGTGGGAAGGATAAACATATATTTTTATATACTTCTTTTTACACTATTGATTTATTTTGATTAATAATACATATATACGTTTATCGTCAATGTCAATTCGGATATTAAAACATACTAGCTGTCGCCCAGTGGTCGAAATTCGACCAATTGTGTCAATATCTCTGGCAGGTTAAGTAACATGAAAATTTTTTCGTGACATTCTATCCTAGGACTTTAGGGAGAACAGCAATTACACAGAACGGATCCAGATTCGGAACCTCTGTGTGATAATTTCGAAAATTCTAGAAGTCGCTTCTACAAATAAGTAACGAAATTCAAGTTTTTTTCAGACATATTTCATAGAACTTTATTTGTGTTCAAATTCGTAATTCTTAATTTGATATGACAACAATTCAACTGCTAATGGGCTACCCTACATATTTATTTTTTCTAACCCCCCTGTATAGCTATAATTGCACTCAACTCTCTAACATTTATTAAAATCCTCATTATAATAATTCCATCTCATTATATATTTCCACCACCCTATATATGCAACTCCTTATGGACCACGCATAATATTTTTTAACATTTTTCAACCACTGGGTAAACCATTCTGTATATGCCACTGCCTATGACCCACCATATTTACTCTTTTTGTTTATGAAATTTTTAATTATCTTCTGTAACTATAATTCTACTCCGACCTATATTTCAATCATTATATATATGGAACTCTTCGTGGTCTACTCTATAAATCATTTCCTTTTCTAACATTTTTTATCACCATCCTGTACATCTATAATTCCTCTTACCTTATATTTCATCTTAACTATATATATACAACTGCTTATGGGTTACGAAATGTTGCATTTCCATTTCCGCCACCCTGTATATGCATCTATGTATAACATTTTTTGCACCACCCTGTATAACTGTAATTTTACTGCACCTTCTATTCCAAGAACCCTGTAAATTCAACCGCTAATGGGCTACCCTATATAATTATTTTATTAGTTATAATTGCACTCTACTCTATATTTTAAACACCCTAAATATGCAACTGCTTATGTGCCACCCATTAAAAAAATGATTTCTAACATATCTGGAATCGCCCTGTATAATTATGATATTCAACGATTACTTTACCCACTAAACAATAACAATGTTTGCATGCCACTTCCAGAAGTACATGCTCTAAGTATATAACAGCATTGGTCTGTCTATATATAATTACTCAATGGTTTGAGTCTGGCGGCGGCGGCACGCGGCACATTCATTTGTTTGGCATTGACATTATTGACGTAATTATTTTTATTATATTTTATTTAATGAATGAACCAATATTATAAATTAAGATTAGCATTCTGCAGTGAAGGTCGTCAGTAGCTACTAAACAAAACAAAAATGAAGAAAATCGGTTGAGAAACAGAGGACAAAAAAGGTACCTAATCGTTTTGTCTTAGCCTATTTATATATAGATATACTAATGCTAATTGATATTTTTTCAAACTATGAAGCAGGGTAACTGAAATATAGTTAATTTTAAATCAAATGCTTAGTCTAATTTATACGGATCAAATTACTACTGATAACCATCAGATCCTTTGAACTTCATCACTGGTAAACGCATATTGCTACCGATTTTTATACATTGCCTCTATCGCCTAGAAAAATTCTGACACGCTGCATATCCCTCATACTGAATTATGAATACTATTGTCATCATAAGCGCAACGTGTGCTAACAATACTAGCGGAATATTGCAGCGATATATGAGTGTGAATCTCCGCCAGACTGAGATTTAGGCTTGTGACATGGGAACAGCTTCTGAATATAAATCGTCCTCGATGTTACAGACTTCATAGTTGAAAATGCCAGATTTTGTGGTGCAGAACGGGACCGACATATTATTTTAGCTGCCGTAGAGGAAACGTTATATTGTGCTGAAATAAAAAAAAATCAGTTTCGCAGATGTTTATCTTCGTACTTATTTCTGGATAAGCAGACAAAGTCATGGAATACTCTGAATACTTATTAGTTTATACGTGTAATAAAGATTTTTTTAAAGTATCGTAGGTACAAATTTTCTTCAATCTTTGCTACAGTCATTGCCCATTCCGCAAAAACCCTTATTCGTCACCGACACCCTGAGAATTTTCTTAAACTAAATTTTATACTAATTAACAATATAATTTATCAACAATTTGGAGTCTTATAAAATATTTTAATACGAAGTACTTTAGAAAGGTAACGAATAAATTCATTATTTCTCACACGTCGATTTTCTTTTAATTAAAAAAGGTACTTTTTGACATGCATCCCTTATTTATGACGTAATCTTTATTTGTGAGCTGACGTCATAGACAATTTTTGACCTCAGCCAAGTTCGCCCATTCTAATTGAAAGAGCTTGTCATTTTTACTTACATATTGTCAAAAATATTATTACATTAGCCTAGGTTAGATAAAAAAATAAAAATAGAATATTATAATTTTTTAAATTTAGCGATAATGATTAAACTAAATGTTGAAATTATGCACCATTGGCTACCTGACAGTCACCAAGACGATTAATAAATTCTTGTTGAACATTATCAATAACTTCAGGAGGTATACGATATATCCCTTGACACATTCTCACTTGTAATTATTCTGAATTCACCGGTCCAGTAACGTATACATTGATTTTAAATACCTCCACAGAACGTAATCTAGAGGTAGCTGGCCACCCAATCGGCTCCCATCTCCCTATCTAACGATTTCGGAAGACGTTCTCTAAATAAGCACGGACAGGTGTGGCATAATAGGAAGATGCACTAGTATCCTGTTGAAAGAAAATGTCACTTCTCGGAAGATCACGTTCCTTATTTGAATATAAATTTATCAGGAATAAGGTCGCCTCAAAAAAACTCCAAATATCTTGCACTAGTTAAGTTCACGTCAAAGAAATAGGAAAGCAGAATTCGTCCTTGGACTATGCAGCACCACACAATTTACATTCTGCGGATGTTGAGAGCGATTTTTGTCATCCAACGGGGATTGTCGGTAGACCAATATCAGCGGTTTTGCCTGTTGACATGCCCGTTCACAAAAAACGTAGACTCGTCAGAAAAAAAAAAGGTTTTTTATGAAAAAGAAAAAAAGGCGTCTTCAGATAGCTTATAAACAAGGTATAAGGATTATACTTTGCTTTCTTCACAATTTTATGACTATAGACGCTGCCTTATTGAAATTAGAAGGCCCATCGTTAAGTGTTGAGTGATGATCGACTTGTATTGCTAATAAAACGTTAAGCTGATCTTCTTCAGATTTAGGTAAATCACGTACATGTCCAAAGTTACGGTATTTAAAGTCAGTATTGCTTGCCATGCTTACAGTTGGTTCACCATTTTGGTAAAAAAATCACTAAACAATAAACACACTGCTTTTAACAGACAAAATACATGAAATCGATAATAATATAAAATAATTTGACCATACTAAGATTTGATTAAATGTAGGTGAATCAAAGTATATATTTTTCCAATATTCCAGTTTCAGGCAGGCAGGGAATAAATCTTTTAAAGAAAGCGCATAGACTTTTTATTTTATCTGCTACATGATTCGCTGTATTTTTATAAAAATATTTATTTAATTTTCTAATTTGGCACCCTAAATTTATATTTCAAATTGTCGTTTCTTTATGTAATTCTTGTGTTCATTTACACTTAATATAGGAAAAACAGCATATATCACTTTTGGTAACTATGCGAATAGCATCCCCAATAGCATTAATATTAAGATCAATGATCTAAGTGTAAAAAGAGTGCATAGTTGTAAATATTTAGGAATATTTTTCGACTAGAGGCTACGTTGGGATAAACATATTGAGTATTTGATAAAAAAAACAAATATTTACTGTTCTTATTTTATAAATTTTCTAGTATCATCACTAAAAACGATTTACTATGCTCTATTCCATAGCGTGATTAGCTATGGTATTATTGCATAGGGAGGAGCCTTTCTCAACAATCTAAACTTATTACAAAGAGTACAAAACAAAATACTGAAAATTGTAAACAAAAATAATATTGTTGGACAAGGCAACCCATGCAATTTAGTCCCACAATTTTATTTAGACTCTTTGACTTATCACTATGAAATACTAAAAACTAAATATATGACATCAAGAAGTACAACCACACACAAAAGTATACAACTACCTAGAATGTATAAAACTGTCAGCCGTAAAAATAGTGCAACTAGAGCCATAATACTTTTCAATAGATTACCAAATACACTTAAAAAATTATGTAAGACAAAATCAGCGAAAAATAAACTCAAAAAATGGATTACAGCAAATGTATAAGTTGTTATATATAAGATTTTGTAATTATTGAAACTATCTTTTGTGCAATTTCAATAATTTTAAGAATGTTTCATAAAGAAAGGACAGAATATTTTAAATTAACCTAATATAGAAGTTACAGGTTTATTGCTTATTAGTTTTAATATTAATTTTAAATTATATGACTTCTATTTTTTGTTTGACCATTATTCTTTTTTGTAGTTAGTTTAAGTTAAGATACTAAGTAGAGTACCAGTTCTACGCACAGGTAACCACTTTGCCTCTGTAGAAACGTTACATGTAAATAACTTACTGTAAATGTATTTTCTGGTAATAAATAAATAAATAAATAAATAAAATAAAATTTATTCGTATGTTTAATGGTCTCGATAATGTAATTTTTATCGAGACCATTAAGAAACGACAATTTGAAAAATCGAAAATTTGTGAACATGCATGGGACCTAGGCCATAAAATACAATTTGACAATTCAACTATACTTCACAAAGAACAACATAACACAAAACGAAAAATAAAAGTCTGCCTTAATTCTTTTGAATGAAGACGATTGTATCGCTTCTACTTCTGTAGAATTCAATCGTATCTGGTTACCGACAATTAAGGAAGAAATGGTCATCTCCTTTCGAACAACCCAGTGTCGGGATAGTTCATAAGGTGTTTCCTAGGTTTTACCTTATGACGTTAATGGGATCACTGAAACAGCAGAATGCGCTATCTTATAACAAACTCGTACCTAGGAACGCCATAAATTCTAAAAACAACTATTTCAAATTCTTCCAACGTGAAAGCTGTTTAACTTCTACATGATCTTTAGAATTTTTTGTGCTACCTGTATATTTAAAAACAACAAAAATCTTATGTCAACTTGAATGTCATAAATCAAACTTTCAATTTGCAATTTACATTTTCATTACATATTTTAAATCCATTGACAACGAAGTCAGAATCGACTTTGAAACGTTTGGTATTTTCTTTCAATATACAGCTTTTTTAATTCAATTGTGGTGTTATTCCCAAAAAAACTTATAGGTAATCAAGAACATGACACAAATAACATTTAGAAGACAACGTTTTCATTAAATATGATCCAGCTATATTTGTTTTAAAGTTAAAAATTTTCCTATTTAACTTAATCTCTTATAGGAGTATTTTAAATTACATATGAAGATATTCAATAAATCTAAACTGTTTGTTTATTCGCTAATGAAACCAACCCTACACATTCCAATCTAAATTAATTTTAGGTTATTCATCTCATTTTATTAGAATTTATTCCTTGGTCTGTGTTCACTCCATTAACCACATTATCATATCAACAGACTTTACAAATCTAAAACAAACTTAAAAAATATTTTAAAACTGTTTGGAGATAAACAATTCAAAAAGTATCCTGAGAAGGCATGTTTGCCGACGGGAATTAAAATCGGATGTTGGAATTTACAACCTTTATAAATAAAAGCAAAATTCAGCCGCCATATTTTGCTCTGTTCAAACATATTCTTGGTGTTATAACAGAGACTAACCCCTCGAGATTTGTGTTGACTTTATTTCCTGTAATTTATGCAAGCCTTCCGTGCGGTTTTCACCAGCAGTATACCTTCACATCTAAATTGTATATCGACATGAAAATGTGTAGATTCTATGCCACATTTGTTGGTTAGAAGCACAGCCAATCTCGCCATATTTCATAGGTTTATTACGTAACTGATATTGCACTGTATACGGTTTCAGTTTTCCCGTGCGCTCTTTATATATCCCACCATGGAATTCGGTTGCTGATGCATTGCTATTGTGAGAATCGACTTATCAGTTTACACTTACGTCACAAACACGTTCCTGAAATTATTGGTTTTGAAAACTTACAAGACCAGAATTGAAATATTGAGCGACTTAGACTTTCTATCTGTAAGATAGCATACTCTGAAGATCGATAAGGTGTTGGAAGTATTAGAATTTCGTCGCCATACACCAGATCTTGTGTAAAATGAAAATACGTCTTAAAAACTAAAACTAAATCTAATAAAAATAATTTGGTCAAGTGCGAGGTGAACTCGCATACTAAGGGTTCCGTACCACCTTCAAGATTTGATACGATGTAGGTGAATCAGAAATAGTCCAGTTTCAGACAAGCAGGGAATGAATCGTTTAAAGGAAGCGTTTTAAATTTATAAAAAATATACACTTTTATTTTCTACACATAGACTTTTTATTTTATCTGCTACATGATTCACTGGATTTTTATAAAAATTTATATTTAATTTTCTAATTTGACCCCAAAATAAACATTCTAATTTGCTCCTTAAAATTAATATTAGGAAATTCTCCTTATTTTTTAGTACAGTTCAGGTGAGGTCCTATATCCCTAATTTTTTTAAATGTTTACGTC
Source organism: Octodonta nipae (assembly GCA_034190945.1). Taxonomy (NCBI): domain Eukaryota; kingdom Metazoa; phylum Arthropoda; class Insecta; order Coleoptera; family Chrysomelidae; genus Octodonta; species Octodonta nipae. Next base: position 107,706,124 of record CM067220.1, read on the forward strand.
TTATAGTTTTGGAGATAAGGGAGAAGGAATGCGTAATTTTTTTAAATTTTTGTGCATATATTTTAAATAATTTATTTTAAAACTATGAAAAAAATATGTTTGTATTTTTCATAATGAGGCCTTTGATTTGATATATTACATGATGCCTTAGAAAGAATTATAATATTATATTTTTTCATTTAATTCTATAATTTGCTACCCAAAAGTATTACTGGGGCTCTCTCCTTATTTTTCCGGTAAAATTCAGGTGAGGCCCTATACCTCTATTTTTTTATAGTTTCGGAGGTAAGGTCGGGGGAATAGGTACATGATGCGTTAGAAACAATTTTAAATTTATATTGTCCATTTAATTCTGTAAATTGTCCTTTAAAATTAATAGTAGAGGTTTTTCGTTATTTTTCCGATAAAAAAATTAGAATTATATGGCCTCACCTGAATATGAGGTCATATAATTCTAATTTTTTTCAAAATTTTACGGCTTCTAGTTTTGGAGATAAAGTAGGGGGAATGTGTAAAAGTGTATATATTTTTCTTAACATCTTTTAAACAATTTATTTTAGAAATGTAAAAATGTAAAAAATGGATTTATTTTCGCCATAATGAGCCCTTTCATTTCATATATTACATGATGCGTTAGAAACAATTTTAATTTTATATTTTATATTTAATTCTGTGATTTGCCCCCCAAAATTATTAGTAGAAGTTTCTCCTTATTTTTCCGAAAAAATTCAGGTGAGGCCCTATGTTTCTAATTTTTTTCAAAATTTGACGTCTGATAGTTTCGAAAATAAGAGGGAGGGGAACAGTAAATTTTTTTAGTATTTCCCCCACAAGTACCACTAAAATCAAAATTTCTTTATTTACGATATGTCGTCCTGATCGGGTCACCAAACTATGCACTGATACAAATTTTCAACCTTTTCCATCCAGTAGTTTAGGAGAAAATTTCTGTTATGTGAAAGAGGGTGAAATCCGGAGTGATATTATAAGGGTATCCGTATATTGTACATTCGGAACCCTAATTAACTTTAACATATACCTATAGTAAAAACGGAAAAATTAATGCAAAATTCTAAACTCAAGAGCGCAGAACCAACACCATAGAACGCTTAAAAATAACGAATTCATAATGTTATTCGAATAGAAAAATAAGTATAAAATCATATGTTTTCACCAACGCTACAAACCATATGTCATAATTATTACAGATTTCTACTGAAACCTGGGAAGTAGGCCGATTATCAACTAGGCCATAGTTCCTTTCGGATATTAACTTTTTTGATATTTGTTTTTTTTACAAATTATTCGTCTCGCAACCAGCATGCTCTTAGTGGCGAAAAACAAAATGCGCACGAAATAGTCAACATTCCTTCAAACAAACATTTCGCATAAGAACATATTTGAAAATACACTCAGCGGTTATCTAAAACCCGATTGTTGACGCATAAAATATCGACGTACCATTTAACTTAAAGATGCTATGTGGAACAGTGTTCAAAAAGAACAAACTGCAATTACAATAAATACATTTTAAAAAACATAACCGACTTCAAAAAACAAATAACTAAAATGCATGAAATAATTTTTTGCTATACCAGTAGATCTTTTCACCCTTTGTAATGCGCAGGCGCGTTTGGCATGTTAAAAAGGCGGGAATATGAATGTTTCGTTCACTTTCACAAATATGCATAGGGAACTAGTATTAATATCCTTATTCATATCAATGAAGTTAATTGAAATATTAATTAGTGGAGCTTTATTTGTATATCTTTCAATTAAAGCAAACAACTGCATTAAAGTTTAATGGTGGTTAAAGTGATATTTTCATCCACATGGCCTTTTTGACAGGTTAGGACAAAAATGATAGTCATATTAGATTTAAAGTAATTAATATACTGATAATTAATAAAATAAATATTAGTAATACTGTTACGAGAATTCATCCGACAGCTGGTGCAATCGGCCCTCAACCAATTCACGGAAGGGACATTATTCCGATAAATTCGTGGAACCCGAAATGTTTGTCTCTCAACCGGCGGACCGCTGCCGTTACTGGGAATTCCCTTAAAACTTCCAGAACATGATGGAATTTCCCGATGGTTCGTGGACGTACCAGACAATTCCAAGATAAATGTATAAAAGGACCAGCTGGCGATAGGAGTTGATTCAGTTTTCGTCGGTCGTTTGTACAGTTAAGATAAAATGTAAATAGTAGTTTCTGTGAATATAAATTTGTGTAAAAGTAGTGGAAATAAATTAGAGTGAGTTAGACTGTGTTTTTAAATAAATCCAAGAACTGAAATGAACCCGAGTGTGAAAATAAAAACATTACAATACATATTTAATTAATTTATTATTACTTGGTTATGTTGGTTATTCATCTTTCGACTGACAGATATATGAAAGTTACTTAATGAGATTTTCACGAAATAAAAATTGTATGTAATTTTAATGAAAGCTGTACAGTTGGTACAAATAAAATATAAAATTCAGTATACAAAGATTTATTTAAACTCAATTTGCATCCTTATATCTGGTCACGGAACATTATGTACAACTGATTTTGAAAAAGTTAACACTGGTCTTATTTAATGTTATATCTTTTAGCAAGTTATTGTCTTAAAAACACATACACATAAACACATATATGTATCTTTATTTACATAATCAATTACTTGTAATCGACCATCACATAGTCCACATCTCTAACTCATTAATCACATTTAGGACATTTTAGATAAACTTTGAACTGTTTATTTTTTTCGTTGATCTAATAAGCTTTCGACGAGATTCGATATAAGGATTTGGAAAACTAATAAAGTCAAATAAATTCTCCAAAACTGATTTACTGTACATATGGCTCCCACATATTACATGATATTAATACTTTTTGCTCCATTCTTTACTGATAAAATGTTATACATGTTAATTAAAATCGTCCACTTTAAGTATATAACTATTTAAAACTTTACTAGTAATACTAAATTAGTAAATTACATTGAAAATATTGAATTCACATTATAAACAAACATGAACTGCAGTAAATAATTTGTGAAGTGCTCGAAAAAAAATTAACAGACGTTGACGCATGCGCATAAGTTTTTTTCGAATATGAAAAGGCCTATGAAATACTGTTTATGAACTCGCACCGACTGACTTTACTTCAAGCTTAAGTAAAAAAATTTTGGGAAGTAAAGTACTTACTTGGCAACTTTGCTGTTCAAATTGGCACTGACCTCAGAAAAAGTATTTAATCAGCGTGACAAAAAATTATATCATGCTTTTTAGTTAAGCTATTTTTTTTTTGAAGCAGGTTTTTGTTTTTTCTTAATGTATTTATTTTACAATTTTTAGTGATGAAATTGCTTAATTGAATTCAGGTTTCAAATATAATTAACTTTTTCGATATTGCCTAAAATAAGGTATTTTACTTTTAAGTATCATTTACTAGTTTGAACAACCTCGTTTACTGTTGATTAGAATAACTTGTTTTTTATATATGTATATTTATTAAGAGAATTTTGTATATGATTCTAACTTAGGTGGATCCACTATATTGTCGACGATCTGAGAGTATCATCATTCTTTAGGTCTTTTAATTATACTGACATTCATATAATAGTCTCCTCTCCATGGAATCTTGTAATAAATCGTTATACAGTTTTTATTGTAATTAACTTTGATAAAAATTTGAATTATTATTAAAAATATAGGTACTTAATTTAAACAAAATTTATAATCTATATCAAAACTAGTACACAATTTAGAAAAGTAACATGAAGATGTATTGCCAAAGAGCTTAAATTTTATTGATTATTATTTGCCGCCACATTTTCCAATCGATGTTAGAACATCTTAGTGAAACAAGTCCTCGTTGAATTGGATCTGGAAGACCTGTTAGTGGCCAATTGATTCACCTGATATAAATCCTTTCCACTTTTCTTTCAGCGGCATTAAAAAAAAATATATAACACACAAACAAAAGGAGAAAGTGATAGAACAATTATTAATAAAAAAATAATAATAATAAGTATTACAGTAGTGTTAGCAAACACATGAAACATATAGGAGAAATCCACAAAAACGTGATTTGGTATAATATACTTAGAATCTGAAACTAATAAAGACAATGGGGCGATGCGGTTTGCAAGGGCAGGAACTCAATTATCTACAGAAGAGAAGTCCTTGTGCGAAGGCATATTGAGTTCTGACATTAAGGGTAAACATTTCTATAGCAAACTGAATTATTTATGTTAGCTATTAATTTTAGAAACAGCAACAAAAGAGTAAACTTACAATAATCTTATGTTGCGTTTTTTGATTTTGTTTGTTATTTTTTATACCAATTAAAATTATACAACTTTTTTTATGTTAATATAACTGTGAATTTGTAGGCGAGGTAATGAGGTTATCCAATATTTTGTTTTGACTTTGAACAAATTTATTTGGCAACAGAATGTATATTTTTGGCCCCAGAAAATTATATTATCTTTATCTAAGGTTTTTTCCGTTCATGGTACAATGTGAGTATTATGTTTTCATTTTGTATTATATCCATGCTCATTCTACTGCAGTAAGTTTTTATGTTTAAATTGTGTCAAAGGTATATTAAAATCCGGTCAATTTACACATTCGAAATTAGCAAAATTCATAAGAAGTTGTAACTTGGTGAACTTGCTCAAAATACAATTATAAAAGAAGTCTCAAAAATCCTCATCATTCCGCAAAAAAAATTGCTCAAGGTCAAAGGTCACAAAAATGAATTTTCGCGATTTTCAGCAAAACGGTGAGTTTCATGGCAAAATTCCTTCAGACAAAAACTCTAGATCATAAAATTCTCTACAAAAATTGTATTGAAATGTTTTACTAAGAGCCACCGGTTTAGAGATATAACGATTTAAAAAGTTGAATAATTTGTAATTGTCATAATCTCCACGCCTCCTATGAGGTACTGTACTTAGCGCGTCTTTTAAAGTGGTTTTCTCAGTAAGCCTATTCCACAGGTGTGTTATGATTTTGTTTGTTTCGGAACTATTGCAAAATAATATTTATTAATAGGGGTTGTTAAAAATAAAAGCGTTGTAATTAAAAAAAAGTCCCCAAATTTATTCATCTGAATCATAATTTTCGAATATTTCTGCTTCCTCTTCTGCTTCTTCTCCTTCTTCTTGATCTTCTTCTTCTCGTTTTTCTTCTTCTTCTTCGCTTTGGGTGTAAGCAAATAGACCCAAAAGCAATTCCTCGTTGGTATTATAGGAGTCATAGGAGTCCTTTACAGTAGGTGACTCAACATAATAGCACGACCGACATTGACAATGTCTACACCCCAGGGAACAAAACATTCCAACTTTTTTGCAACCACATTTAGCATTACATCTCTTTTTGCAGTTGCAAAATATTGTGTTTAGCAGTTTCTCTAGCACTGGTGAATTAAAGTCTGAACTGGCTCTAATGTTACTTTTATGTTTTTTGGGCAATAACACCACAATCGAAATAAAACGACGTATATTGAGGGAAAGCCAAACGTTTCAAAGTCTATTCTGACTTCGTTGTCAATGGCTTTATATTAATAAGTGTACATACATACATACATACATACATATATATATATATATATATATATATATATATATATATATATATATATATATATATATATATATATTAGGCGTAAATATCATGCACGTGTAAGATACAAAGTATCATATTTCGCTGACCAGTTTCCTGCTTCACTATGTAAACGTGGGAACGCATCGACTTGACCGTTCTTTTGACTAGTCAGCTTTTTAATGTTATAAATCAGAGCGACGCGGTCCCACGGTCGTCATTTATCTTTAGTATACTTGTACCATTTAGTCATTTCATTTAATTTTCAATTTACTGTTTCATTTAAAGTTTTAATTTTTGTATTTCAATAAATAATTTTTTTTAAAAACTCTAAAGTGATTTACAACATATAAAATTGGCGCAGTCAGTAGGATTGTCCAACACAGCTAGAACACGTGTACACTCACTAGTTGTGTCGATTTCCAAATCCTTGTGGACAAGAACTTCCAGACCGAGACAACAACTGTGGCAGCGAGAACCTGGAACACGCAACCTTACAGCTAACCAGTTCTCAGCTTCTCCAGAACAGTCTCATGCCTAGGGTACTAGTAACGTATGTAGAAACATCTCGTTTTTGATTCAATTATTTACCAATTGAAACGATTTTTATATTTATTTTTATATTATTATTATCAGTTCTCTCGTTTAAAATTTCCATATATTTCTTATTCATTTGAATTACGTTTTAAGCTATTGAATAATTTTTGAAACGCATTTACTATTATTCTGCATTATTTTACCACGCTTTATTTTATTTTATGTTCGCAAACTGTTGAATTTATTTAACCAATTTACTCATACCTTAATTTTGAATTTTTATAAATTATTTTGTGTTACTTTGCTTACTTCCATTTTACTATCTTATTAAATTTTTATTTTCGTTTTCGTTACACTTGAATATTTGAAATGGCAACTACAAGACAAGGTGCGGCGACTCCTACTGTAGAGCCATACAAAATATCAGAAATTTTCGCAATAATTCCGGAATATGACGGAAACCCTATATTCTTAAACACTTTCATTTCTTCATGCCAAACTGCACATAGTATGGCAACCGACTATCAACAAGTGCTTTTAATATTGCACATAAAAAATAAACTTCGTGGCAGAGCTGCCGAACTAATAAATTCTCGCAACCCGACTCAACTGACAGAAATTCAGACACTCTTAGAGAACCACTTTGGAGATCCTAGAGATCTCTCAGCCTTGATACAAGATCTTCAAAGAATGAGGAAATTAAATTCCGAATCCCCCTTAACATTTTCAGCCAGACTACAAACCCACCAAGCAAAAATGCTTGCTGCGGTTAACAAACAAAACTTGACTCAAAAAGAGAAACAGGCATAAATCGACTTGATCGAATCCATGGCACTAAATAGCCTCTTAACAGGTTTAGAGCCAAAGATAGGACAAATAGTTCGTACTAGCGATCCTAAAGACATTCTCACCGCCGTTTCACGCATAAAACGTGAACTCCAACTCCATCACTTAGAATCTCAAAAATTTTCAAATTTTAGAAACCCAGGTCCACCTCCTCGAAAGCCCAACCAGTTTCCAGTACAAAAACAATGTTCATTCTGTAAAAGAATGGGGCATACTGTTAACGAATGTCTCACCAAATCGAGACAAATGCAACAAAACCAAAATTACGGACAAAACTTTTCGAACATACGTCCTAACCCATTTTCTCAACAACCAGGCCAATTCCAGAATAGGCCACAACTCCAACCCAATACTCAGAGTTTCCAGCAGAACAGAAACTTTCAACAACCTCGTCCTTCAACCAATACACAACCCCAAAGTTCAGGTCAATATAAACCTAATCAAAACTTTTTCCGGCAACAACGAACACATCACTTAAACAATTCTTATAATTATGGGTACGATCAACCCAATACTAACGTATACGAAAATCAATACCAAAATACCGATTTTGAAAGTTACGACCAAGACTATTGCGACTCGACACATACCGATTACGACTATTACTCAAAAACAGATAACGCAGAATGTGACAACTATGTTGAAAATGAACACGAATTTTCATCCGTAATTTTTCAGAATCTCCCTTTCCAAACGGAACCCCCGGAAATCACAGAACTTCAGACCCAAATTCAAACGCTAAATCTAGACAGTTTCGACCCGAATTTGAACTTCCCCGAACAGAGCTTTCTATAAGACCGCTTCTGACCGTAAATTCTAAAAATCTATACTAGATCACAGATTCTTCTAACACATATAAACTCTTAATAGATACCGGTGCTGGTCTTTCTATTTTCAAACCAGACACTTGCAGTCGTTTCAGAGAAAGATTTCAGGAAAATGTAGTAATTCAGGGAATTACCAACCAGAAAATCCTTATAAATGAATCGACCCTCGTCCCTTTTAATATAAAAGACCCACACAAGGTTTACATCTGTAACCTTGATATAGAATTCGACGGTTTGTTAGGCTCTGACTTTCTCGAGCACTACAACTGCATTATAGATTTTGACAAAAAACAACTAATAACGAACTTTAAGACACTTCCTCTGTATAAAGTGACAGACGATATAATCAATGCTACTGAATCTATACAATGTCCCCCTTCTTATACGTCCATTAGTACAATTTCGATTGAACCCCGTACCGAACAAATCTTTAAACTTAGCTGTGAACTAAGAAACACCGAAGCCCTTCTCACCGGTATGGAAATTGAAAAAGTTCATCTCCCCAATGCTGTTGTTACAGTAGACAGCAAAGGCCAATTTCTCACATCTATTCTAAATGCGAATGCCATCCCTAAAATAGTAAATTTTTCAAATCTAAAACTCGAACCGTTGCAAAACTTTTCTGTGAATTCTCTCTCGCAAACTACTCCTTTGAACTATAACGAACCCGGCAGACAAGAAGAAATTGTTAAACAACTCCGACTAGAACATTTAAACGACGAAGAGTCAGACTCAATTTTACAATTATGCCTCGACTTTTCAGACATATTCTACCTCGAAGGCGATAACTTATCATTCACAAACGAAATCAAAAATAGTATTGATACCAACAACGCGAAACCCGTTTATACAAAATCATACCGTTATCCCCAAGTACACAAACAAGAAGTTAAGTCCCAGGTAGCAAAAATGCTCGATGAAGGCATTATACGACCCTCTAATTCGCCTTGGTCCTCTCCCGTCTGGGTGGTACCAAAGAAATTAGACGCCTCTGGAAAACAGAAGTGGCGTGTTGTAGTAGACTACCGCAAACTTAACGAACTTACAATCAATGACAAGTACCCCCTACCTAACATCTCAGACTTACTAGACCAACTAGGCAAATGCCAGTACTTTACGACTCTTGACCTCGCCTCTGGTTTCCACCAGATAGAAATAGACCCAAAAGACATCGCGAAAACTGCATTCACTGTCGAGAACGGACATTTTGAGTTCGTCCGGATGCCCTTCGGATTGAAGAATGCTCCTTCTACCTTTCAAAGGGTGATGGATAACATTCTTATGGAAATCCAGAATGAAAGATGTCTGGTTTACATGGATGACATAATCATTTACTCGCCTACAATACATGACCATCTATCACGACTGACAGACGTATTTAAAAGACTCAGAAAGGCTAACCTTAAAATACAGCCTGACAAATGCGAATTTCTCCGCAAGGAGGTCGCTTACTTAGGACATCTTATAACTAAAGACGGTGTAAAACCCAATCCATCAAAAGTTGACTGTATTTTAAATTTTCCACAACCAAAGAACCCTAAAGACATAAAATCCTTCTTAGGGCTTGCTGGTTATTACCGTAGGGTTCATTCCTAACTTTGCAAAAATCTCCAGACCACTAACGAAACTATTACAAAAAGACCAACCGTTCAATTTTAACGAAGAGTGCGTAAAATCCTTCAATGAACTAAAACGAACATTGACTTCCACCCCTATACTCATTTACCCAAATTATACTGACTACAGACGCCAGCGCTTTTGCTATCGGCGCCGTATTATCTCAAGGGCCAATAGGTAAGGATTTACCGATTGGATATGCTTCTAGGACCCTTTGTAAAGCCGAAACCCGGTACTCCACCATTGAGCGAGAGCTCTTAGCCATTGTCTGGGCGGTTAAGCATTTTCGTCCGATAATCTATGGCCGTAAGTTCCTACTACTGACCGATCATCGCCCGTTAACCTGGCTATTTTCTATAAAAGATCCCGGTAGTAGACTTGCCCGATGGAGACTCAAACTAGAAGAATACGACTATGAAATTATTTACAAGCCTGGTAAAGTTAATAAGAACGCTGATGCTTTATCACGGATTAAAATTAACCATCTTGACGAATGTTCATCATTTCAGTCAAAATCGAAACTAACACCCTTCAAAGTCCTACCCCTAAACGACGAATCCGAAGACGACAGTCCTGAACCCGAACAAAATGAAATATCTCTTGAAACTATGTCCGAAGAATTTAAAACCTTTATAGAACGTTACAAAACCACTTCTTTAATTGACTACAGCAAAATTGAATTCTCCAACTGCCAACTACTAGACAAAACAAATAAAAACATTTTAATTTTCCCCCAATCATCCAATCTTCAGGAGTTTCATCATGACATCTTCGAAGATATTTTCGAAGAAGTCGCTGACAACAAACTTAATCAGGGACAATTACAAATAGAGAATCTCCTAAAAAATCAAATAAGCGTAACTACTTCTATTATCAAAACTTTCAATGAAACCATTCAGAAACTCCAAATTGACGAAGCAAACTTTAACGAAAACATTGACGCAATCAATTTGGCAATACATATTCTAAACGACAAAATAGCCCTTATCCAAGCAAAACAGTCATTTTTGGGAATATGCGAAAAATTAATGGCAAGCTATTTATTTCTTGAGGATAACCTCAATGATATTTTAAATTCCATAACATTTGCTCGATTAAAAATAATTCATTCCTCAATAATCACACCTGATCATTTGATAAAGTCACTACAGGAAATTTCGCAAAATCTTGTCAAAAACAATCTACCGTTACCTGTCAGATATTCAAGTGTCGCCCAATATTTGGAAGTAATCGAATTAGAAGCGTTTCAAACTAATTCAGATTTAGTCTTTATTTTAAAAATTCCTCTTGTAGAGCAACAACTCTACACCGCCTACCACTTATATCCTATCCCAATTTTAGATGACAGAACTGGTTTTCATCATATTCTTTCATTCACCCAAAAATATATTGCGCGAATCGATGATTCTCTAATGTACATACCCATTAAGGACTTAAGTGTATGCAAGCCACTAACTCCACAACAAAAACTGTGTTCTGAGTTATATGCCTACCCCATCGACTCCAATGCACCCTGCGAAGCTCAACTTCTGAAGAACATCCGTAGTGTACCGGAGAGTTGCCAAAGCTCCGTTGTATTCAGTGAAGGATACAATGTTCAAAGACTAGAAACTAACACGTGGATTGTTATAGTGTCCGAGCCCTTACATGTGACAATTAATTGTGCGGGAATAGATACTAAGACAATAGTTTTAACAAACAATACCATTATTCGCTTACAATCAGACTGCAGTGCTTTTGTGGGAATCACAAAAATACAAGCGGAACCTCAAAAACTTATAAACATTTCCGACAATTCATACCCTGTATTAATCCCTTACAACTGTTGCAGTTCTCACCCCGAAAAACTAGATATTCCAGAACTTAAACCCCTTAAACTGGACGATTTAAACATGGAAGAACTATCCATAGCCAACCACAAGTTGGACCAGTATTCAAGGGATCTTGACGATCTCGTCAACCAACCCTTCGTTAATAAAAACATTTCCTGGTTCACATATGCTACAATAATTATCATTGTAACAATTGTTATTGTATACAGCTCCTTGAAAATTATAAGGCACGTTAAGAGACCTCCGAAAAACGACATCTCTAATCCAGAGAGTCTGAGACCCTTGGCAAAACCTTTCTCCAGGCTCATACCAAAGCTGAGGCCCCACATCGGAGAGGAACCAGAACATCCAGACCTATAGAAGTGAGAACTTTTATTGATACGTTTCTATAGATTAATTTCACTTTCTGTGTTTAATATATATATTTTTTGTCTTTTTATGTAACCTTTTAGTCTTAATCATTATGTTCATTTTACTTTTATTTTATTTCCATAATTGTATTTTTTTTGCTTATCTAGCTAGTCCAGTAAATTCCAAAAGTTGATGTTACAGCAGCTGTTAGGCGTAAATATCATGCACGTGTAAGATACAAAGTATCATATTTCGCTGACCAGTTTCCTGCTTCACTATGTAAACGTGGGAACGCATCGACTTGACCGTTCTTTTGACTAGTCAGCTTTTTAATGTTATAAATCAGAGCGACGCGGTCCCACGGTCGTCATTTATCTTTAGTATACTTGTACCATTTAGTCATTTCATTTAATTTTCAATTTACTGTTTCATTTAAAGTTTTAATTTTTGTATTTCAATAAATAATTTTTTTTAAAAACTCTAAAGTGATTTACAACATATAAAATATATATATATATATATATATATATATATATATATATATATATATATATATATATAGTCTATTCAGACTTCGTTGTCAATGGCTTTATATTTATATAAATATAAAGCCATTGACAACGAAGTCAGAATGGACTTTGAAACGTTTGGTTTTCCTTCAATATACGTCGTTTTATTTCGATTGTGGTGTTATTGCCCAAAAAAACATAAAAGTAATCAAGAATATGCCACAAACAACGTTTACAAAACAATTGGCTCTAATGTGTTGCCGATCAACTTCCAACCCTAGTCTTTATATTACGAAGCCACACTTGAACTTGGTAATATACCCGAAACAGATGTTGATGAGCACCTATTGAGGTTGGAGGAAGACAAGCTAACTGTACTTTTTGTTTTTTGTTTCGAGTATTTTTAACGAAACACGCGTATCGCAACTTATATAAACAAGTAGTTTTTTAGGAGCTCCGTACATAGCAAGAAGAAAGCGAACTTATTAAAATCACCAATAGCAAACTAATTTTACTTATATTACAGCTTGAGTGGAGCACTTATACAAATTAGGACGATTACAAATTATTCAACTTTTTAAAGCGTTATATCTCTAAAACAGTGGCTCTTAGGAAAAAAAATATTAATACACTTTTTGTAGAGAATTTTATGAAGTACAATTTTGTGATAAAACTCACCAATTAGCTGAGAATCGCGAAAACTCATTTTTTTGACCTTTGACCTCGAGCCAATTTTTTTCTGCATACTGGAACGATGAGAACTTTTGACATTTCTTTTATAATTGTATTTTGATCAATTTGACCATGTTACAGCTTCTTATGACTTTAAGTAACATTCATTCTGATTTTAGGCCTAAATTGACCGGATAGTTATGTCAATATATTTGGGTTCAGTCAAACATTTGCGTTTATAAAAATAACTCATGTGATGGATAAAAACGCGTTTTTTTGTACACAATTTAGATTTTCGTATTATTTGGAGATTTTCTAAAACAGTATTTGTTGCACCAACTTACGAGGTGATTCTGCAGCTAAGGTGTGACTGAACAAGTGAAAAGTAAAGGACACCATGTTGTTCTATCGTTAGTATGTTTAAAAGGTAAGCATCTAAAATAATCGAAGAATTAAAGAATATCGCCATGTTTGTAATCTAGTGGGCTGAATTATTGTTTATTTTGTTTAACACCCTTCTTTTGTTATATATTATGCAAATTAAGCAAATATCACTAAAGTAATTACTAAACTCCTAAATTGTTTGTGTACATATGCAAAATATTCTTAACAGTGTTTCGCAACTGACCATATCAATTATCCTCCTACGAGCGACCAGATAAATTTGGTATAACTTCCATTATAATCGATATTACAAAGTTTAATCTCCGTCCGTATAAAACAACTACCAAATAACCCAAATAACTTAAACTTTATGTTTAATTATACATCCGCATAAGAGAGGCTACCCAATTTGATTCCCATGTGTTTCGGTTGTCTGTCAAATTGTGCGTGGAATAACTCAATCCCTATTAGCAGAAGGTCGTGTGAGAGCGGTCCAATGCAGAAACCGCGTACGATATCCCAGTGCATATTTGCGGTTGGGGTGATCATGACAGATTTGAAGTATTCAGAATTCGGGTATTTAATGAGACCCGAAGCCAATATTTACACTCAGAATGCCAATATTAACCCCTTCCTGTTTGAGTAAGAACGCTGTATATATATGTAGTATGGAAATTCGGGACGGTACGATTGGAAATTTGCAAGTACCAAGACAAACAAACCCAAAACTAAAATTATTAAATGACATTAATTGAACATTCTAACAATTAATGAAATACGTTTATGGTCGCCAATATTCTTTTCATTTCTAAATTAATAATTATTGGAATATTATAACGTACTAGATATACGTATTTTTTTAAATAATTGAATTTAATGGATTTTTGATTTTCTTAATCATGTTTAAAGAATGGATTTATTTTTTTTTAATTCAGGTTTTGAATTGGTTTTATTATTATTATTATTCAACTGGAAACCCCCTTAAATTCTGGGGAGAATGTGCTAGATTGCATACGAAATGAAGATTTTCTTTAAATGATATCGGCCATTAACACAGGGAAATCGAAAGGAGTGTGGGTAACGGGGACTCTCTCCTTATATAAAAAGAGCTCGTAAAGTCTACTAGATAAAGAAGGATAACAGGAAAATATTATATAATGACAACAAATTTGTTTATACAGGGTGCTCCTAGAAACATCCACCACCTCGTCGTCATCCAGCAATATGAAAAAGTTCTTATGAATTTAAGTCCGTCAATGCGTAGTTTATAATATACCGGGAGGTTAAATAAAACTGTACAACATGGACTGTTTTCTGCTATACTTATATATTTGATGATTAAGGTAGTTTTTTATCTGCTTCGTTTTTTTTATATGTTACTTCTTTGACCTTTTTGCCCACCCCCAGTCGCGTCGCTACAATGATTTAGTAAGGGCTTCGGACAGGTACTCAATGACGTTTCGGCATTGCAGATTTTTCCCGTAAGATGACTAAACTTGATCATTTATAGGAATTTAGAGGAAAATATTTTTGATGCTATTGCTTAGGAGTAAAGAAAATTTTAACGCTAAAGTAAGTTTCCCAATTTTTCATGAGCATGAATCACTCGAAGCAGTTAGAATTTATCAAGGAAATATTCCTCAAAAAAAAAACATTTCTCACAAAACCATGCTAAATTCCTCGCTACTTACTGCAAACCAATTCTCTCAAACCAAGTAAATGTGATTCTGAATACAAAAGAAACAGGCTTACTCTTACATTGAAAAGTGTAAATATCAGTGGCTTCTAATAAGCAACAACTGACTCACTGCCACTTACATGAGTTTTATCTAGCGATTCGCCCTATACGAAAGATTTTTTAACGACATTAAAGGATGTGATAAATTTTTCATGTATTCTATTCAGATGTATGATTTAACAAAAAATGTGTGTTCGGCCATATATTAGCCCAATAGGCTTTACTAGAAATTCCATTTAAATGATATTGTTAATAATGACGTACTGAAATCGCACTGCGGAAACCGATACAACTGAGGGGAAATATTTTCAATAACAGAATTTTACTCTTTTCGAGCTGTCATTCTTTTGTACGCAATACTATATATATATATATATATATATATATATATATATATATATATATATATATATATATATACATATATATATATATATATATATATATATATATATATTGTTTCTGGGTAGGAACCCTGCATCAGTTGCGCTTCCCACAATTGAATGTCCTCACGAACATTTCTTTAGTATTTTATACATTTCGTTAAATATCTCTGACAAGTGAAATTAACCTGAAAATTTCGGAACCTAGTGCTAGTGCTAGTCTCCCCGAAAATCTTAGATATCGGTCTTTACATCTCGCGTATTCAAACAGTATTTTAGTTTTTCTAAAATGATACCCACTGGAACACTTAAATATATACTTGAATTTCGTTAAATATTTTAACTTGCTTATAGTATTTATAAGAGAACAATATACATACCAATATTCACACCTATCTCGCGTTCCGTTTCCGAGATATTGAATTTCACCAATAACAATATGATCCCCATTCCCACATTCCATAATTTAATTTTATCAAAACACGCGCAGTCTGGCCCTATGATAATTGATGATACGCGAAATGATTAAATTAGTTTTCTGGTATCACTCATTATTGAGAGATTGAATTTACCTAAAATCTAAAATAGCTTGTGTTACTTAAGGATAATATAGCTTTATATTCCAGAACGAATTTTGAGAATCCGTCCAGTACTTCCATAGTTTCGGTTTAGTCCATGAAGATGACTGATTAGCTGTTGAAACGGCGATAAGTGCAAAAAATAAAGGTTTGATTATTCTGGTACAAAAATTTGTATAACGAGTAGGTATTACATTTTTGACACACCAGAGGTACCACAGTTTTTCCAGTAGAAGGCCAATTTAAATATTAGATTAACTAAGAGAAATCAACCTTATGGTGTTCAGGAGTTATTCAAATAGGCAAAAATAATTGAAGAGGGAACGCTATTGGTTTAAAAAATTACCGATTTTTAAAAAATAGGGTAGGTTCTCCATACGTCTATAAGTATACAGGATGGGCCATTTTAATCTATGCACCCGAAGTGCTTCGTTCCTAAGAATGAGATAAAAAACGTTTATAAAAAACTTATTCAAGGGAAGGGGGACACCTTTTGGTGCAATTAATTTTGAACTTGAGCATCATTTTCAAGGTCATTTGAAGGTCAGGGTGCCTTTTTTAATTGGGATCCCCTGTTTTTGACTCGGTATCAGGGAACAGCGGGAAATTTTAGGTCTGAAGTGATGTTAATACAATTTTTTGTGACCTTCAAAAGGTTATTTCAAGGTCAAAAATTTAAAACCTGAAATGGCTATTTTTCACATTTTTTCTAATAAATAACAATGACACAGGCACCAGTAAATAAAAAATATATATTTTGAAATAAATTTACTTGTTTTCTGGATAAATTATTAAAGATTCCTTTATGATATGTAATAATTACTGCTGATTTCGTTTATTTCGTTTAATGCTGGTGCTAATAAGGTATTAAACATGGCGTAAAAGAAGAAAGCAATCACTGTAAACTTGTTCTATCACAAATATTGGTAAAATGACCTTGAAAATGAAGTTCAAGGTCAAAATTAATTGCGCCACTAGGTGTCCCCTTTCGCCTTCAACAAGTTTTGGTTGAACTCTCTTTCCATACCATGCTTAGGAACGAAGCCATTGGGGTGCAAAGATTAAAATGGCCCACCCGGTATATTCCTTTTTTAGTAGTGTTCGGCTATTACTGGAACCGGTTTAACAGATATAGACAGTTTAAACTCTATTCAGGTATGTGAGACGTACGATTTTTCAGAAAATCGGAAACGAATCCTGTTTCATGACAAAATTTGAAATGAATGAAATCATTATTCGACATCTAATAAGAAATTAATAAAAAAGTAAAATGAATTATCATAAAAATAAATGTTGATTAACCGACTTAAATTTTATGCCATTGAAAACGGAGTCTAATTTAGACCCTGAAACATTTGGAGTCCTTGAAATTTACAGATTTTAGAGCAACTGTTGTGTTATTGCCAAAAATCAAAAAAATACTAACTAGAGATCCCACAGCTATCTTTTAGAAAAGAACCTATCTACTCTTGATTGCATCCGACTGGAGCTCCACTCAGTGGCACACGACCTCCATGAAAACTCTTCCCAAAGAGGATTACAGATAATTTTGAAGAAAACCGAATTACATAGAATTTAGATCAACAACGTATAAAAAAGGCAAATGGCTATAAGTGCAAATAAACATAATAATGTAGCCTAAATAAAAGGAAGAACTCAACTGGAATGGGAGGAAAAAAACCAAAAGATACTTCTACACCTCAAAAGTCAAAAGATGAAAACTAATGTAGTTTATACATTGATGGTGGAAGGCGCCACTTTGTCATATGATGTCATTATGATTGAACAATCACAATGTAATTTACTTCTTAGAAAGTGAAAAATCACTAAAATCTATATGAGCAGACCATATCACTGGAATTTAGAAATTAGAAAATGGCGTATGCCAACAGATTAGATGAAAATATGACATACTCAAACATGCTAATTCCGGCCTAATATAGTAAAGAAGAGCTCACAGTAGAGAGATTTGGATTTCGCTATTATTTATAGACTTCAATATAAATAATACAAATACAGTTTACTGTTTTAGTACCAACATTTTTTAGAACAATAAATATAACTATCCTTAACATACAAATGGACATAAAATATTTACATATTCAAATACTGTATGTCCAATCAAGAGAATATCAATTTCTTGAAAAATAGTCCCAATACTAACTTTTCCAGATTTTTCAACCCATTGACAATATATTGTTTCTAGTCGAGAACCTTCATCAGTTGATTGAATTCTCGAATAATTATTTATGTATATAGTACATATAATTGAATTTAATACTTTATCGCGAAATTAATTCTGACATCCAGGATTTTCAAGAAAATCTAGCTCACAGAAACTCCAAATCGGGAAACGTTCTGTGTGTAACGCCGTTTCCCTGTGATTCCTAGAATAGAAATCAAACGATCATCAACTGATGAAATTTCTCGACTAGAAACAATATATTGTCTTGAGTTCAATGGATTCAAAAATTTGAAAAGTTATTACTGGAATGTCTTTTAGTAAACCTACGATTTTTTCCTGGATGTAGGAATACATTTCCTGATAAAATATTAAACAGTCACAACTTTGTGAAAACTGGAAAAATGCTCATGTGAAGAGTTTACTTTTTTCTTCGTTCTTGAGACGAAATACTACTACATCACATTTTTAGGATTTCAATAATTTGGAGCACAATTGACGAAGGTATTACAAGTTACAGTATAGTGTCTTGTACCCAAAGGACTGAAAATGGAAAACTTGTATCTCATTCCACAAATTTTAATTAGAGTAGTTGGTTCTAAACAGTGGATAAAGGTTTTTCTACAGTATGTTAATAAAACGCTATTCATATGAAAATTATTATAGTAATGCACCCAAACAATGTAAAACATCTTGTCGAGGATATATTTTCATTAGACTACCAGAATGTTATAATGTGACAACATTATTTATTAATCTCATTCCGACTGTAAAACAAGCGGAATTCAGAACGGAAATCCGTGTTTCGTGTAAATAATAATTTAGAGGCTCAATTTGTCGCCTAGCTTTGAGCTTTGTGTAATTGTTCATTGTGTTAGAGTCATTGACGTAGCGAATATCTGGAATGTTTACGTACTCGTAGTTAATTCTCGTTCTTGTTCTAATTATCGTTCGAACTGTATGATACAAATGTTCAGTTATATTCACTATACAAGTGTGGCAACTCAACTGATATTTACTAAAATGGTTATTCCAGTATATCGTTAAATAATCAAACAGTGGAGGAAATTTCCCCGGTTTCCTGGTTGTCCTTTATAGAAAAGAGTTATGAGAGAAAGAAATCTCTACAATATGATCAATTACTTTTCCTATGTACAAATATGTGTATGGTATATTTTATATACTTATCAGTTGTGAAGTCGTTTGAACTCCAAATCTGAAGTAATTGCCAATCAATGTGTGCATTAGTTATGGATTATTTCTTGAACATTTATTGAGATGTGCATTTTTTGTGATGCTCAAATAAATTTGATAATAACACTTGATCGGACTTTTATTTATCTAGCAATATATTTTTTTAATGATCGAGCTTTAGAGACGATCCTTCTATTCCGATATTATTAATTACAAGTTGCCTTTTTTAAATTTTGTTGTTTCATAAGATCTTAGAATTGAACCATTCCACCAACGCTACCAGGTGTTTGGTGTTTTTAAATAATCTTGAACCATTCCACTCTATGGCTACTAGCACTACTTAAAGTGTTTTTGGCTAAGATTGATTTGTCCTCGGAAAATAAATAAGGATAAACAGTTTGTTGTTATTGGTACATCTGTTAATAGTGATTTTCCATAATGTGCCTACGCGTCAGATATTGACAATATTGCCAGTCAAGTCGAATAGTCCTTGAAGCCCCGTTTTCTTCACTTGTTCACATTTTTTAACTACAGCGTTCCTACGGAAGACTCTGCTCTTTTCTTCTGCTTATTTTCAAACTCCAGCGAGGATAAAGTCGATGTTTAATATGTTTGTTAATATCTTTTAAACAAATGATTTTGTAAATTGGAAAAATATTTTGTATTTTTCATAATGTGGTCTTTTATTTGATATATTACATGATGCGTTTGAAAAACATTTAATTTACTATTTTGCATTTAATTCTATAATTTGCACCCAAAATTTGTATTGGGATTTTCTATTAATTTTTGTTATAAATTCCAAGTGAGGCTCCTAATTATTTTAAAAATTTTAGGTAATAAAGAGGGGAAATGATATTTATTTAATACTTTTGTTCATATTGTAACGAAATTTCCTTAAGCCGGCCCTGGTTTCATTCCAGTACGACACCGATCGCTTTTAGGCTTTTAGGACAAAACATTGTTCTCGAAATGGCTCGGCAGCTGTAGAATTGATGATTGATTGTACGAGAGTTTTCGATGCAGGTTTTATAAAGGAGCGACCCATAATCGAGGGATCAGTTACACAGAGACAACGAGCGTATATTGTAATTTTACTGTGATTTGAATCAGCTGTTCTGTATAATTTGATGTGAATAAAAGTTCTAGAAAAGTGA
This sequence comes from Octodonta nipae, assembly GCA_034190945.1. Lineage (NCBI taxonomy): Eukaryota > Metazoa > Arthropoda > Insecta > Coleoptera > Chrysomelidae > Octodonta > Octodonta nipae. The sequence goes on from CM067220.1 coordinate 107,726,538, forward strand.
AAGTGAATATTGGTTGTATAATTTTAATTGGACTCATGAAATTTATAACAATATCTTTTATCAATTTAGATAAAACCACTAGCTCTTAGGCTTCTTCGCCTAACTGATGAGATCCGTAAGATCGAAAGTTTCCACATCCATCTAGAAATATCCTTGGATTCGGGTTTCACCTAAACCCGACTTATAGTTTCGGAACTAAAGTGGGGAATGGGTAAATTTTAAATATTTTTGTTGATATCTTTGAAACTATTTATTTTAAAAATATGAAAAAATATGTTAGTATTCCTCATAATGAACCCTTTGATTAGATATATTATGATTTTATATTTTCCATTTATTTCTGTAATTCCTACTCCAAAATCAATATTAGGGCATTCTCCTTATTTTTCCAGTATAGTTCAGGTGGGCCCCTATATCTATATCTTTTTTTTTAATGTTTACGTCTTATGGTTTCGGAAATAAGGTGGAAAATGGGTATTTTTTTATATTTGTGTTAATATCTTTTAAATAATTTATTTACTTAAAAAATTCCAAAAAAATATGTTTGCATTTGTTACAATGAGCCCTTTGATTTGATATATTACATAATGCATTAAAAAACAATTTTAAATTTATATTTTTCATTTAATTCGGTAATCTACCACCCAAAATTAATATTATTAGTTTCTCCCCATTTATCCAGTAAAATTTAGATGAGGCCCTTATCTGTAACTTTTTTAAAAATTTGATACCTTTTAGACAATTTATTTTAAAAATATGAAAAAAATACATATTTATTCCTCATAATGAGCCCTTTCATTTGATGTAGTACATGAAGCGTTTTAAAAAATAATAATTTTTAATTTTTCAGTAGTTTCCAAATGATTAAGGAGGCAAATAGTTATTTTGGATGTTCATATGGGTTTTCACTCCTCACAATGGTTACTGACAAAAACTCAGATAAGTAAAGTAATTAAAAATCAAAGTGTAGCAATTTGTGGATACTTCCCAGAACACTAGCTGCCTTCTTATAGAAAAACTCTCTCGCAGGATTGACTGTGAGAAAGTAGATCTAAGGATTTCTCAACTAGTTTTCCTGTATATTATGTTGGGTTATATTTTGTCTGATACTTATCTAATGTGACTATACACTGATACCAAATTTCAACCTTTTCCGTCCAGTAGTTTAGAGAAAATTGCTGTGATGTGAAAAAGAGAGAAATCCGGAGGGATATAATAGTATCCGTATACGATAAATAACAAAATAAGTGGTAACCGAACACGAATTCAGTAACTACCTACTTTAATAGGGAAATTATTTCAAAGTTTTAACATAGAAAGCGTGATATATTTTACAAAAAAAAACTATTTTGGCGACATTCAATATCAAGACTTTGCGGACACAAGATCTTATGAGACTTATAAACTTACAAATCTAAGGTTTATACGAGTTTATAGACAATTACTTTACATCTCGAAGTGAAGCTCTTGTTGGCATTGCACTACAAACTGGCAAGGATACTCTGTCCATTTTTTCTCGAAATAATTTATTTATATATCTTAACCAGCATATAAACAAGGTTTTCCGACGTTTCGCCCACACTTATAAGGGGCTTTTTCAAGGGTGAGACGAAAAACAAAACAAATGTTACTTACCTTGCGGCGACTCCATTCATTTAGCCTTTTTCTCACAAACACACTTTGAAACTTTATTAAGCTTGTCACACTGACGCACAAATTTTAAATTACTAATAGGTACTTTGGATATAGCCTACGAAGAAATAATAATTGGCCCCTGAAAATTCAGGTAAAAGACTTTCTCATTGTTGAAAAAGCCCTTTATAAGTGTGGGCGAAATGTCGGAAAACTTTGTATATATATGCTGGTTCAGATATATAAATAAATTTATTCGTGAAAAAATGACGCGGTCCAAATCCGGAAAAAGCAGAATCAACTATGACTCTGGCCGCGAAAACCTATGTTCTCATGTTCTCATACTCTGCCTTTCACTGAGCAACCAAATTAACATAATCATAAATGTATTTAATATTCTGATATTTGTAATTGGCTCTTCAACTAAATATGATTTTTGCAGATGCCTTGTTTACACAGCAAACCAATGTGGCAAACGATGTTTTAAAGTTCTCAGTGAATTTATGAAAACTCTATACTAAATAATACATTTAAAATATATATATATATATATATATATATATATATATATAATCGACTTCCACCTATAACTAAAAAGCTAAAAAGATTATAACAAAATACAACTCTAGCAAATAAATAACACATTCAACGTTGTTAGGTACCTACCCAGGAAGTAAAAAATGTAAACATTAAAAGGTGCTCATTCTGTACAACTTAATTACCTACCAATCTAGTATTTTTTATGTCGGTGCCAAGCAAATCTAAAATCCTTCATTGCGTACTTATCTACTACTTCATCAAAGTTGATTGTTGCGTGAGTTCAAAAATATACTAGATAGGTAGGTAATTAGTTTGTACAGAATGAACACCTTTTAATGTTTAGATTTTTTACTTCCTGGATAGGTACCTAACAACATTGAATATGTTATTTATGTGTGGGTAGGTGTTATTTACTTGCTAGAGTTGTATTTTGTTATACTTATTTTTAGCTTTTTAGTTATAGGTGGGAGTCGGTTATATATTTTTTTAAATGTATTATTTTCAACTTTTTAGTTTTTTTGAACTCAGGTAGTATCCATTCTTTATTTTTTATTTTGTATGTATAACCTTAATAGACAGAACCAGGTAACATCGAAAGCTTCAACATTACACAAAGATACATTTTCATTTAAATTGACAGGTAAATGTTTACGAACAAAATGTACTAGTACGCGTTGACTTAATAAGCCCAAAATATATTTATGCCTTATGGACCACGCCATGTAACCTTTTTTCAAGTTTTTTGAGAACTCTGTATAACTATAGATAATTCCACTGCGCCCTATGTACCAACCATCCTGTACATACGACTGCCCACGGGCAAGCATAAATTTGTCAGCTGCCTTCTGTAAACTATAGGACGGAGTAGAATCCGTCCTATATTTCAACCATAGTATATAGCTCCTTGTGGGCTACCCCATAAATTATTTCATTTTTAACATTTTATATTATCGCCCTGTGTAACATTAATTCCTCTCCACACTTTATGCAACTTCTTATGGGCTATAAAAAAATAATTTTTTAATCACACTGTATAAATACAATTCAACTCCAACATATATTTCAACCATCCTGTATATGATTTGTTAATGTCCACATTATATAACAGTTTTTTAATCACCCTATATAATTTTAATTTGACATTTTTTCCAACATTTTTATACCACCAAACGTCCAGTCCACCCTATATTCCAACCATCCTGTATATACGGCTGCCTACCACTAAAATTCTACGCCGTGCATCAATCATCATATAAATGCAACTCCTTCTATCACTTTACTTTGTGATTTTGTTTGCTTTAACTAAACACCCTGTGTATAAACGCACCAAATAGCAGTTTAAAGTTTGACATGTGTTGTTACTGAATTTTCTATTAGGCCGGGGGAATGTGACAACCAAAAGCACCGTCTTCGCAAAATGGAAAAATTTGCATTTAAATAGGTATTTGCCTAGATACAAACAAAACGAGCTTGGTACTCATTTATTTAAGGAGCCGAGAATACTATGCTGTACTACCTATATGCTTGAGATATACATAGTAAATTTTCAAATTCTCAATTAAAACTTCCAGTGCCTAAAATTACCGCACTATACGCTAGTAAAGTATCTTAAACAATAGACATTTGCGCCATCTCGGGTTTTATTTGTGGAACGCTGGTTCTCTCGAGGCCGTAATTTATTTTTGCTGTGTTATAGATTTCAATTTAGTTATCCCATAAAATGGAAAGAAAAACATCAAACCGAAAGTGCGGTGTAGTTGATTGTGAAAATACACCAAGAAAAAATCCAAAATTAAAGTTATACCACTTTCATGGATTTCCATATCAATTAGAGTTGAAGAAAAAATTAATTCCAGCAGTTCGACATTATGGGTAAATAAATTTGATTTCCACCTTGTTAGTCATTATTGTATGTATAAAATTAATCATGATCGTTGTTCTATTAACAACACTGAGATTTTTAATTACAGCAGTGGAGCAATCCATCTCAACCAGAAACAAATTCAATGACTTACAGTGGTCAAATTGTTTGCGAAAAAAGTAAACAATGCACATAATAAAAGTTACATTCCAACTATATTTCCTACAATATGTATATAAGAAAGCAAAATCTTCATGCTGGTTTGTCGGCTGAAAGATTACGAGTACCTACGACAAGAAAAAATTGCATCTTCAGAAGTCGATGAAGCTCCAACTGAGATTAACAATAGTAAGTAAATATATATATATATATATATATATATATATATATATATATATATATATTTATATATATATATATATATATATATATATATATATATATATAAGGAAAACAAACAAATCAACTTTATTCATTATATATAACTTATTGGTAGATTTCACTGACGATGAAGTTTTAATGGATCAAGATAAAAATTTTGAAGTTGGTACAAGGATAATAAAGCAACAACAGATGCAAATATACATGTTAATTCACAAAGAAATGAATATTGATTATGTATTATTTATAGCTTTTGTAATAACTAATAATAAATAAGAGCTCACAAAAGATAAATATAATGAGAATAAAAAGTGTTATTTATTTAAAAGAGTATAAACATTGATATATTACAGGAAAGATTGTTGAATTGTAAACTTTGTTATGTTTCTACATTGTTTGATTTCTCTGGTCCATCGAAATGAGCACAGCAGATCCTTGAATATGTTCCTGGCTGCCATGGCTTTTCATCCCTCCTGTAACTTAAAAGTTACTTTTTTTCTTTATTCCTAAAGAAAATATTAATTAAATAATTAAAAATTATGTTAACCTTAAATTTCAATTTATTTTGGAAAGAAAAGTATTTACATGATTAACTTTTCTGATTACAAGAGTTATTGAATCTTATTTTTGTTAAGAGAACAACATTGTGATTAATTTTATGTATTTGGTAATGACTAAAAACGTGGAAATTTAATTTAATTGCCCTTGACGACGAACTGCTGCAATCCATTTTTTCCTTCATCTCCGATTGCTACAGATACCCAGGAAAACGGTAGAATTGTAATTTTTGATCTTTCCTTGATGTATTATCAAAATCAACTACACCTCACTTTCGGTTTGATGTTTTTCTTTCCATTTTATGGGATAACTAAATTTTAATCTATAACTCAGCAAATATAAATTACGGCCTTGACAGAACCACAAATAAAACAGGAGATGGCGGAAATGCCTATTGTCAAAGATACTTTAGTAGCGTATTACGTTCGAATTAAATTATTTATGAGGAAATGTCCGTTACGTCATTTCAATGAAATTTTTGATAAGAATTCTGGATTTTCGGCGATTTTCTGCAAAACTGCAAGTTGCACGTCGCAGAAAAATATATGAGAGCACCTAGGGATCTTCCTTAAGAGATTAAACGTTAAAAAACTATACACATCCATAAGTAGTTTTCTCGAAAAATCGACCAATATATTAAGGATATTGGTCGATTTCCATGCACGCATGTGTTCATTTACAAATTTCATCACTTTACCAAAATTTGAAGTTTCACCAATCCGGATATATACTGTATTAAACAAAACCGTATTCATTCAAAACTGTTCACCACAGGAGAAGAAATCAGGTAACATACATACAAAAAAAAGCAAAAAAAATACGCGACGAATTGATAACCTCCTCCTTTTTGGAAGTCGGTTGAAACAGTAAAACTTTAGACGCTCATGTATACACTCCGTCGAAGAGTTCTTCAATATTAGACAAAAAAAATATTACTTAGAACCCGAGCTCATTATCTATTCATAAGTTCGTAAGCATTGCAGTCTACTTAAAAATGTATTTTCTAATAAATTGCAACCGTCATTATAGTGTTGCAAATATAAATTCCTGTTAATATACTTCAGAAATTGCAGCGGAATATTCATGTTGTTTAATAAACTGATTCACCAGGTGAACGAACCAGTACTCGACATTCGCTGGCAACCTATAAAAACTCAAGAATTTTAAGTTGCTTCGTAATATCAGCGAACACATAAATTCAACGAATTTTAATTAGGCGCCAAGGTCTCTATTAAAGCTTAATGAAACTTTGGAGTGATTTTCTCTAGAACCACTAATCCTGCATGCACTGGTTTATTACTTTAAATTCTAAGATCAGCGCATTTTGAATTATTCAAATTCCAAGTTAATTACATTTGCATAAAACAAAACTGTAATAAAAGCAATTCTAGAGTTTCAAATCAGTTCCGTAGCGAATGTCAAAGGAAATATTAAACCAACATATAAATTTAATGTGTCATTAACCCAGAGAAAACAATGATTTCACATTATTTGTTCAATAAATTACTAGGAAAATTTTCTAAAATCTTAATTAATGAAGTTTAATTGTTAGTTGAACTTCTTTGATGTTTACTTTTCGTTTAAAAGTTGTCACATGTGATCAGTATCACGCAACTAAAGAATCTTGAGAAAAAATTTAACATCTATGCACATACAATTTTTGGAAAACATGACGCTATTACAGCATTTATTTCTTGGGGACAAAGCGAAAATGTAAATGGAGTCTAATTGAACATCTCAGTTCATTGGCATTTTCCAAGATATGGCTCCTCGAAAACATATTTTTGGAGTACTTGGGAGTACATGCGTGTTTTATATACGTCAACTCTATTTTTTTATCCGCTACACCAATTGCGTTTAAATTTTTCAGGTCTACAGAGGAGCCCCAAATACGAAAATCCCCCGAAAAGGAGTTATGGGCCGTATGGGAAGAATTATGACTCGTGGAATTGACAAAATTGAAGATTGAGTCTATTCGCTCCGTTCGAAGTCATGGTAGGGACAGTGGTGTAGCGTAGTGGGAGCGGCAGGGGCGGCCCGCCCCGGGCAACACTTTTTAGGGGCTGCAAAAATTCACGATAAATAATAAAAATATTTCAACCCTCTCATTTTTTATCGCAACTACACATTGGGACCGATTAAAGAGAGCACGGTAACGACTGCTGGCAACACCGTCTATTGCGACAGTGAGAATGACTTTGACAATTCAAAGAAAGTTTTATTGATGGATCGTCAGCTATCCATTTCACATTGTCTCGTACGTAATTTGTGTTACGCTTTACACACTGTGGTTTTTGTGCAAACAAGTCCGTGTAGTCGTTGTTAAATTATTGAACTTTGTAAAAAATTTAAGTTGTCAGCTATGTGTTACCTACATACAACTGTGTGAGTATTAAAAAGGTATTTTATCTATATAATTTTATGTTGGACTGTCTGATATGTTGTAAAAGCTTTAATTTATTAAAATAAAATAAACCCGGCCAACTGCGAGTCTTACACTCGCCTACTCGGCGTTCCGTACAAATATTTACGGTTTTCACATTTTTCCCTATAGATAAATGAGCTGTAAGATATAGGTTCCTGTCAAATTTCATGTTTATATATGATTTTACAAATGTTCATATCTAATCGCGTTGAGTAGAAGTTTGATTTTTTCACCGTTTAAAGGGACCGTAGACCGGGATCTTTGAATTAGATTTTAGTTTGAAATGTCTAGATTCTACTCGTTCCTGCGAAAGAAGGTCTTGATAGACAGACAAATAGACAGACATACGGATAATGAATTGATCCTATAAAGGTTCCGTTTTTTTTCCTTTTGAGGTACCAAACTCTAAAAAACGGAAATTTTCAGTAAGCAAGTAATTCTTTTTTTAGTAGATATTTATTTTGAAATGTTCGAGTTTCGTTTACAACTTTAACTTGTACTTTTACCATGTATTTTTTTTGTTTTAGCATCAAAAATGAAAAGGGTAAAAGAAACTGGGGCATCTTACCGTTAGATAAAGTTTTGATTTAAATTGTGACCTGTATAATGCAAAATAATGACAACTGTTCTGGCCAAAAAGTTATCTAGAATTAATGTGCGTAATGTATAGTATACATTAAATTGAAATACCTAAATAAAAGAGCGGCAAAATTGTCTTCCGCCCCGGGCGGCCAATACCCAGGCTACGCCGCTGGGTAGAGATAGCGGAATCGTCTCCCGGGTACGCAGTTGATAGTTTCGGCATTATAGGAGGCACAGGAGTCTGTGTTCCAGTGAAGAAATACACATGAAAATTATAAATTTGTTTTAATTCATAAAATAAAAACAGAATGGGTCATTAGAGTTGTGAACTGTAAAAATAAAGAGAGAACATGGGAAATAAATGAAAGAAACAAGTGGATAGCTGCTGTAAATGGGCAAAAGTAAATACCTTTATTTCAGTAATAGCAATAACACTGTAATAACATATTTTCGAAAACAATGAAATATTATTTTAAATGAATAATATAAGGAAAATTCTTTTGTAGTTGTTTCAATTATTGGGTATAAATATTGCTGTTTGTTACATGTAGTATATAGTATTAATATTAGTAAAATTATGTGTCCGCATATTTTATAAACAATTTATTTGTGGTTGTGTATATTTTTAAGTACTGATGGATTACTATGGATTCCCAGACCATATGATTATAAATGCGCTGATCATTTTATTGGAGAATTAAAGGCAAAGGAGAGTTAAGCCCTAGCTACATTGCTACCATATTTCCTTCAACCTACAAATCTCCTCAACTGAATAAATTTTTAGCAGTTTACCGGTAAATAAATATTTGTAAAAATATAAAAATTTTAAGCCCATAAAATAAATTGTGAAAGCGATAATAACAATAATTCAAATTGAAAATACCACGGAATTTTATCTGCTGTTAAAAAATCTTAAATTTTAATTTCAAAGAAAATTATAATTATATTATAATAAAAACTCCAATATTGTATTGTAAACATTATGATCCTGAATGCACAGATATAGCATTGAATTTACCAAGAGTGTTCTCAACCTGTTCTCAATATAAAAAAAATATCGCCAAAGTTCTTGTTGGTATTACTCCTGGTGATTTTATGATAATAAAAACTCCAATATTGTATTGTAAACATTATGATTCTGAATGCATAGATATAGCACTGAATTTACCAAGAGTGTTCTCAACCTGTTCTCAATATAAAAAAAATATCGCCAAAGTTCTTGTTGGTATTACTCCTGGTGATTTTATGATAATAAAAACTCCAATATTGTATTGTAAACATTATGATTCTGAATGCATAGATATAGCATTGAATTTACCAAGAGTGTTCTCAACCTGATCTCAATATAAAAAAAATATCGCCAAAGTTCTTGTTGGTATTACTCCTGGTGATTTTATTTGTTTAAAATCTAAAGTAGCTGGGGGCGAAAATTAAATTTTCAATGACCTAACAATAGAATCAGGATTCCTGTATTTATTAGAAACGTGTGACTCTGTTTTGGCTGACAAAGGTCATTGATGCAAATGCTAAAAAATGCAATCTTTATGACTTCATTCTTAGAAATGATAACAAAATTTTCAGGGCAAGGAACCCAATAAACGTACAGTGTAGCAATAGTTGGGACAGTTGGAAAGGATCATGTAGCCATTGAGAACCCATCAAATAATAAATAAAGTCCTAGACAAGTTATTTCATTCCGTAGATGACATTATGCACATATAAAATATATTTTGTCTTAATGGACCTTATATTTTATATTATATTGATAATATAATATCATTATTTTTTAACGTCAGTCTCATCCAAATTCATATTCTTGTTATTTTTTTGATATTTTTAATTCTACCAGCATTCAAAAGTAATGCTGAAAATATTTTTTTTCACATTTTAGAATAACTCTTATTACATTTTTTATTGTACATGAACTGTTTTCTAATAAATTCTCCTCTAAACTATTAGTTTCTATAACTCTACTGATTTTGACTTTTGAATAAGATATTTACAAGGTGATAATAAGCGGTGAATTGAAAATACTTTATTTTAAATTATTAACAAGAACATTCCAAACATGTCTGGCGACAAGAAAACCAACAAATAAACAAACCGGTTCAACAATTTGACAACTCAGAGCCTCCTTTAGTTTACAGACTTTCAGGAGACTTCCGATAAAGATGACGGGATAGGCGCATGTACATTATTTCAACTTACATTAATTTTAAATTTTGGCTCTTATTTAGAATATACATATTTATAAACGCATATAATATGTATTTAGTGATGTGTGGTTGATATAGTGATGGAAGTGTTATACCTGGTGTGAAATTCCCCTATTCTAATGTTTCCTCTGGTTTCAGTTTTTTTAATTTCTGATCCTTGATGAACACTTATGAAGTGATAGACGCTTTTTAATGTTAAAGACACTATACAATGATTATATGTTAGGTTAGAGATATATCCGGAACTCCAAGGCTATCAGATACTGTAAATAAGTTTTGTATACAACTCATTTATCCAAATATTTTACTGGTATCTGACTAATAAAATCGAAAAGATCAAACCCATAACGTAAGAGACAACCTTGCTGAAGAAAAAGAAGACGTTCAGGCGTTATTGTCGCGCTCACAGCGTAAAGTGTCATAATTCACGCCAACCTCGTGGAATTAAAATAACTTCAACATTTACTTAAATCAACTGCGCGAAATAAGTCAACTTACATTTTCAGTGAAGTTGTACCAATACAATATAAGTAAGTTGAATAAATCTGCTTATTTATTGATGAAAAAAATATATTATGTTGAATAAATCTTTAATAACATAGACAGGCATGAGACATATGTTATTGGAACTATTATGTATCACGAATCCATGGTCATAATTGCTCCGTCATCCATTGATCTTTAACAAAACGCTGAAGAATCGTCAGAAAATGAAGAATTTTGTTAGTAAACAAAATATGACTAGTAAGTCATATTCTACTTCAGAGCAAAGGTTGATGGACCAATCAGCGAGCAAAAATACTTCAGATATACTGAGTTTTTCAAAATAACTTTTCAAATTTTGATAGTTTATTTACTTATTCGAAATAATCGTCAACAGAGTGGCACATATCCATTCTTCATAAATATCCATATTTAAATGTAAGTACGTCATAACAACGAATAGTTATTAGCTAGTGATATTTCCAAAACGAGCCGTATTACTTATTATGAATAAGTAATATTAAACATCAAACGCATCTGGAGAAGTAATAAATGTACAAACTAGTTTGCAAGCCACATATTCTCGCTTGTTCTTACCCGACTTCAAAAACAACGAGGTTCTCAATTCGTTTTTTATCTTTGTTCAGCGATTTCTCGGAAACTGTACAAGGAATTTCAACCCTTTGTACTGGATCCTGATCCAGGGACCCCAAGGTGGTCCCATATTTTTTTGACGGACAGAGCTTGTACAGTTTTTTAAAAATCGGAAAAAACTTTTTTATCGACTTAATAAATAGTAAGCTTTGGTGGAGGTGCTGGTATTATAAAATGTTTCTGTTCGGAAGTTTTGAAAAGAAATTCTCCCATTGTTTTTTCAAGGACATAGCTTGTACCGTTTTTTAGAACATCGGCAAAAACTTTTTTACCGACTTTTTTATATAATTAGATTTGGTGGTGGTATTATAAAAATATGCAAATGTTACTGTTCCGAAATTAAGGTATAATAAATTGTAAAGAAATGGAATTAATGTAAATAAACGTCAGTTAATAAAATTTTAGGTGAAGATTCTCAAGTAATCTGTATATACACAGCTCTATATTACGTAAATAATTTTGTTACCTAAGTAAACATTTCTAATAAAATTGTATGAAAACATTTTAAAATGACCAGGAATGAAACTCTACCGGGTCGCGCATCATGTGGTCTCGATATAGCTTAGAATATTTTCAAAATTTCATCTCATCTCGTATTGTCTCAGTTTATCGACCCGATACAGAGAAGAGTCGAGTAGTCTAGCGCTCTTGTGAAGCCCTACTCTGATCGAAGACTTAGAGCACCATAGAATGCATGTATTAGTCGATTGAATTTTTCGATTTGAACAATGTTTCTCAAAATAAATTTGATGATGAATTGCTGAACCACAGTAACCCCAAAAAAATCTAGAAAAATTAATTCGGCTGTCACAGAAACAGTGCTGCCTTCCTCAAAAGGAACATCAATTTTTTATTATAAAATTATTTTTTTATTTATATATACGCAATCAGATAAGCCAATTAAATCTCTTATCACAAATTTGTTCCTGCTGTTTAACCTTAACCGACTTTCAAAAAGGAGGAGGCTAAATTCGTCGGCAAGTTTTTTTTTATGTATGCTCAGTGATTATTCAAAAACGGTGAGGGCAATTTTGATGATTTAAACGGCATTATATTAAGGAACATTACAGAAAGGTACCAAACATTTTTGTATAACGTGATATTTACAGTTTTGCAGAAAATCAATCAAAACAGTAATTAAGGGACCACACCTCAGTTAATTTCAATGAATCTACAGTTTTTTCTCTAAAACGGCTTAACCAATTTGAATATTTAAAAAAATGGTAAATATCAAGGTAAATGTCAAATTTTCATCATAAATATCTTGCTTATATGTCAAGATATGCCATGAAAGTATATCGTACACGGTGTTTGTCACGATTTTCATTTTATTGTTCTTGCAGTTGGGTGAAAAGGCACAAAATATTCCATTAGTGTATCGAAAAGAAAAATTGTTATGTGAACAATCTTTTCTTTTCTGTTCGGTATACGGTGGTAGGTGTGTGTGTGCGTGCATCGAAATTCAAGCAGCAAGCTATGTGCACAGTTGAAACATAGGGCGAAGTAAAATTACAGTTATATATTTAGGTGGGTTCAAAAAATCTTTCAAATAAATGTGATATTAGGTGGTACATAAGCAGCTCCATATGTATAGCATGGGTGAAATATGAGGTGGATTAGAATTAAAGTTAAACAGGGTTCTTCAAAAAATGTTGTATTGCGTGGCACCTAAGTAGTTGCGTACACAAGGTGGCTTAAATCAGAATGAGGTAAAACTATAGTTATACAGAGTAGATAAAAAAACTTTTAAAAATGGTTAAATAAGCATATGCAATAAGGATATTCGAGTTATAGGGCGGAGGGTTCAAAAATTGTTAGAAGAAGTTGCAAATACAGGATGATTGAAATATAAGTTGGAGCAGAATTATAGTTATACAGGGTGGTTAAAATATGTTATATAGCGTGGAACATAAGTAGTAGTTATACTTGAGATATAGGACGAAGTAAAATTATAGGTATACAGGGTGACTTAAACAATAGAAAAATTGAAACAGTCAATAGGGTGGAGAGAATTAATACTTGTACAGAGTGATTCAGAAAATGATAGACATAATTTATATTAGGTGACCAATACACAGAAACATATACAGTGTGGTTGCAATATAGGGTCAATTAGAGTTACACTTATAGAGAGTAATTGAAATAATTAAAGGAATAAAAAAGTTAAAACATATGTAGATAATATAGATAAAAATACAAATTAGAGAGAGGGAGAGACAATATATGTCAGAAAATAGTTATCGATTAGAAACCAGTTGAAGTTTGTTAAATATAAATTATGAATTATTTTTAACTAAATTCATTTGAAACAGCTCACATTGAGTGAGCTGTATTTGTTCCGCTTATGCCTGTTTCTGATTACGAATAAACCAAGCAACACTCACTACAAAAAATAATAAATTCAAACCAACCGCATTTATATTCTCTGATTTATATTTGTTGCCACCCATTTCCTCAAAACATAAGTTCTACAAATTGATCACGCGATAAGTAAATATTTTAAAAGCAATCATGCCATTAATAAATAAGTTGTTTCCCCTTGTATAAGGGTTTACCTCTTATGAATTAAAGATGAAGGTAGACAAGGGATAGCATAGTTTGTATGATTATTCTCTTGATTGCTTAACCATCATCAATCATTTGAACTTGCGAAACCAATTAATGGTTTAATGTCTAATTAGCTAGAAATTTCCATGCAAGATGTGTCATCTTATCATCTGTTTGTTACATTTTTTCGATAAAAAATCCTGACAAAAGGCCGCTAAGGTCAATTCTATTCAACTAAAGGTTCTGTTTTCCTAACTTATGCAATTAAAGGAAAAATATTTTTAGATTAAAAGTATGACAATTTTTATCGACTTCAAAAAGAATGAGGTTCTAAATTTGTCTGTGTAGGTATAAGCTTTTTTGAATGTGTTCAGCAATTATTCGAAATCGCCTCAAGGAATTTGGATAGGTTAAACTGGATTCTGTTAAGCAAGATTTTAAAGCGGTCCCATATTTTAGTCAAGGATATAGCTTACACCACTTTTAGAAAATCGACATACAATTTTAACCGAATTTCTGATATAAATTGAAAATAGATTAGAAAAAAGTGACGAATACAGCATGTCTGCATAAGTTGGAATCAAATAGAAAACTTTATTGTGAATAATATTTAGATACAAAGTTATTCTTCATAAAAATATTTGTATGGTCTGAAACGTATACTGCAATCATTACATGTAACTTTTTCGACTGTATACAAGGTTTGTCAACAAACATGAATTCTTCCCGTATTTTTGATAATATCTAAAATTGTTATCTAACAAAAATAGTTAGAATAAAAAACTGCATCTAACTATACCATTTCACTATAAATTTTATAATAAATATTCATGTTATTTTTTAAACTGTATACTAGGTATAACAAAACATCAATTGCTTAAAACTGAAGTACATTTTCTATAATATCTCAAACTATTATCCAACAACGTTTCTTAGAATTTTACATTGCAAACAATTATGCTATATCACTAAAAACTTTAGGTCTAATGCATTTTTTTAATGAAAAACCTAATTTTTTATAAAATCTTGTTAAATGAACGTAATTGGGAATTAAATCAGAATGTATGATAACTGATAGTCGTTAATAAATGGAGACTCTTAAATTGTCTACAACTCATTGGGTCCATCTAAGTTGGAATCATATGCAAAACTTCATTAATACATATAAATATTTAGAAAATAAATTATTCAATTCTAATCAACAGTACACGAGATTGGTCCAAACAATGAATGTTGCTTAAAAGTAATAAACCTTATTTTTGTAAATATCGTTAAAATTAATTACATTTCAGAATTTCATCCTGTTAAGCGATTATCTCACTAAAAATTGTAAAGTATATACATTTAAAAAAAAAACAAAACCGACATCAGTGCCATGTTTCAGTAAAATTCATCTGGAAGTACTTTTACGAATTCCACTTGCAACTTTGTTAGTCAATTTGTCACCGACTTCAGAAAAAAATTAATTGTCTTAAGGTATTTCCTGTTGCTAAATACCGTAGAGTAATCGACAAACGCTGAAATGTAGGTATAGCGCCTCGCAAATGAGTGTTCTTCTTCTGAGTAACTGTGGGTACCGTTTTTAATAGTTTATTGAAACCAGGTCATTTAACAAATGTTCCTGAATATTTCTTTTACACCTGTCTTTTACCCATCTGCACTTTTTCTTCATTTTTTTATTTTTACATAAGCTCACAGACAATCCGATGACAACACAAGCTGCTTCAATATCAGTTAGCATATTTGTTGGTAAAATTGAGAATTGACTCAAGTGAAATCAAATCCTACAGTCTAGGGCAACACTCAATATTATTGATAGTGTAGGGCCCACTTAACAGTACATTTCTCGTCAACCAACGATGGAAACGAATGCCGCCTCTCATTCTCTTCCTATTTCTGTTTCTATTTGAGTCATTCATAATAATGGACATAAATTTCAGAAAAATTAATATAATTTGTTTTGTTACGGTTCAATTATTAATCCTAATAAGTAATTTAGTTATAAATTTGAACATCAGAACTGTAAAAGAACATATGAACATTATTTTAATTAAAATATATTATGGCCTCTATCGTTTATAGATAATTTGGCCAGTATAATCTTTGTAATATGTTGAAATTCGAACTCACGCCTAAAGTGGAGTCAGTTTATGAAGTGTACGCTTCAACCACTGAGCTACCGGACTCCTAATAAAAATATAAAATTAGTTAAATTGTACTAATTCAAACCTACTTTACCTATTTAAGGTTGTAGCAAAATATAACGAGGACATTTTAATTAAAATAGGTTCAATTAAGGGAACATTATTTAAGTAGATATTTTATAAATACCACAGTATCTTCAGACTGTTCGTCAAAAAACTTCTGTAATATGTAATATGTAGTCTGGATGAGGAGTTTAAAATGGTGTTAAATCGACATATTAATGCTAAAAATATGTGTTATGGCTCATTCGATAGGGAATCATGTCTAGATAATTGTCCATGAAAAGTGGATTAGCACAGTAAAAATTTCAAAAGTTATAAACCATTAAAGATGTTGAAAAAGTAGTGCTTGGTTTTTCGCTTGTAATTCGTAAACAAATATATTTTTTGGATTTTGAAAAAAAGATCCTTAAAGAGGAGAAAATTTCCTACAAATAACTTCCGATCACCGAAACTGTACCTCCATTATTAATAATTTTAATTTAACGTTGAAAATTGCCGTCCGCGCGCCATTCTTAGGTTGCGCGCATGCTGTAGCAAGTCCGTAAGTTATAATAAAAAAATTTCGGGTACTTAGAGTAAATTAAAAAATCTAAATAAATTATGATATCATCAAAACAATTCAAAAAACTAATTCCCGTTGGAATTCTTCATTAAATTAAATTTTCCAATAAACTAGACAATTGTTAATTAACAACATTTTATGGGATTTCTCTGATCATTAAAAATTAAATAAAAATTGCAATAATTGTTCTAAAATTATTTTCTGTGGTGGTGTCCTTTCAATTTACACAATAAAAAAGAATACGTAATGAAGTTTAGAAAAGTTCAATAGTTTGCTTATAATATTTTTTTAATTAACAAATAAAGAAAAGTCGCCCTAATGTTGTAAAAAAAATTTTCTATTTATCATAGGCTTATCGTTTATGTCAATAACAGGCATTTATTAACTTACAAAAAAAAAGTTATATACATTTGTTTATAACAAATTTACAATTACATTGTTTACCTTGTTAACAATTTGTTATAAACAAGTTGTCAACTTTTTTTATTTTTTTCCTGAAAGTAATAAAAATTACAAAAATTAACCTGTGCATTAAAATATGAAAAAAAATTATTACGATTTTTATAGGATTTTGAAAAAATACGTAGATCAAAAGTTGCAGCTGCTGATCAATTTGTTTATCTAAAATCTTATATAACTTTTAAACTATTAGAGATACGACAATAAACATTCAGGTCATTTTTGTTCATTATAAAAATTGTCTTTTAGATAACCCATTTTTTGATTTTTTATCTATTGTTTATCTGTTGTTGTTACGCAATTTTATTAATTTTTTTATTAACAATTGAAATTTTTTACAAATCTTCGAAATTTTTTTTTCTTAAAAATACTTACTTATTATTGATCCACTGCATTATTGTTCAGAATAATCAAATTAATGTTTCGACTGAAGACTATTAAAATGTTTATAAATAAAAGGATAAAAGGTTCGAATTATAATTTTGATTCAACTTCACAATTATTATTATAATGAACAAAAATGACCTGAATGTTTATTGTCGTATCTCTAATAGTTTAAAAGTTATATAAGATTTTAGATAAACAAATTGATCAGCAGCTGCGACTTTTGATCTACGTATTTTTTCAAAATCCTATAAAAAATCGTAATAATTTTTTTTTCATATTTTAATGCACAGGTTCATTTTTGTAATTTTTATTACTTTCAGGAAAAAAATTAAAAAAGTTGACAATTTGTTTATAACAAATTGTAAACATGATAAACAATGTAATTGTTAATAAAAAAAATTTTTTTGGAAATTTATAGAGAATTGTCAATTATGATTTTTAAGAAAAAAAAGATTTCTTAACTAATTATTTAAACAATAGTTATATGGAAAAAAAGTTTATAAACAATTGAAAATTATTATTAAGAAAAATTTTTTAAAAAAAATCATGATTGACAATTCTTTATAAAGTTGCAAAAAAAATTGTTTTAAAATATTGAAATAGTCCATTTGTTTATAAATTTGTTATAAACAAATGTATATAATTTTTTGTAAGTTAATAAATGCCTGTTATTGACATAAAAACGATAAGCTTATGATAAGCTTATGATATATAGAAAAAAAAATTCTTACTTATTATAAACAAACTATTGAACTTTTCTAAACTTTCATTACGTATTCTTTTTTATTGTGTAAATTGAAAGGACTCCACGAATGGAAATAATTTTAGATCAATTATTGCAATTTTTATTTAATTTTTAATGATCAGAGAAATCCCGTAAAACGTTGTTAATTAACAATTGTCTAGTTTATTGGAAAATTTAAATTTAATGAAAAATTCCAACGGGAATTAGTTTTTTGAAGTGTTTAGATGATATCATAATTTATTTAGATTTTTTAATTTACTCTAAGTACCCGAAACAAAAATTTTATTATAACTTACGGACTTGCTACTGCATGCGCGCAACCTAAGAATGGCGCGCGGACGGCAATTTTCAACGTTAAATTAAAATTATTAATAATAGAGGTACAGTTTCGGTGATCCAAAGTTATTTGTAGGAAATTTCCTCCTCTTTAAGGATCTTTTTTTCAAAATCCAAAAAAATTATTTGTTTACGAATTACAAGCTAAAAACCAAGCACTACTTTTCAACATCTTTAATTGTTTATAACTTTTGAAATTTTTAATGTGTCCACTTTTCATGGACAATTATCTAGACATCGAATGAGCCATAACACATATTTTTAGCATTAGTATGTCGATTTAACACTATTTTAAACTCCTCATCCAGACTAATAGTTTAATCCAATACACATTAAAAATAGTACTTGAAAATGCATTAAATTAGAGTGGCGCTGATGTAGGAAGAAGGTGAATTTTAAACAGAACATAGATATTTAGGAAAATATACATATTTTATACACCTTGGTTGAAAAAAGAAAACTGGTGAGTATTATTATTAATATTACCTAATATATAGACTGGTCACTGTTTCTTATACAGAAAACAGCAGCAGCCATTCTAGATCGTTAGAAGATAAAAGTTCTTACAAAATAATATACTTTCCATCTCTTGTTATCTCTCGCTTACTGTTTTTCTTGGTGTCATTCTTAGTAATGTACATAAGTTTCAGTAAAATTAAAATAAGCGTCACCATTTTGCTAGAGCATTCAGCTGGACCCTTTTTAGTTTAATCCATGAATGTTTGTCATCCTTCTATAAACTTAACCTTTTTTACTGAGTTTGTCATTACCTATCTACCATTCATAAATTCCTTTTTTACTGAAAAAGGAAATTTATTAATTTATTGATTTTTTATAAACGAAGAAATTCTTAATATATATATATATATATATATATATATATTAATTTTCATATATATATATATATACTGGTCATTGTTTCGTACACAGAAAACTAAGTTGTATTTATATTTTAAGATCAACCAAAGGTGGTGTCAGCCGGAACGAAGTGCGAAACAAATGCAATTTTTGCATTTCACTGCCATACAGATCTATTTTAAATCTGTAAACATGGGCTTTCGTTAAAAAGCTTTCACATAAAAATGCAAATTACAAGATGTCTACATTTTTATAAATGTCATCCTTTGATGCATCAACCTGTTCACTGCGTACATTTTTAAATATGTTTAAGCCTTTCATAAATCCACCCTTATTTATACCTATAAATTAAATCATCTTCTCTCAAATTTAAAATATGCCACATTCTTATAAAATGTTAACATCACGACATAAGCACAAATATACAAGCGACAGACCTTTTAAATCATGTAGGCAAACATTGGCCTAACCTAAAACCCAGAGAAATATCCCGTGAATAAGAAGAATACTCTGTGATTATGAGTGGGTTTTGTTAAGCAGTTGGAAGCTGTTGTAGGAAGTGATAGAACACGTATTTAACTTAGTTCACGAGGCCCCAAGGCATGTACCGCACCACAAATTTTGGTCGGGTCATTTTTTATTGTCTAAAATCCCCCAGAGAATAAATTTGTAGAATATATTGTACGCGAATAAGACAAATGTTGTTGAGGATTTGCTTTCTAAAAGGGAGGCTCAGCACTGCCTAATATCGGTGTTAGGAAAGAGTTATCCCTGAAAATTTATGACACTTCAATACCAGGAGGGACGATAACAAAATATATTATTGTAAAATCCAATTCATGGGTAATTTATATGAGAATAAAAACTTTTAAAGGAATTAGTTGATATATATGCAAAGTTAAATTTATCAAATCAATAAAAATAGGCATATAAAATAATTTATATTTAAAAAAGAACGGGCTCCAACTGGCTTAAAATAAAAACCGTTTAGAAACCGTATGCAATCAATCACTATTATCTGACATATATTCTTTTTTTTTATGTGAAGTACAATTATATTGATTAGTTTAACGTATTCTTATCTCTCTCTCTCACTCTTTATATGCAACTGCTTCTAACTATTTTTGAACCCAGAGAGACCCCATAACTCAACTATTTTCTAAAGTTTTTTGATCCACTCTGTAAAACTATAATTTTATTTCACTCATATTTCAACCACTTGTTACGCAACTACTTATGTGCCACCCAATACAACATCTTTTGAAACACCCTGTACTTAAATTCTATTCCACCGTATATTTCAACCATCATATATATGCAACTGCTTATGAACCATTCAATATTACTTTTGCTTGTAAGATTTTTTGAACACACCTGTATAACTAATTTTACTTCGCTACATCGCCCTATTGAACTACGCACATTGCTTGCTGCTTGAATTTCGATGCACACACACACAAACACACACCTACCACCGTATACCGTATAGAAAAAATTTTCTTTCGATTCATTTCACTCGACTGTAAGCCCCGTAAAACACCCTGTACGATATACTTTTATGGCATATCCTGACATTTAAGCTAGATATTTTTTTCTGTATCATTCCTTCCTCATTTGGATTATTTAAACGGCATTGTATCCGTTTAAATCATCCAAATTGCCCAAGCCGATTTTGAATAATCACTGAGCATACATAAAAAATAGATGACGACTAATTGATAAGCTTTTAGGGAGACGGTTAATAAAACAGAGAATTACGATTATTTGTAATTTTATTCCCGCAGTCTGTGATTGACAACACAAGTAAGTAATCTTCACTGAAGTGTCAGATATTAGGATTAAACATATAACATATGTTAGAATTTAGTTATGTTTAGTAATGTTTGTTCAAGTAAGCAACATAACATCATGGGTAACAAATATGATTATTATTAGTAAAATTAAAAATATGAAATTAAAGGTTTATGTAGACTAAAATATCACAAGGTCATTCGAATTAAATTTTGAAATAACAAAAACCTTTTCAAGCAGTGTCATAACTGAAAAATACTGGTTTTATCAAAAAATATACTAACACTTTAACTTTACTGACATGCTGCCCCTTTTTAATTGCAGGTGTAATTAATTAATCACAGCATGGCAGATATCAACCTAGCTTGGAAATGAGGAAGTTTGTCCGGAAATGTTGTAGGAAGGCAATCCTGAGCGAAGAGTTCTATTCTGTGAATGGTACCTGAGCAAACGTGAAGAAGATAAAGTGTTTGCACACAAAATTGTATGGAGCAATGAGGTATCCTTTATATTCAAACAATATTGTGTGAGATATCCTTTAAATTAAATGGTTCCATTAATCGTTAGGATGCTGTAAATCCTCATATAACACCATATAAACTTACCAGGAGTAACAGTTTGGTGCCATTTTTGTTTTAATGAAACTGGTGGTGGGTGTTACCTTCAGAAGTTTGTCGGTCCAAAAATTACATAGATAGGATCACGTCCCAACTACCTTGCGGTATGCGAGCGCCCTTCGATGCAGCTTTTCCAGACAAATCGAATGGATGAAGGGGTACCATTGAATACCCCTTGGTACGCGTAGCCTGGATAATAATGGTCGTTAATTTAAACATTTGTGAACATTATTCTTCCATTTCACTCTATGTTGATAAATAATGTTTTTTCTGGTCATTGAAAGTGTGATTATATTTTTTGAGACACCCTGTATACAGACAAACAAAATGTAAAGTCGACTATAGAACTAATAACTTATTAGAATAATTAAAAAAGATCAACAAAAATAAAACCGCTAATCTTAAATCATCAGAGTTCCAATAAAATCTAACTAGTAATGATCAAAGCAACTATAGATGTTTTAAAAAGAAAGATAATGAACACCACACTCTAGATTCTAATTACCTAATCGTCTCATAGGACACATTCCTAGTTTAGATTTTAATATCTAATTTTTTTACATACAGGGTGAGTTTTTTTTATGATCAGTATGGGGATCTCGGAAACTAGCGGAGATAGAGCAATGGTTAAATTGGGAAAGATTTGCAGTTTTACTCGCCCAATTTAATGACACTTTCGGATTTTTGTAAAAAGTTTTTTTTGTCGATTTAGTCAAATCCCTCTAGCTCCTTTGTTTTTGATTTTATAAAAAAGTGTAAATATCACAATTGAAGGGAATTGTATCCCGAATATGATTGTCATGTCGATATAATACTCGATATAGTTATTCATAAATATAACGGAGTTATGGATGCTTTTCTCTCTTATTTTCACTTTTAACGTAGGTAGCCATGAAAAAAATTGTTTTCACTTTCAACGATTTCTTTATTATGTCTATCAGATAAAACGAAAAAACTAAATAAGTAGGTACTTACTAAAACCTTAAGAAATTAAAGTACATAATAATGGTTATAATTTATGTTCGACAAGTCCACCATTGTTATTTAGACAAAAATTGCACCTTTTTAAGATTGACATTACCGCTTTTCTCATAGAACGCCTATCAATTTCTTCAATTGCTTGGAATACCGCCTCCATTAGTTTAGTTTATTGCCCAACAGAAATAAATCCAATTACAGGACAAATATTATATAAAGTAATGAAACATACTAGTTAACTATGGTATCTTAAATATTAAAAAAAAATGATAATAATAACAAGAAATAAAAGAACAGAGAATATTACAAATATTACAACATAAATTTTACACACAGTTTTTTAAAAGCCACCAACTGTCTCATACTTTTTTTGTATACTTTGTTTTTTTAGCGCACCCCATAAATAGTAGTCTATAACTGCCAAATCGGAAGACCGGAGTAGCCATTCACGTGGGCCATTTCTTCCTATCCAAGAGTTTGGATAGATATTATCTAAGTGTTGTCTTACTAATAACGAGTTATGAGCAGGTACTCCATCATGTTGTCAAAACTCAATTTCTAAACGAGTTCTCAAATTCAAATTATGCAACATGTCTTGAAAAGTGTATTGAAAGAAATGCAAGTAGCGCCAGTAAGTGATTCGTCATAGATAAAAGGCCCCAGAATAGTAGACCCTATGATACCACACCAAACATTAAAACCAAATTTTATCTGGGGTCGTCTTTGTTCTACATGGAAAAGGTTTTCTTTGGCCCAGATATGCTCATTGTGTCTATTGAACATACCGCAGTTAGTAAATCTAGTTTCATCTGACCATAACACCTTTAATGAAAACTGTGGATAGTCAAGGCACATGTCTCTAAACCATGTACAAAACAAAATATGTCGATGTACGTCACCAGCATGCAAAGTTTAAGAAACTGAAAGTTTGTACGGGTGCAACTTGTGCGCTTTTAGTACCGTAACTACAGTTCTTTGAGATGTGCCAGCTCCTGCCGTAATCTCACGAGTTGATGTAGATGGATTTTGATTTACCATTGCCAAAACATTTATTTGTGCTGCTTCGTTAATTTGATTACGTTCCTTTGGTGGTTGAGTAAACCATCCATATCTGCGTAAACTATCGTGAAGCCTCTTCAATGTACATAGAGCAGGTTGACAACGATTATAATATCTATGAAAGCATTCCTCAGCTGCACTTTTTATGGCATATGATATAACATTCTACCATATTCAGTTTTTCTTCGGTAGAATATTCCATTTTATCACGGACACTTGTCAATATCGACTGTCAGTTCAGCACTACTAATGGAATTACTCTCAAATGAGGAAACGTCAAAGTGAAAACAATCTTTTTCATGGCTACCTACGTTAAAACTGAAAATAAGAGAGGAAAGCATCCATAACTTCGTTATTGTTATGAATAACTATATTGAGTATTATATCATTGAAAAGCTCAAAAAATGTCCGATTTTTTGAGGTCATAGCCAATTATGGTTTCCATTCAAAAAAAGATAAGTTTGTGTCATATCTCGAAAACGAGAGATGTCACGCAAACGAGGACATGACAATCATATTCGGGATACAATTCCCTTCAATTTTGATATTTACACTTTTTTATAAAATCAAAAACAAAAGAGCTAGAGGGATTTGACTAAATCGACAGAATTTCGTTTTTTCAAAATATCTAGTAACCCATTACTTTTTACAAAAATCCGAAAGTGTCATTAAATTGGGCCAGTAAAACTGCAAATCTTTCCCAATTTAACCATTGCTCAATCTTCGCTAGTTTCCGAGATCCCCATACTGATCATCAAAAAAAAACTCACCCTGTAGATAATGAAGTTATAAAATTATACCTCATAAAAAGTTCAAAAATAAATCGGGTAAAAAATTCCTTAAATTGATGTAATGATCATTTAGATCTGAATAAATACCCATTGTTAAACATTGTCTGAAGAAGCTGCGGTGAAATGTAAGTTTGTAATACGGTACAATACTAATTCGTGGTGAATTCAACTTTCCCCAAGTAACGGCCATCAGTTTATGAATAATATTTTCATAACGGTCAATCTCACACCATGTGTCGTTAAGTCACCCTTAAACCTCTTTCAGCATTATACCATTTTCAAGCTAGAAACCTTCATAAATCAGCCTCAAATGTAGCGAACAGATATGGCACCGTATACATTTTCATTCGCCGAAAGTAAATTGGAAATAGCATTTACAATTGCGTTCTTAATCTAAAATATACAAAAATTACACAAACACTAACCATTCATGATATAATATTTTGATCGTTAAGTGAGTGGGGTTAAAATGTGGAAGATCACTTTACCAACACCAGAATATTTCGGATAAATTACTATAAGCCCAATACCTACAAAATTCAACATAACATATAACGACGCCAAATTTGTAATTCATGTGAACTGGCTCAGAATTAAAAGAGCGGCAATTATCGTATTTTTAAATCAGTATAACAAGCAACCCCAATAACTAGAAAGGGCCTGTTGTACAAATATAATGAACTAACGAAACTCCCAAAATAGCGATTTCATTTATAATGTTTCCACAGATTGCACCTTTATCCCCAAATACGAACATTTTGTGTTTTCGATTGCCATATCAACAGAAAAATGCGACCTTAACATTTTATTCATGAGATACTCTCACGACTTAGCAGGATTACGGAAAATTGTCGCACGGTCACTATAGGCTTTAGTTGTAGGGCAGTATTTTAACGAATTCCATCTCCTAGCTCATGTAAAAATCAACGAAGCTTACGATAGACAAACAATTCTCAGAACTTTTATGTAAACATGCTGACGAGTGAGATTTCCATTACATTTTAAAATCAATTTTATTAAATAGTGCAGACGTTGTAAAATGAAAGCTCCTAAATTATACACAGTGCATTCGTAAAGTTTAAAATGAATTAATCAATAATTTGGCCAAGTGCGAGTTGGATTGGCATGCCAAGGGATTTGAGAGTTGATACAATATAAGTAAATGAAAGTTTGTATTTTTTAATATTCCAGATTCTGACAAGCCAGGGAATGAGTGGATTTACTTATAATTTCCTCAATATCTTTTAAACTATGCGTTTTAATTTATAAAAAATATACATTTTCATTTCTCACAAGGAGCCCTTTTATTTTATTTATATGCTACATGATGCGCATGATTTTTATAAAAATATTTATTTGATTTTCTAATTTAGCCCCCAAAAATTAAGATTGCGTATTTCGTGTTATTTTACCAACAAACTTTCAGTGAAGACCTAATATAATTAGTTGTCTGAATTTTAGGCTCAAAGTTTGAAAGATAAAGGGAGAATGGGTCAAATTTTAATTAATAAATTATTAAATCTTTTAAACACGTTATTTTAAAAATACAAATAAAATATATTTGTATGACGATTCCTTCCATTTGATACATTACGTTACGGATTGCAGTTAAAAAAACAAAGTATCATTTTCGAAATAAGTATATAAATGTGTTTTGCTTTTCTTATAAATTTTGAGTGAAGTCCTATATTCTTAATCTTATCCAATGTTTAGGCTCAGCAGTTGACTGATAAAGGAGGTAATGGCTCAATTTTTGTATATATATTTTTAATAACACATTGACATAATGATCCCTTTTACTTGATGCGTTTCAAAAAATTTATTTTTTAATTTCCATTTAATTCTCTAATTTGGCCCCCACACTTAATATCAGGATTTTCTTCTTACTTTTGCTGTAACGTGAGGCCCTATACTTTTAATTTATATTTTATGTAAAATGTTAGGTCGTATAGCTTCTGAAATAAAGGAGGGAATATTTTTGTTAAAATAAAGAAGAAGTTGTGTATTTCAGAGCCCCTTCGATTACTTAAAGCAAAAATACGCTTCTTCTTACCGTTCTCAAGTTATACGAGGAAACTCAAAAAATTTATTTTTGTATTTTGCCTCTACTACTCTTATTTTAAAGAATATCTAAAAATTGTAAAATTTTTGCGACATACTTTAACACAATAGGGCGCTATCAAATATTCACTGTTACGTTTCGTTTCTTATGGGCGATCATCAACTACTTTTTTATAAGTAAACGGATCTGTACTTTTTTGTTAGAATATCGCTAAAACATTGTAAGACCAAAACATTTGTATATCATATGTTAAGTTTGATACGACAGTTTGGGAAAAAATTAGTACGGTTGTGCTTATAGCCTAACTAGTCCAATTAAATATTTATCCCCCGCTAGGGGGATTTTTGAATTGTTTTTTGCATGATAAAGCGATGTAAATGGATAAACAGAAAATATTTTTAAAAAGTTCAGGTTTTTTTGTAATTTAAAAAATCAATATTAATAACATCTAATCTACAAGTTGTAATGGAAACATGTAAATACAAAAATTCTGGGTAACAGCAAGATGTATAGAATGTAATCAACAAATTTGCTTTTGATGCTTTGCAAGTAGCAAAAAGCATAATGTTTGCTATAATTAATTACTTTTATGGAAAAGCAATAGACCGACAAACATGGAAAACTAAAATAAATGTATGTACCTGGTTTCATGAGATCATGATTTCTCAAACATGAGAATACGACTAAGAGGATGAAAACAATAAGTATTTTAGATTAATTCAGTTTAAAACAAAAACAAGTATAAGTTGCATAATTGATTTTACAGATGTGACTGCATGTTTGTGAATATCTCATCTATGATTTGTATATTCTAAAGCATTAAATTTACTATCGCACAGGCCAACAAAACGGCTTCGAAAAAAATTTTTAATTAAAAAAATACTTTCGGAGAAAATTGCTGTGATGTTTAAGACGGCGAATAATTCAGAAGTGATTTTTATGTATATTGGATGTAGGAAACCCTAAAAAATAAAAAGGACGTTTAATCATATATATATATATATATATATATATATGTTCGTTCGTTCGTCTGTTTTCGTTTGAAAGATCACTTGACGTTTCGCCAAAATCATATTTGGCTTTCTCAAAAGATACTAAGTAACAGTTACTTACTGAGAAAGCCAAATATGATTTTGGCGAAACGTCAAGTGATCTTTCAAACGAATACAGACGAACGGATACACCGGAATAAATCATCAACCATATATATATATATATATATATATATATATATATATATATATATATATATAATAGACATGAAAATTGATACAGGACTTAGGTACACTATTAGAAATAAAATATCAATCACACGTCTGCTACCAAAATTATTCAAAACCAAAATTGTAAGCGATATGTGCTATCATTAAAATATTTACAGTCATAGCTTATTCTGATTTTTACGAATCTGAAACGCGTAATTTTTTTCAGAATTAGTTTATTTATATATTTTCACAAACATATAGATAAAATTGTTTTCTGGACTAAAGTTGTGACATCTCTGATTTTTTTTCTGAGTTCTTTGGGAATAACACCACATAAACTTGAAAGTCTGTATATTTCAAATACGCAAAACGTTTCATGGTCTAAATTAGACCCAGTTTTCAGTGGTATAACTTAACACAAATGAACAAGAAAAATAAAAGTTGTAAGGATTCGTATTGACAAATTTAGTCAATCACGGGGTCTGATTTACAACTTTAAATATTTGGACTATTTGAAATATACAGACTTTCAAGTTTATGTGGTGTTATTCACAAAGAACTCAGAGGAAATAAAAATATAGATATAATTTTTCAAAGTTTCGCCCACACTTAGAAGGAGATGTTTCAAAAAAGAGATGTACCAGTTGTACTTACCATACACATACTGTCACTACGATCCACCATTTATAATTATAAATAGTAACATATATTATATAATTTTAAATTTATCGAATGTCATATTATTTTGGGTATTAAAACTTTTTGTAAAAAAACGAAAGAAGAAATTGTTTGGTATTTTATTACTGGTAAACGCCATATTTGTGTTCACAATTATCTTTCCACCGATGATATAGGTAGCAATTGAGTTTTGTATAAGCTTTAAATAAACCAACACTGCAAGACAAATTTAAACTATTCGTTCCATATCACCCAAATTAATGTTCAAAAAGGATTGCTCTTAAATTTAATGACAAAATTTAACATTTTTTATGTAATTTAATTGCTAAGTCCGTAAATTACAATGTTAAAAATTGAATTGCAATTTATCCGCATGTTTATTAATTTAATCTAATTTGATCTAATTAACTAACAAAACTATTGCAAATAACTTATTCTTATTGTCAAATTAAATACCTATTTTCTTCTTATTTTCCCGAAATTCACTTATTTGAGGGTGGAAAATAAAAAAACAGTAGAACAAAACTCAATTTATTGAATAAAGTTAACACATTTTTATAGAAAAAAAAAACAATAAGTTGGTTTCGTCAGAGTCATAAAATAGTCTTTGTACACCTTTTAGTAAGTTTAATTATTAACATTTCTTGATTACAAGGTTCTATTATTTTGATTCTCATTAATGAGAATCCTTAATATTATAATGCTCACGCAATGGCACTGTTGCAGCTGAACCTTTTGATTTGCTTAATCGTATACCTTAGAGCCTGTTCCATTTACCTTAGTAATTAGTAGTCAGTTATTAACGACAACATGACTGTCCAATACTACATCTCAGATGTGGATGAATAAATGTTGTAGGCTATACTAGTAGCAATCTATTGTCTTAACAAAACAATGCATGACCGCATATAACCAGAACAAAATCAGATAGATTTGTTGCCTAGCCCCCCCAAAAACTCCAGATCTATCTGGTGAATATTTAACTATTGTGAAACATATGACAAGATAATTGCAAATTTTATTTTATCCCCATAAACAGCAGCAACACTGTCACAATTTAGTTTAAATGGATAGAGATTCCTCAGAAAAAAAATCACGTCATTAGAAGAGCTGAAAAATGTATTACTAATTTTTATTCTGATCCCCTTCAAATTTAGATTATTTACGTTTTAAAAAAATACTATTTCTGGAGTTTTGATTTCTATGTCACATAGTATATTAATTCTTTTCGTATTGATGTTCCGTAATTTTGACATACACTGTACGATTCCATTTCAACTGATTACATATGGAAATGCTTCAGACTCAGACCTCAAGTCCCAGAGGTGTCTGTTACGTCAGTCGGATTGGCAATAAATATGACAGGAAGGAAAATTTAAGGGCGCCATTGAAAACCTTTTGAGTAGAAATTAAGGTCAAACGGGGTCAGTGAGTGAACGATTATACTTGATTGCAAAATCAATTAGTTCTAGTTGTACTTTATCACTGTCATCAACATTTTGCACTAAGTTCAAGAGGAATTTAGATTTATCAAAGTTAATCCGTTTCCAAATTGAATTTGCCAGCTATCGAATTACTGTAAATGGCACTTAAATTGTACTATCGAACGACCCCCCATTATCCTATGCTCAATTAGAGCAATAAAAGCGACTCGAGTTGGTTACGGCACAGGTGATAATCGACAATGTTATTTTGACTCTCGCGCAAAACTATCACTCACAAAGTGATTTAGAGTGTGATAAATTAGCTTTCGAATGATATCAAATTCGAGTTCAAAATGAATAGTGAAACAGTCGTTAACGCACGTTATTTGTAAACTCCTACAAAGCTAAGTATAAACTTAGTTGCAAATAATATGTTTAACATAAAGGTGTATTTTTTATAATCATAAAAAAATACACCTTGGAAAAACAACACAATTGCTGGAAAGTCCCTATATTTCAAATACTCTAAACCTTTCAGAGTCTAAATCAGACCTCGTTTTCAATGCCAATAAGGAGAATTTAAGACAACTGATTAAATAAATTAAAAATAAAAAAATTCCCAACCACAAATTTAGCATTCACAATTTTGCATTAAAAGTTTGACAATAAAACTTATGTAACTAAGAGAATTTACTGCTAATTTGGTACATATATAGTAGCACTAAAATAATCTAAACATCATGTGAAATAATAAAGCTTCTTTCAAATTGGAAGAATTTGAAAAACATCTTCAGAATTTCATGTGGCGCTCCTACGACTTTGTTATAAGATAGTCTGAAGTTGGTAGACAATGTAACTCGTTCCTCGAAGTTTGCTTGGACTTCCATCGTCTTGAAGTGGTTGATCTCACAACGTTTCAATAGCTGTGTATCTGCTATCGTCATCAGGTGAATGATAGGAAATTCAGATTATCCGTCCGTGATTGGGTCTTATCCGGTCAATCAGCGTCGTCGTACCTGGCGTTTGGTTGCCGGTGATGCATAGCGGCAGAGGTCGAAAAAAAGCTCGCCAACTATTTTTAATTTGGACGCCGGGCTCGCTAATTATATTTTCGTTCAAGATTCTATATGCTGTCTCTATGAATTTTCTTTTGTACCAGTACTCTTTCTTGTGAATTGCTCTGGCTTGATCCCAGTTGATTTTATGGTGTTCGGTCCATTCGTAATTAGGTAGCCCAGACTTCGTTACCTCCGCCCTTTGAATAGCTGTACGGTGTTCCTTAATCCTGGTGCCCAGCGGTCGCTTTGTCTCTCCAATGTAAATATTGCCACATTCACACGGTATGCTGTATATACAGTTATTTGGTATTGCTGGTGTGCCGGGCCTCGTTCTTGTTATCATGCTCCTCAAGGTGTTGTTGCTTTTGAAGAACATTCTGGTTCCATAGCTGTGTGCAAATCTTTAAAGTTACTCTGAGAAGCCTTTGGTATACGGTAATAGTAGAGTTGCTACCGTGGTGTCCTTTGTTATAAGATATTGCATCAGCCAAAAAAAAAGAGATCAAGTAAATTCTGATGTTCCAGAGATCCCATTAAAGTCTTAAGGGAAAACTTAGGAAAAACTCTATGAACTATCCCGATAAAGATTGTTCAAAAAAACATTACCATAACTAATTTCATCCTTAATTATTAAGCAAGAACGGCTGAATTATAAAGGAGTACTAGCGATACAATCGCTTTTAATTAGAAAAATTAAAGTAGACGATTTTTTCAGCTTTCTTTTAAATTTGTGTTCTTCTTCGTGTAGTATGGTTGAATTTTGAAATTGTATCTCATGACTAAGGTTCCAGGAATGTTCACCTTTTTTTTTAATCGAAATAATGCCAGAATTGAGCAAGCGAAAAGAACATTCACTAGCATGAAAAAAGCCTTATTAGCTCTATACTTAGTTTACCAGTTATGCTACGTATGACCCGTTGTTATATAGTTGCTGTCTTCCTATACGGTGGCGAAAGTATAAAATTCTTCGAAATGTACCTCTTCCGAGGCATATTAAAAATATCGTGGACCTAAAGAGTAACGAACATCAAAGTTCTTAACAGGCTAAACCAACAAAAGAAGAACAACTAAAATAACCGGTACTTATAATGTAAAAATTAATAGCCTGGGTAATTAATATATTTTTGATATGGGTGGCTTGCCATTGTCGATACAAAAGTTTGTTTTCAACTCTGAAACTTGGTTTATAAACTAGTAAATACGAAAAGAATGAGGAATTATAAGTTTGATTAACACCAAATTTAAAAATGTATCAGACACCTCAGTAGTAATTTTTTACTTTACTTTACCCTCAAAAGTACTACTTCTTACGTTTTTGTTTAATTATTTTCAACTTTTAATTCTATTTTAAAGTTGATAAATTAAAAACATTTTGTCATAATGAATGTCCATTGCAGTTAATCTCAATCGATTTAATATATAAATCCCATTTTCACACAACTGTAACTAAGTTCCATTGGCACCCGAAGTGTGTAACTACTCCCTGTATTTTTCTGTCAGGTACACACATACCTAAGAAGCGAAACTCGGAACCTTTGCTGTTTTGGGGTCAAGATTTCGTGACCCTGAACAAAAATCGGCAATTACTTTGACAGTTACGATATCCAGTCGGTAACTTTAAATTAAATATAAGGACGAATTTATATTAAAAGAGGAACAACATATTTGAAAAATCAAACAAAGTACACTAGGATGTCGAATTTGACCATGGCAGTTGTTTAGAATGTTTTCATTAGATCTAAGGAACCATGTAAATATTATTAAAAGGCGGGCGGAAATTTGTTTAGATAATTTAGCAACAAATAAAAACGTCGAATTTGATTATGGCAATTATTTAGAATCTTTCCATTAGATATAAGGAACCATATAAACATTATTGACATGCAGCGCGGGAATTTGTTAAAATAATTTAGCAACAAATAAAGCCTAGAGATTAAAAAAACATCAAACTAAGTACTAAAACAAAGTACTCTAGGACGTCGAATTTGATCATGGCAGTTATTTAGAACCATTCCATTGGATCCAAGAATTCATATAAACATTATTGAACTGCGGGTCGGGAATTTGTTAAAGTAATTTAGCAACAAATAAAGTCGAGAGATTAAAAAAGCATCAAACAAAGTACTCTAGGATGTCGAATTTGATCCTGGCAGTTATTTAGAACCATTCCATTAGATCTAAGGACCATATAAATATTACTTAAGAGCGGGGCGGGAATTTGTTTAAATAATTTAGCAACAAATTAAGCCGAGACACTAAAAAGGCATCAAACAAAGTACTCTAGGACGTCGAAGGAACCACATAAACATTATTGAAGGGCGGGTCGGGAATTTATTTAAATAATTTAGCAAGAAATAAAGTCGAGAAAGTAAAAAACATCAAACAAACTACTGGAAGGAAGTACTCTAAGACATCGATGGCTTTATGCTTTATTTTTACAGCTTAGAGGATCTATTTTCTAGAGATAGCCCGCAATCCATAAATACAGTGAAAAGAATAGATAGAGAGAGCAAGAGGCTACTTCACTTGCCACACTTTCTATTCTGAATGATATCACGTTGATATTGACAATCATATAATTACATATTGTGGTACTCAATAGATGAATTGTTAATTATTTTATTCTTTTATTTTCAATTTCAAGAGAGACGCAATATCACTGGTAAATATCGACAGCGCGCACGGGTGTTATAAACATTTAAAAACAAAGGGTTTACAATGAAATAATCCCAAAAAACTATGCGGGGTTGTAGAGGAATGTTAAAACTGTCATTTGGTATTTTGTGGGTTCAAAAATTATAAAACGATCAACTTTGGAGAAAAATCATAAAAAAGCTTTGTTGTTCAGAAAGATTGAAAAAAACGGTTTTCGACGAAAAAAAAAATAGTTTTTTCGTGTTAAAGAAATTGTTTAAACATTTCTCGACCAGGATTCCGCCCGGCAACCTTCGGATTTGTTTTTAGGAGACCTTTTTGCATAAGAATCAGCAAAAAACCCGAATCGAACCGAAGCTCCTGTGAGACTACTATAAAGCTGAACTGACGTTACTGACTGACATTGAGTCATTATATGATGTCTAGTTATGTGGACATTAAGCTTTAAGAAAAGTACTCGATACTATGAAGTATCAATACGTTTGTTTCGATACTTTTACGAGTACGATACTTTTTTTCGACACTACTAATGAGTACAGTATCGATACTTTCTATTAGTGTCCCTACTCATATTATCAATTTTGGTGAATGCGCAAGGAAATATTTTATCGCAATGTACTGCAACTCATAAAATATGAACACACAAACATAAATTTATATGTTAGATAAATTAATGTACAGTAAATAATTCTGTATGAGATTTTGTAGACCAAATTAATTATATGAGTTAGTTTCCTCTTAAAACCAAGTTAAAGGAAATCTCGCATTAATATTAATAGAGTTCTTTGAAGTAGTAAACATAAATTATAATTCCAAAATTCAATTTACTCTATAAATATTAAGTTTCTTTATTATTGACACTACTAAATCAAGAAATAGTGCAGCATGATGTTTACATGGTTGAACTATTTAATTAAAGTCTAAAAGCTACGCCACAGATCCAACGCCGGGCCAACTAGATTTATTGCAAGAGGCAGACACCAAGACTGACATACAAATGTTTCATTTAGTTCTCTCCTGTAATGTTCCTTTGAAGTATCCAATATCATATGTTCTGCAGCTACTGGTAGTTAAACTTTCAATTAAAGTTTTCTCTCTAAGGATGGTGCTGGACGTTTAACTTGAGGTATTTCTTAAATTGGATAGACTTTTAAAGGCCTGTATTTCTTTAGCCGTATAAAGTGTTTTAATTGAGTAATATGTATGCAGGAGAACAAGTTAACAGTTAATAATAGTAAAAGAAAAATTGTTAATTGATAATCAAGTTATTTAATTGTATTTTGAAAAATTACAATCCATATTTTCTACAACATCTTGGATTTTTGTTCATGACGATTGTTAGAGTCATAAATTAGATGATAATGTGCATTTCTATATTTGGCCATCACATGTATTAAATGTTCATTTAGAAACCTAGTGTCCATATACGAAGGCTGTTTTTTCTCTCTCAACCTCTGGGGGTTATACGGGAGCGATGGGAGAATAAAAAGTTTTTGATAAAAGTTTTATTTGCGTTAAAGGTTACTTCTTTAAATAATCACATTTGTCGTATCTGTGAACTGGCTTTGCAAAACTCACTTCATAAAAGTTGGCCGGCAGTGATATGAAGCGAGTTATGACGGTTTGTTTGAGCTCCTCTCTAATTCGAACTCGAGACCTCAATCGGCTTACTGCCCAAGTCTCACTAGAGTTAAAAAAAAAAGATATTTCAGTGACTAGAGCGAATTCGGAGTCTCGATCTGTCTACTCCCCAAGTATCACTAGATAACTGAACTGAGTGTAAATCCGAACCCCTTTCTGTATTTCTAGCTGCTACTTGGTTAAGGGAAGATGTCACGCGATCATCAGGTATCAGGGCGATTGGACTACCGGTTGTCTCAGACCGTTCCAACCTGGTTATTGGTGACTTGCGTGCGGTAGGAAGCACTGTGTAGAAACTGAGATCGGAATTATTGGTTCAATTTTTTTCAGCACCATATATCCTCGACAGCACAATGAGGTTTTATCAAGTTCCCTTATCCATCACAAGGGGAATTATCGTACCGCCATCAATTTAGTGTTTTTTCCTATGAACGTACTCAGTGGCGGATTAAGTATTTTGCCGCCCTAGGCCCTGTCTGATTAGCCGCCCTTTTTAAAGGATGAAATTTTATTTCTTTGAGACCGTTCATATTATTTAGATGTAATATTTATTTCATAAAAGTATAATTATTAAACAATACCAATAAATATTAACAACATAAATAACAGTGAGTTTTCTTAAACTATAATGTATAACTAAATTTTTAAATACCTTCTTTCTGGCTTTCGTCTGAGCAAAATCATCAACTATCAATCTGTCAATCAACTATCAATCAATCTATGTCGTTGTAATCAATTTCTTGGACCAGTTGAGCTTCAATTGACAGTAGTGCTAAAGCATTGAGTCTCTCTTGGCCCATACTTGCGCGTAAAAAGATCTTTCTCCTGAGCAGTTCGTAGCCGGAATACTCAAAAAAATACGTAGGGCAATGTCTACATTTGGATAAACATCTTGAAGATTTTAAGAATGCAAAAAATTGTATATTCCTTGCGCGGAACGATTATCTTTTGTGTTCATTAGAGAATCCTTGAGCTGACAGTGCAAATGAATACATTTATTAGCGAAAGTCTCTTCCAAATGATTTGGATACTTAGTAATTAATTCATCTGCGCGAATTTTAAATTCATTGGTATCTATTTCATATAAATTGTCAAAAAAATTAAATTTTTCGTAAAGATCATAATAAGCACTTTTACGTCCTGTCAATTGTACACTTAAAGTATCTAAAATTGGACAGTAGACGTTGGTTCGAAAATTTTCTTCTCCAGACAAAGCTGTTCTTTCATTTTCCCGTGACTCGTCAGCCCGAAGTTTTCGGGTTTTTTTACGACGGGTGTCATAGTGGTAATTTATTTTGAACTCCAGATAGTGCTTTGGCTTTTTTTTTTCATAGTCAGAAAATTATTTATCCTTCATATCTTGTGGAAATAATGCCAATGAACTATAGTATATTCTTATCACAGATGATAAATCAGCTTGAGAATCCTGAAGCTTCTTACTCGCAGCATTAAAGCGATCCAAAGTTGCATTCCAAAAAATGACTAGAATTGCTGTTTCTAGATGTTGTAATTTTTGCTGCAGTCCCTTAGCTTCTGCTCGCGTAGTAGGTTTTTCATCTTTGTTTTCACCAATAAAGTTTAGTGAAACAATTATTCCAGGCCACTCTTTTTCTAATGTGTAGCATGCATCATGTCGAGCCGACCAACGAGTTTGAGAAAGGCTTTTAAGTCTTAAACTTGTATGCTGTCTTAAAATTTCCCGATGTGTCGAAACAGTAAAAAAATTATATAATTCTTGCAAAGTAGAAAAAAAGTCAACTGCTTCGGTAACAGATTCAGCTGCACAAGTTCCCACTAAATTTAAAGAGTGACCAGCACAAGGAACATATTCAGCTAATAGATTAGTTGTTTTGATTCGTGCTTGCACTCCTGAATATAAACCTGACATGTTGCTTGCATTATCGTAAGACTGACCACGACAATTCATTATATTCAAACCATTATCCTCCAGAGATTTTAGCAAATCATCTTCAATATCTTTAGCCTTATGGCCAGTATTTGGAATGATTTCCAGAAATCTTTCGACAATTTTACCATTGTTACGTACATATCTAATAATTATCGTGAGTTGGTCAACATGAGCAATAGCAGGCGTGGAATTCACAATTACACCAAAATACTTAGCAGATTGCACTTCTTTAGAAATATGTTGCAATACTTTATTTTGAATTAATAATATAATTTCTTCGTAGATTGTCTTAGATAAATACGAAATATTTCCACGGCCAGGGTGCGCATATAATTTTAAATGTTCTGATAAAAACGGATCAAATTCAGCAAGAAGCTCGACTGAACCTGAAAAATTTCCATTATGGGGATCTCCAATTCTTTCTGAATGTCCTCTAAATGACAGTCCTCTTATTCAAAAAGTCAACAGAGCTTTGAAAATTCTTCAAAAAAACCTTTTCAATATTCAATTATTTCTGTTATAAAACATTATTTATCAGTATTGCACTCATGAATAAAAGAGTTAATCAGAAAATGAATTACATTCTATTTCATAGAAATTTATTTCTAAATTTATATTAAAAAATCAGAATAAATCCTTAAAATGTATTGTCGTTACATTATATCAGATTTAAAATTTTGAAATTCTGAAAAATTTGCCGCCCCCCACATTGTGCCGCCCTAGGCCCGGGCCTCACAGGCCTAGGCGGTAATCCATGCCTGAACGTACTGCCCATTAATCACTATACAATTCTTTTGTAATTTTTCTGGAATATAAAAAATAAGAAATATCAAAGCAGTAAATTTTGGGTAAAATTTTAATAAAGCGTCTGAAAGGTAAAGAATTGCAATACTTATAGTTTAATTTAATGATTGTTGTCAGGCAGTATTTTACAAAAAAAAACTGAAAATGTCAGGAAATATGGGCTCAAAGTGTAATCAATGAAGACCTGTTTACTGAAAATCTAAACAGACAGGTAAACAGTGAAATTCATTTTGTCTTATGCTGTCAGTTGTTTTTCAGATAATGCTTTATTTCAGATTAGGAATGAAATGCAAGAGACAATTTTGTATACCTAATCTATAGAAAAACATGCTATTGATTATGTTAACTGTCCAATAATGAAAGGTAAAATATTGCCACACATTTATGAGTAACATGTTTTGATTTTATCGTAACTTTTGAGAATCAGGAAAACAATAGGAATATTCCAAATTAAGCAGTATCCAACTGCCCAAGCTCAAAGAACCACATGAAGTAGGAAGAGACTTTTTAGTATGTAAATTGAAAAGGTTTGCTTATCTGGAGCTGAGGATATCAAAGGATCTGCCACTGAGTCATTTATCTCAAGAAACAAAAATATACCAAAGGGTAAGGATTTTTATAGAGGTTGTTGGGATAATTCATAATATATTGGTATGTTTTATATCGTACAATGAATTGGTTGTATACAGTTGAAGTCATTGAGATATAAATGTAATCTTTTTATCAACAATACAATTACTTTTATAATTTTTCATTATGCGAAAATTATAAATTTAGGCATTGGATTTAAATTTAAGAGCTGAGAAATAAGAACTTTATCAATTAATTATATAGCTATTTAATTTTGTTTTGTTTCCTCAGTATGATAGATATTTGTACTTTAGAAAACACATAACTTTTTGAATACCCATTTTTTGCTAGCTTGAAACTTGTTTTACGTTTAAGATGTTAAAATAGAGCCGTATAAAATATTTCTTTATATCTTGGATGTATTGTTTTATTTTCATAGCCTATAGGTATTCTTTGGAAGTATTATATAGTGTAATTATATTAACTATTTATGATATATGTATAGTATATTGTCACACATTCTATCATGTTGAATTGTATTTGTTTATTATTTTTTTGTAAATAAGTAATTAAAAATAAATTTCAATTGCTAGGTTTATTTCTATAGTACAGGCATCTCTTCATATTGTATAAAGCAATAATAATGAACAGATTCCTGTTTTATTTTTGGTAAAATTATATTTACAGGTTTTGTAAACATTTTATTTTTGTGAGTAAATCATAGGGGTACCTGTACAACACAAGGAGTTAAGCTGCTTACCGTCGAATGCTCTATCCGTTAAATTTGAATGATCTGTGGTAGGAAGGCGAGTGCTATCTTCAAGTCGGTTATGGCAGAGGGATTGTTTCACTATTTCAATTGCTTCTCGAATCGTAGATGCCCTGCGAGAATTGAGGGATATGATGGTCCTGCTCTCATCAAAATTAATAGAGTGTCTTATTTGTATGAGAGAGCCTAAGTAGGAGAGTTTTGCTAACTGATAAGGAGTGTTCATATATTCTATAATTGATGCTTCTAGTGGTACGACCAATGTAGTTTTGTGGACAATCGCGACTTGGTATTTCTGAAACTCCAGTTTGTCCGTGACTCCTCGACTGTATTGCAAATATAATTTACGCTGTTCATCTATTTCAGAGGGAGTAGTGGTATTGCTAGGTTGTAGAGATTTTCGAATTGTACGCGTTATATGGCCGGGTGAGAACAGCTATCAATGTATGTAAGTCGAAGACATCTAAGAACTAAAGTTTTCATGACTGAATTCAATTAGGCAGGATGGTGGTGTGATTGGACATTAAGGTATCGATTTCTGTGTGTTGGTTCTCTTGTCTCAGTAGACGTTCTACCCTTGGGGCTGCAGAAGTTGTTCAACCTTTGGGCCAGCAAGTAACTTGACTACAGCGTCCTTTAGTGGATCATAACATAGCTACGCATCATCGTCCAGACCCCACTGGTAGAACAATCTTGGCCAGGCCAGCTAATGTACTATAAAACACACTATATTCTGTCAGTTGGTTACGGTGTTTATTATACAAAACAGAGATTCATTTACAATTCCAAGTATTTAAACTAGGTGCACAAAGTATCAAACAATTAAAGCAATATTTCTGTTTTAAAATTAAATTTGAGTTTAATTTAGAGTTGAGATAAAATGGTTGGGAAGGAGAACATTGCTGTAAAACTTCTAAACGCTTTACCACAAATGATATCAATCTCATCATTATACTTTATCTAACAAATTTATTTGACAACTTAATCGCGTCAGGGTTTGTCACCTTCGTATAATGTATGCCCTTTGGTTTTATTCCTCACTAAACTTTAAATACCGTTTAGTTGAAAGTGTTTCATCCTACTTTGAAGCGAGCGCATCGACTTTATGAGAAACTACATTGATTTATATCTAAACGCAAACCTCATTCACTTAATGTTATTTATTCTACCCACATTTTGTCCTTCAATTTCATCAAGTGAATACGGAAATATACATTTCAATAAATTATGTACTCGCACTTGCAAAGAGTGCTTTATGAATATTTAATCAAGAAGAGCATTTGTCAAATACATTTGCGAAATGAATCGAGTTTCATTAACTCAACTGCTTTATTTTCTTGAATTTAATTTTAATGATTATTATTTACTTCTTGAGTTCCTGTTCCTATAAAAGAGATTCAAAATTAATCATAATAAATTTAAATTATAGAGTAACAAACAAGAATTTCATACTGTCAATAAGTATAACGATCAAGGATGATTCTGTTAGCAATATTCAAGTATCCACGGCTTTATAAACTTATAATAATCCTTCCAGCTTCCTGAATAACACAGGTCAACATTTGATCCATGAGGTTTTTTGAGTCGCTGATTACGGTGAGTGAGCCAGTTAAGCTCCGTCAGGTTGAAGGTCAATTGAAGGTCAAGTAGAGAAATAACCTCGAAAAAAATTTGAAAAAAAATCATGGGTACGTTTTTAAGATTCCTGAACCCTTATCCATAGTTTGTTTGAATCTACCACCTCTCCTACTCCTAGCGGTCATTCAAGGTCATTTTGAGGTCATGCGAAGGTCAAGTTGCTAAATAACCGAGGAATAAATCTGAAAAAATTCGTGGGTACTTTTTAAGATCCCCGAACTCGAATCCGTAGTTTGTTTGAAACTACCACCTCCCTTAGAGGTCATTCAAGGTCATCTCGAAGTCATTTGAATACAGACCTTAAAAAAATTCTAAACCAAAAAAATACGAGACAGGGTTCTAGAGACCCAGAATCGGTGGCTTGTCAGGTTGAGAAAGGGGGCCCGCAGGCGTCGTCATCAAGCAACCGTAGCCCTATAGAGTCAAATGCTACAAGAAATTCGTCATGGCATGTTGACGGAATACGTACGAATAGAAACCATATTTGTAAACATGTATCTTTCTACCTGACCAATGGCTCAATGTATATCTAGTGTGACAAAATGGCAATCAATATGGCATGTATCTAAATATAAAAAAACTTTCAAATTATTAAAGTTTAAACGGAATGAATATTGGTGTATCAAATATTGAAATGAAAATATGTTCAGTTTCAGGTAATGTCAAGTCTTTATGGGAAATAGATCGTAAAATTTTGTAAATGCATCTACAATAACACAGCATTTGCTGTAATATACCATAACTTTATTTTTAGGGTTCCGTAAATACAATATACGGATACCCTTATAATATCACTCCGGATTTATCCCTCTTTCACATCACCGCAATTTTCTCCTAAACTACTCAACGGAAAAGGTTGAAATTTGGTAACAGTATACAGTTTGGTGACTCGATCAGAAGTACATATCGTAAATAAAGAAATTTCGATTTTAGAGGTACTTCTGGGGGGAAAAGCTAAAAAAATGACCGTCCCTCCCCTTATCTCCGAAACTAGACGTAAAATTTTGAAAAAACATAGAGGTATAGGGCCTTACCTGAATTTTACCGGGAAATAAGGAAAAACCTCAACTATTAATTTTGGGGGGCAAATTACAGAGATAAATGGAAAATATAAAATTAAAATTGTTTCTAACACATCATGTAATATATACAGTGGGGCTCATTATGACGAAAACAAATACATTTTTTTTCATATTTTTAAAATAAATTATTTTAAAGAAACTAACAAAAATATTTAAAAAAATTACCCATTCCCCTACCTTATTTCCGAAACGTAAAAATTTGAAAAAAATTAGGGATATAGGACCTTAACACAACTATCCGGAAAATAAGGAGAAACCTCTAATATTAATTTTAGGGGGTAAATTACGTCATTAAACAGAAAACATAAAATTAAAATTATTTCTAATGCATCATATCAAAAGGTTCATTATGACAAATACAATAATACATTTTTCATATTTTTTTAAATAAATAAATTACAGAATTAAACGGAAAATAAAAAAATATTTTTTAAGGCATCATGCAATTCATTTAATGAAAGGGCTCATTATGAGGAATACAAATATATATATATATTTTTCATATTTTTAAAATTAATTGTTTACAAGATATTTACAAAAAGATATAAAAATTTCTCATTTCCCGCTTTAAAAGAAATTTTGAAAATAATTAGGGGTACTGGGCCTCAGTTGAAATTTATAAGAAAACCCCAATATTAGTTTTGGGGACACATTATAGAATTAAATGGAAAATAAAAATTAAATTTTCAAACGCATCATATCAAATAAAAGGCTCATTATGTGAATTACAAAAATATTTTTAAATCATCTGTTTAAGAGATAATATTAAACATCGACTTAATTCCCACTTTAGAAACTACACTATCTAAAATTTTGAAAAATATATTTTATTTGTATTTTTAAATAATTTGTCTAAAAGATTTAATAATTTATTATTTAAAATGTGTGGAAAATAAAAGTGTATATTTAATATAAATTTAAAACGCTTCCTTTAAAAGCTATTAGGGTAAATATAAGAAAATGCACTCATTCCCTGCTTGTCTGAAATTGTAATATTAGAGTCTTGAAGGTGTTACGGAACCCCTAGTTTGGGAGTCCAACTCGCACTTGACCAAATTATTTACATCTAGTTTCTCTGTCAATCGCACCGTATCTCAGCTAGCTAGCGTCGGCATGCAATTCGGTACGACAAAAATCTAAGTCACATATGTTATTTATATTTTTTGTAAATAAATATGAGAAATATGTTGATATCTTGCGTAAGAGAGCATTTCTAATATTTGATACACATTAAAGATTTTTTTATTACCTATCAAACACATGGAACATATTAAACACAAAATAAGCGATACTTGGCAATGAATTATTATAAATCATGTGTTTGAAAGAAGATTCTAGGTATTCTAGAAATCGCAGACATCAATTACAACATTTAGTATAAGTAATTTAAGTATGATTAATGTGTGGTAGATAAGTACTGATATTTTTTAAAACAATTTAACAATATTTATTGCTATTATCTTTTAAGGTAGGGAATTTTCACAAAACTTCCATGAACTAGCTTTTTATTGATTTTTCGATATTTGAACAAAAGGCCACATATCCGTATATAATAAAAAGAAAACTAAGTTGATGGTTGCACTTAAACATAAAACAAGCAATGAAGGTTTGATAACATCCGGAAATTCAAAATTTCATATTGATTGCTTTTTCCTTTGCCATTTCTTAATATTCGAGTAAATAAAACAGATTTCTCATATTTCCCTTTATATAGCAGATACCCTGTATAATCAAGGTAAATGGCCGCTATAATGTCAAACAATAACTGAAAATGACTCAAATATCAATTGTATTGAACTAAATTCTCCAAAATCTGACAATATTTTAAAATTTTTCTAAGTATACCGGTTTTGGTATTAGATATTGTTTTAATTTATTAAACAAATAAAACATATTTTAAATTAAAATGATATATAAAGGTTATATGATAGAATTCAATCTCTGAAATATATCGAAAATCTACTAAATCTGACCGAAACTAAAATCAATATAATCAAATTGCCGATATTTACATTCACAACGAACACCAATTCCCGAGATCCCTTCATATTAATGCCATAATTATTAAGGAATCCAGCACAAACTCTAATTTCCGAAACACGATGGAGAATTCAAGCTTATCAAAATATAATTCGCTTGACTTTGTCTCGATAATGATCTGATAACTAGTTTAAGACTCATTGAGCTATGCATCATTATTTCCAATCAGATTACTTGGAAAATACTATATCATGCCTTGCGACCATGATATTTAGTAGCGCTTCATTATCGATGTGAATTTGTAGATAACCAAACATAATCATCGGTTAATTGTATTCGGGGTTGTTGCTTATTTTATTCAAGTCTAAATTACATTGATGGGGTAAATAATGAGATCACCATAATATAACGAAATTTGCTCTTCATTCAGTAGGAAATAAAATCATTCAAAAAATGTAATATAACTCACCATTATATACATATATATATATATATATATATATATATATATATATATATATATATAACATCACACTTGAACAGAAAAAGTAATTAGATTTTATGTTTTTGTGAAATTTAAGACATTTCTCAGTCTACGCAGCATAGAATTGAATACATATTTCCTCAATTTGCAACTGTCAAAGATCTTGCCAAACTA
This sequence comes from Octodonta nipae, assembly GCA_034190945.1. Classification (NCBI taxonomy): domain Eukaryota; kingdom Metazoa; phylum Arthropoda; class Insecta; order Coleoptera; family Chrysomelidae; genus Octodonta; species Octodonta nipae. Next base: position 107,771,340 of record CM067220.1, read on the forward strand.
GGGAGCTCAAAATTGAATGACGAAATGAAAGTGGATAATAAATGTTGAGGAAAACCCACAGAAACCTACCAGACATGTAGCTGATGATAATGATGTAAGTAGAACATTTGTATTGGGAATTTTGAAAACTGATAAATACCATCCGTATAAAATAAAATTGGTTCAGGAACTAAATGACGATGATCCTGAACGTGGATTACAATTTAGTGAAATGGTTACGAATAGATGAGAAGAGAATCCGATGTTTCCCAACAAAATACTTTTCTTCGATTATCAACGTATACTCTACAATAAACGGTTAACAAATAAAATTGTCAGTATTGGAGTACGCAAAATCCTAACTGGATGAGGGAAGGCCAAACTCAGTATCCTATTACAGTGAACGTTTGCGCTGGTATAATACGTAACTGAATACTTAGAAACTGTTTTTTTAGGGGATATTAACTGGGGCAAGTTACCTGGTTTTTATATATTTTTTTAATGCTTGACTAAAGATAAGTTTTTCCTGATACTGTTAACCCCTGAGACAGTAATAGAAACATTGGTCTCAACTAGATGGAGCTGCTCCACATTATGCAGCACGGGCTTATCGACAGACTATAGTTATTTCAAATATTATTAAATTGTTGTGGCTGATACTTTGTGTAAATCCATGATGAGAAATACAGAAACGAAAAAACAACTTCGAGATTTATACTTTATTTTGACAGAACGACACGTCTTTCGGTATACAATGCCTTTATCAAGTTTCACAAAATTTGTGAAACTGTCATAGAAAAAAATAAAGTTTGAAGTCATTAGCAATATTTTAAGCAAATTACCTTTTGTAGTTATTATTCGTCAATAATTTCAAAGATCAGGAAAATCTCCAGGAATCACGTTTTAATTGGCAAATTCCGTAAATGTTCATTGAATATTAAAAACGACACAACGTTGAATACCGTTATAAATAGGCTTTATAACTAGGTGTCACTTATGCTGGGTTCCCATTAAATAAAATTAGTAGCTAGTGTTGTGATAATGAGGATGCAATTTAATTAACGGTTCGTTTTCGTTGAAAAACCCTGTATACAAACAGTTAGAGTTAAGAAAATTAAATTTATATACTTTGAATGTGATCTCGCATTTCTCCGGTTCTGGTTATGGGAGAGAGATAAAATACATAAAAATACCAAAACTAAGATTAATAAATCTAATAATAATAAAGTCTAAAAGTGACATAACACTTGGCAAAGATAGCTGTGCTCTTGCAATACACTGCCATAATAACAACCACATCGCAGATTTTGATAACATAAGCATTTTAGAACAAGAAAAAACATTTTTAAACGAAACTTTCTAGAGATGCTTCACATTAACAACCAATCCAATAGCATAAACAAGAGAACCGATTTACAAAAATTAAATATTATCTATTGTGGCCTATTAGACAAATAAACCCAAATTTCACAGAATTTCTCATTAAACAATTTATTTATTATTATTTATTTATTTATTATCCTTAACGGCGGATTAAGCATAACGTATTACTAAATTTATTTTTCTGTAAAATTTGGAATAATCTAATCAGCAAATAATTTTTATTAACAAATTTTTATGTTTTCAACATTTTGCATTTCGGTATCTATCTTTTGCAACTCAGTATAGTTTAATTATCAACTGACTTTAAATCATTATAATGTCAGTACAATACGTCTAACATTATGAGAGCTTTATAATTTGTTATATCTATTATTAAATATGAACTCCTAAGATATGCTCCCCTTTATCCTCTGGATTCTGCCAGTTTCAACAACAAAACCTCACATATCGTAAGTTTTAATTAATTTAAATCTAATATTGCTTACTGTTAATTTTATGTAACTTCCAGTTTGAACTGAAGAAGGAATAAATTTGTTCCGAAAGCTTTTCGAAAGAAATAAAGAGTATTTCATTAACACCCATTGGCTGCTTCCCAGTTAATTAACTTATATATATATATATATATATATGGTTGATGATTTATTCCGGTGTACATCCGTTCGTCTGTATTCGTTTGAAAGATCACTTAACGTTTCGCCAAAATCATATTTGGCTTTCTCAAAAGATACTAAGTAACTGAGTATACACAAACATATATATATATATATATATATATATATATATATATATATATATGTATTGGGTGGTTTCCGGGAATTCATCCGCGTAGTTAATAACTGATCCCTGCCGGGATCGATGGTAAAATGACGACGTTTCGGCAGAGTCACATCTGCCCTCTTCAGGTCGGTTCGCATAATTCTCGTAGCCTTCTGCCTTCTGAATAGTAGTATTCGAGTAACTAGAAGCGATGGCAGAAGGCTACGAGAATTACGCGAACCGACTTGAAGAGGGCAGATGTGACTCTGCCGAAACGTCGTCATTTTACCATCGATCCCGGCAGGGATCAGTTATCAACTACGCGGATGAATTCCCGGAAACCACCCAATACATTTAGTGCCCGCGAAAACTTAAAAACAAATATATATATATATATATATATATATATATTCTGAGAGGCTTCCGCGGTCATTACTATGAACAAGGCTAGGTTCCGGGTGAGAACCACGTCTGAATTTATTATATACTCGACGTTTCGACTGCTTTGGAACCATTATCAAGAGACTAAAATGAAAAAAGTTTCAGAGCCTAGATAGAACTCGGGGCCTCAATATGCCTACACCCCAAGAGTCACTAGGTAATTGAACAGTGAATACTAGACTCTTAGTATTGGAGTAACTAGAAGCAAAAGCAGAAGGCTACGAGAATTATGCGAACCGACCTGAAGAAGGCAGATGTGACTCTGCCGAAACGTCATCATTTTATAATAATAATAATAATATACGTGTTCGCGAGAGGATCAGCCTTCGACGGTGCTTCAAATGCTGGCACTTTGGGCACAACGCCCAGGCGTGCAGAGGCAAGACTGACCGAAGCAGTTGTTGTCACAGATGCGGAGGCGCTGGTCATAATGCCTCGGCTTGTCAACAACCTGCCAAGTGCTGACTCTGTAAAGAGAAAGATAGTAGGTCAGACTGCCGGCACGTTGCGGGTAGTTGGAAATGTCCGATCTACCAACAGGCGATGAGAGCAGCACAAGCCCGTAAATGAAAGTACTGCAACTCAACCTCAACCATTGCGAAGCAGCCCAAGGCCTACTGGTACAGCGGGTGCGGGAATTGGATTGCGACGTAGCCATAATCTGCGAGCAGTACAAAAACTTCGACACCCTGTCCTGGGTAAATGACACAACGGACAGAGCAGCGATATGGGCTTGCGGTAAACTTCCGGTCCAACAACTCCTAAATACCCCCGAACCATGGCTTGTGAGAGCCAAAGTGGGAAGGGTTCACTTCTATAGCTGCTATGCACCTCCTAGTGCACAGCTCAGGAGTTCGAGTTATTCTTGGACACCTTGGCGGAGGATGTACGGAAGCGTGAATCGGTCGCCATCGCAGGTGATTTCAACGCCTGGGCAATTGATTGGGGATGCCGGGAAACGAGCGCGAGAGGACGAGCACTCCTTGAGACCATGTGTTCGCTCAACCTGGTACTCCTCAACACAGGAGCCGTAAGCACATATCGCAAAGGCACTGCCAGCTCCATTATCGACGTGACATTCGTTAGCAGCAACCTAATTAAAGGGGGTTGTGAGTGACGGGTCGATGAGGAGTTTACTAATAGCGACCACCAAGCTATTATTTGGGAAATCAACACCACTCCCAAACGAAGATTGTGTGTCAGTCGTGCGAGGTCACAACCAGTCGGTTGGAACAAAAATGCTTTCGATGCTGATTCATTCGCCTTGGTTATGGAGCAGGAACCATTGTCAATAGCAACAAGCGCAGAAGCCACTGCCAAAGAGGTAATGACAAGCGTTGTCAAGTCCTGCGATGCTTCCATGCCAAGGAGACGGCAGAACAACAGTCGCCCACCAGTGTACTGGTGGAACGACACGGTCTCACAACACCGACGAGAGTGTCTCAAACCACGAAGGCTGCATCAACGAGCACAGAGACGCGACAGGGTCACAACAGAAGAACTAAGGCTCGACTATGAGATCAAAAGACAACAACTACGAAGAGCCATTCTCTCAAGCAAGAGATCCTACTGGAAGGCGTTGTGTGACGAAGTTGACCAAGATCCATGGGGAAAACCGTATAAAATCGTGATGCATAAAATCAAGCCCCCCCCCATGACATCAACGAACCGCATTGTCACTCACTTGTTTCCTGCGAAGCCTGAGCTACCCGCTTATCCTTCGTGGCAGGTGAGGAACGAAGATATACCATCAGTGACTATGAATGAGCTGATGGGCGCGTGCAACCGGCTCCAAAACCGTAAGGCTCCCGGTCCAGATGGCATACCTAACATCGCGCTAAAATGCGCCATAGCCAATAGGCCTGACATGTTTCTACACATGTATGAGACCTGCCTAAAGCAGGGGGTTTTCCCGACTAAGTGGAAAAAGCAGAAGCTTGTGCTCCTACCTAAAGGGGGAAAGAAATCTCCAGACGAACCGTCATCATATCGTCTCCTCTGTATGTTGGACTCTGCGGGAAAACTCCTTGAAAGAATAATAGCAGATAGGCTGGAGCCCTACGTTGAGCCAAAACTTTCCACCAACCAATTCGGGTTCAGAAAGGGGAGATCAACCATCGATGCCGTGACACTCGTTACCAATATCGCCAGAGAGGCTATCTCGGGAAAGAGATGGAGAAGAGGTGGAAAAAAGTACTGTCTAATAGCCACCCTGGATATCAAGAACGCCTTTAACTCGGCCCGCAGAATGGTTTCAGCGTATTTCAAAGACCGCATCTTATTGTACCAAACTGAAAATGGGCAAGTAGACTATAATATCACAGGAGGTGTACCTCAGGGCTCTGTTCTTGGCCCCCTCTTATGGAACGTAATGTACAACGACCTGCTCCTGCTCGGTCTGCCTGAGGGCGTCAGGCTAGTGGCATTCGCCTATGATGTGGCATTGATCATAGTGCGCAAGCACATAGAGGAGATACAAACAACCTTCTCATTCGCTATAGCCACAATTCAGCATTGGATGCTCTCAGCGGACTTGAGTTTAGCAGAGCAAAAGACCGAAACACCTCTTGTTAGCAGTCGAAAGGCAAGGGAAACCATCACCCTCAAAATAGGCGACTCCTACATACAGTCGCAGCCCTTCATCAGCTATTTGGGGGTGCTCCTGGAATGTCGGAGGCCCTAGACAGATAAGAAGACAGCTACTGGCAACAGTAACTACTTCTGTTTTGTTGTACGGGGCACCGGTATGGGAGAAATCGCTCGAGCTACCATCGTACCGCCGGAAAATGAAATCAGTCCAGCGGCTCTCAGCGATTCGAGTAGCATCATCCTACCGCACTGTGTCTTACGAGGCGGTGAGTGTAATTGCCTCTACCCTACCAATCGACATCCTGGCTGCAGAAAGGGGACGGCTTTATCGCAGAAAGTTAGAGAAAGACCAACCGACAGGAAACAGCGATGAAAGAGCCATGAGTCTAGGGCAATGGCAGGAGTGGTGGGACAGCTCTACTAAAGGCCGGTGGACATATCGATTGATACCTAACATCAGTCGTTGGGTCAACCGCCAGCATGGGGAGGTTGGGTTATACATCACTCAACTCCTGATTGGACATGGATGCTTTCGAGCATACCTGCACAGGTTCAGGAGGGCAAACTCCCCAAACTGCCCACACTGTACGGACGTGATAGAGGACGCGGAACACGTGTTCTTCTCCTGCCCCCGGTTTCAGGATCAACGTGCTGAAGTGGAGAGGATTCTGGAGACTAATATCGTCACAGAACAATTAGTAGAAGCCATGCTGAAGGGCCCCCAAGCCTGGAAGTTGGTATCAGATTACGCGGAGACTATCCTCAAAGAACTCCGCAATACGTTCGAGGAGTAGGCTTTAGAGGCTTTCAATGTAAGAGCAGTGAACATCTGCAATGAACCACCCTTGCGAAGTAGTATTGACTAAGGGTGCCGCAGGGGACCATGGTTGTAGGAGAAAGAGGTTAGGGTTTTAGCGGGTATACGGTATACTGGTTTCAATGCAACGATTTACTCTTGCTTCGAAGTCATTGCATCGGGAGTCCCGCACGACGGCCAGCACGTGCTAGCTAAGTACGCAATGTATTTCCCCCCTCTTCGGATAAAAAACACACAAGACACACACACACATATATATATATATATATATATATATATATATATAATATGAAATACAAATAAAAAAAGCCATATTTATTTTTTTGGAATTTTGGGAAAAGATTTCATTACCTAAGAAACCAATTAAAGAAGTTGAGCTTATAATAGCTCATTCTGTAGGTTTTTTATTTCTCTTTAACATTGCCTATAGTAGTAAACACGGTTTCATATGTGGATTTTGTGTAAAAGGTAAAAAACTAAATTTTTACCAATTTTTCACGGTTTATTTGTTATAAAACAAAAACGCAGAGATAAAAAATGTTGAATTTTATGTCAATTAGTCATGTTTTATGATTAGAACAAGTTGATGTCGGTTTTGTTCTACTATTAATTTTGTCACGTATTTTCGTAAATGACTTGTGCTATTTAAAAAAATAAATGTATACCCTTAACAATATACCTATTAGTATATCCATTTAACTTCTTTATCAGTCCGAAACTTTTTTATTATTAACCTTATACATAATTCATTAAAAGTATATATATTAATCAAATTGTCAAAATTTATATATTTAATTGTACCCGAAAATTACTAAGTTAGATTAATGTAAATTAAAAAACTATTCACGCTGTTAAAGACTTAACTGAGATCACCCTGTATGTAAGAAACTTTTACCATATTTACTTTTTTTACTTTTTTGAAGATTTTTTGAGGACTTCGTTCAGTGTAGAATGAAATATTCTGCAGAGGTTTAGATTCCAACGAACGTTTCGAGTAGGCAGTAGAGACAGAAAAATTGTAAACTGCAATATGTCATCTAGCCGCATGAACACAGTTTTAAAAATTTGTGAAATTCTCACTGAAGAAGAAATCAAAGAAACTGGCAAACAATCGATGCAAGGTGCAGCCATCACAGGATTTGCTTCACTAGCTGGAGCTTTATTACTGGGGAGAAGAGGAATTTTAGCTGGTAAGCAATAATTATAATATGTATAATATATTACTGTACCCTCCTATTGATTCAACAAAACTGTAAAAAGTGAGTAAACTGAACACATCAATTGGGGACGGTCAACCGCCATCTTGAAGTTTTGCTTTTTCTATTCATATATATACCATAGTGCTTAGTGACAATTATTTAAAAAAATTAAATCTATACCCTTAACAATATACCTTACAGTATAGTATGACCACTTAACTTCTCTACAAGTCGGAAACTTTTTTATTATTAATTTTATGAAAAAATCTTATACCTAATTCATAAAAAGTTCTACATGGTCAGAAATCTAAAATACGACAACCAGATATCAGATTTTTATCCGTATACAAAGGTTAAAAAACATGAATTTTGTTGAAAACTAAAAAACCTTTTTTTTGAACAAACAGAAAATATAATTAATAAAAGTTGATTATAATTAATAACTTAGTGCAAATATGTAATTATACCCATCTACCATGAGAAATCAGGTTTTGTTGTGTTTTGCGATAGAAACACATATTTATTTAAAAAAAATGCAATTCTAATATTTTGAAAGGCATCTAGACAGTTCATTTAAGTAGTATCTCTTGTACCTACTGTATGTGATATGTTAACTAACTTGTCGGTATCATATCCTTGGCCTTAGGGGTAATTTATTCATTAAATTAAAAAAATGTGTATTTAAAAATAGTTAGTAATGTCCACTATTTGGATTTTCTCGAATAATAAGTGCTATTATTATATTTTTATATTATTAATATTAATGAATATTGATCACGCGTCCGAAAAAAGAAATTTGGATTAACTTAACAGTTTTGTGTATTAACAAATGATACTGAGAATTAAAAATGATGCCTAAGTTCAAACACTTGGTAGACAACTGTTGAATAATTTCAAAAATATCAATCGTTGATCATATATAGCTAGTTTTGAATATGTGTCCATTTTGCAATATTAAATGAGTGTCATGTTCAATTATAGTTATAACACAATGCAAGTATTAATGATCAATGAGAATATAACACAATGCAAGATAATGATAACAAAATGAGATTAATTTTATGAATACCCATAATTTTAGTTTCAGCAACATAATCTCTCCTGATATTGGACAATTTTGAAAAAAAATCTGAACTTAGATATAATTTTCAATCCCCAGTAACATTTTCTTAATACACAAAACTCATTAAAACAAAACATGTTCCGGAATTTTTAACGATATAACAACACTTATTTTTCGAGAAATTCTAAATAGTGTACTTTACTTACTATTTTTAAATACTTATTTGATTAATTTTATGAACTACCCATAAGGCTACGGTGTGGTACGAACAAGTTGGTCAGCATATCATAATACAAGAGTCAAGACAGAAAATTACATTAAATAAAACTGATATTGGACAATTTTGAAAAATATTGACATCTGTTCATATCTAATTGACAAGAAAGTTTTCGGCTTCATTGAAATGTCAAATAAATTACAGAAGGTCCAATTCCTAGCCCACTGCATATTTCATCCACCAAAATTTTTATTTTAACTTCAAAAATATGCTGAATAGAGACATTTTAACATGTCGTAAAGTCATTTTCATTTGCTGATATCTAACCGGTATATACTCTGACCTTCGTATTGTGAAAATAACATAATATTATATGATTTGGTTGGCTCTTGAAAAAAATTTTCTACAAATTGATGTATATCTTATAAGGATAAAGGTATTGCTGCTTAGGCATCTCATGTTCTAAATTTGTGGTTGTATATTATAATTACACGGCTATTAGAAATCATGTCAAACAGTTGCAAATAGAGTAGAGTGATGGTAGCGGTTGAATTTATACAGAGCGCAATAGCATTACAGTTATACAGGGGGATTTTTAAAATACCTATAAGCTGAATAAAATGACCTAGTTACAGAAGATAGTTTTTCATAAACTGTCGTATAATATAAAATTATTAATAAAAATTATGTCGAATTAGGGTGGTGGAAATATATAATGAGATGGCTAGAATTGAGTGCATATATAGTGAGAGGGTAGCCCATTAGTAATGTCTAGATTGTTTTTTTTAATAATTGCTATCGAAATTCTTTTCCTTCTAATGCTATCTAAATGTGTATGTAGTAATATGCATAAAATGCTTGTAAACTTTTCTGATCGTAATTCTCCTATACTGCATAAACTTGTCAGTTTTGAAAACAGCTATTGGCAAAATAATTCACAATTAAAAATTCTAAATTGTATTTCTAATTTTCTAATTTACCCAGTCAATAGAGATTTTTATGTGACATAAAATTCAACAGCAAACCGCATAAGCCATCACGTAAATAATAGTTTATAAGTCATAACTGACATAATTTTAACAGCAAACTCGTAGAAGTTTTTGCTTATAGTGTAAAAACTAATGATCTGTTCATAATGCCGTCAATAGAAAAATTGTAGAGAATAAGAAAATGTTCAAAATGAATGTTTATAAATTTTGATCGCAGCATTTTTCATAAAGCTGGAAAAACCGAGGTAAAGTGGGTGATTTTAAATAATTCATAACTTGGTAGTAATAAGTAGGTCTTGCAGAATTGCAATTTAAATAATTTGTAGAAATATTTTGCATGACGGACCGTATTAACCACGATAGTTCGGTAGCGATATCCAAAATATATTTTGAAAGCTTATAAAATGCACTTTACTTCGTACATCTTGGATTTTTATCATAGTGACGTAAAATGTATTAATACTCCTTCTGAAATTTGGGATAAACGATGAACCCTGCGATGTTTTGACAGTGGCATATCTAGTCTGTGGAAAAAAGTTATTTAATTATTATCAGTAAACTGTCTGCAGATAACCATTAACTTAATAAACCAATGGAAAAATAGACCAAAATGAGCAGACAATAGTTATGTAAATGAAAACTGCTGAAAAAAAAATATAATAATACAATTTACCATAATTTTTCTCTCCCCCCCCCCCTTAAGAAAATTCTACTTTCATCCATGACAGTATACCGCTGGCTAGCTGTCGCATTTTTGTACATTTAATGCAATGTTTACTATTATTTTAAATCAACTTCTCGGCATTATAGCGAAAAACCAAGTTAGACAAATTGAAGTGGAATTTATGAACTTTCAAAATATCTTTAGTATATCCCGGTCGGACTTGTCTTCTTAATACGGTGGGATGTTCAAAAGAGCACTCTAAATTATTTAAATTCGAATTGTTCAAAAATTACTTATTCAATAGTGTCCATCGTGAGCCTATATAAACTTAATATCATAAACTATCGTTTTGACGATGACCAATATGCAAGTACTAGTTACCAGAAAGTTATAAATTAAAAAACAACACTTTTGATCAGTTAATCTGAGTTTACTCGATAAAAAATGATCCAAGGATGTATAAACATTCATTAAGAAGGATTTCCTATTATCTATAACTTTACTGTAGGTGGCACTACGATTCCTCCATTACTTTTCAATATATAAGCAAAAAACAAAAGAAATTCGTTTTTTGCGTGTTTTTATTATTTACTTCTTCGAGTTTGCTGTTAAAATATTAGCAATAATTATCTATAAACTGTTACTGATGTGATGGTATAAGCAAATTGTTGTTGAATTTTATGTCCGAAAATGAGTTCCCTAAAAAAGAATAATATCTGCAAAAATTATTACTGCTTCTATTAGATATAGTTCAGCATGTTTCCTTCACACCGAAAAATTCTTAAACCATATTTTTTGTTTTATAGGATCTGTACTTGGAGGGTTGGTGTCCTATTTAATGGCTACCGAATTCAAATCTGCAGTTGAAATTTATAGAGATATGCCACAATCAAAGAAACTGGAACTATACAACTGTGTTAGCAAGATAATGACTGATGTTCCTCTGGGAAGTGTTACTGCCGGAATGTCCTATCTGTCAGCTCACAGCGATATCAAGAACGCTGTACAGAACGAAATCAGTTCATTTCTAGGGTCCCAAGTGGGTTTTTAAAAAATTCTCTCCTAATAATTGCATAATTTTATTTATTTCGTATTTTTTGTGACTATGTTTTGTTTATTTGTTATAATAATTTTTAATGACCTATTTAATGAGCCAACAAAGAGTTAAGACAATTTGTAATTTCATGACTGCTTTGATATTTGTTTGACACTTACGTATTTTTTTGTCATTAATTATTATTTTGTGATGTGTTTTGTTCTATTTATTGCATTCTGCTACTAAATTATGTCAAATTTTTAAATAAAATTATATTTCATTTTAGTTTGTTATTTTTGCAGATGAATTTTGTGTCATGAATAGTTTGCATAAAATGGGAAATCGTTATTTGGAATATTAGGATTCTTCATATTTTGACTATGCAGTTGTGATCGTAAACAAAAATATTATTTATATTTCGGCATTTTTACTTTTACATTATTTGACTTTTATGTATGAAATTAAAATAGTTATATAGTACAAAAGAAATTAACTTTTTTAAAAGGTACAACGTAAAATTATCAACGAAAATGTGTTTAGAATTATGTTACAAGGTCAAATGTATTATATTTTTCTCACTTTATTTTATCTAATGATATCTAAATGTGTAATATATAATGGAATATAACTAACCTTTTGTCGTAGGATATTTTTTGCAATTGCATAATTTGTCAGTTGAAATTAAGCCGTCACTAATTTTCTAATTTATCAATTTTCCTAGGGTTACCTAGAAAATAATGATATCACAAAAAATATTAATGTATGTGATAGATACGCATTATGTTGAACAAAGTTCTTTAAAAAAAATTTAGTCTTAGTTTAAACAAAAAACATAAAGTTGTTAACTTTTCAGATCGCTATCATTTTTTACTGTTGCACATATGATAAAGCAAAGTACAATTTTTATGTCAAATGGAGTGCGCAACAATTTTTATTCAGACTTTGGTTTTTACTTTTTCTGAATAAATCTGTAAAACAGTATTTTTTTATCACTCCTGCGGTTTTTAATAGTCCAAACCAAGTAAATATTATTGGCTATCTGTGAACGTATCTTTGAATAAATTTGAATTACAAACAGTAGCACTTTCTATTTCTATACAAAAGTTGAATGGTGAAAACTATTATAATATGACTGAAATGTGGGAAACTAAAATTATTGACTCACAGAAAAGAAATCGCAACAAGGAGATGTTTAAATTTAATATTGTTTTGGTAAAACATAAATGTAAAGCGTAAATGGTTAAAATTTGGTAAAGTTTGATGAATGTTTTTTCATGTAAACTTTTTTTTATCATTTAATATTATAGTCGATTTTGCAGTTTTTTTCTAATTTACAAAAAAACAAACTATTTGATAGGATTCAAAATCTATGTTTAGTAATGTTAAAATAATTAGAATACGTATATACCTCTAGATACGGGAGGCGAGTTTTTCATTTCGAGAAATTGCTACCCGCATGAACAGAAATCCAACTACTGTTATGAGATGTTGTCAAACGTGGTTTGATCACACCCAAAATCGGAGAAAATTAATCATCGAATCTCAAAGGAACACAAATGAAGCTGAAGGTCGACGTCTAAGACTTACCGCCTTTAGAGACCGATTTTCGACAACTCGAAATTTGGCTGATGAGTGGTTAGAAGAACAAAGTCATCTTGTAACAGTCCGAACGGTTTACCGCCGTGTAAGGTCTTTTCGACTGTAACATTATCGACCCCATCTTGTGCTACCTCTGATCGCTGAGTATCAACGGGAACTACTACAGTTGTGCAGAGAACGACAACATGGAATGTGGAATGGCATTAGGTCGTATTCTCTGATTAATCTCTATTCTGCTTGGGTGGACTTGATGGCCGAAGAAGGGTTAGACGACATCGAGGAGAAAGACATGTGCACAGAACAGTAGACGTTATGGTATGGCACATGGAAGTAAGTCACTTTTAGAATTTGCTCGAATCAACATGACAGCCCAATGTTACCTTCAGGAAGTAGTGGAGCCGTATGTACTCCTCATGGATCCCATATTTCAACAAGATAATGCTCGGCCTCATGTTGCTTGGGTTGGTTTAAACTTTTATGAACAGACCCATGTGAAACTGTTGCCATGGCCATGTTTAGGATATGATGGGTAGAAGGCTCGGAAATTTACCCCAGCCCCCACGGATGGGATAATATTCCTCAAGAAAAAATAGACCACTTTATTGAATTCTTGCCAAGACGTGTTGGGGAGTGTATATATAACCGCGGTGGATAAACACATTATTAGCAAAAGAATAAACTCCTTTGTATTTTTTATTGAGATTTTAATTTTTCACTCCTTATGATAGCATCTATGTTTTAATAAAACAATATTAAATCTAAACATCTCCTTCTCGGTTTTCACTTTCTTTGTCAGCGAGTATATTCGTTAATAATTCATATATGCATTTTGTTACCCAGATAACTCAGTTGAACTGGACTTTTGTTATCATGTATCTTGCAAGTTGTTCTGTCTGTTCATTGGGGTTTTCTCTTTTCTTTCGTAAATTCTTTTCTGTGACAAATAAGTATTTGAATTTAATTAATTACATAGTGTGGCAGGAGTAATTTCATAAAATTACTCGGATTGATGGTTATTTCATCCTCAAAGAGAAAAAATCTACAATATGATCAGTCTTCCTCTATATAATTATGTGTGTGTATAGTATATAAATACGAACACCTGATATTTATACATAATAAACGTATTTGTATACAGGAACACTGGTGGACACCCTGTAATCCGGAATTGCCCCTACTATACTTTTTTATAGACTGGGATAGGTTCCGAGTAATAAATGCCTCTAAATTTATGAAATACTTGATGTTTCGGCTCCTGCTTTGGGGCTATTATCAAGATACAAAATGAAAAAGTAAATGAAAACGAAAATCAAGTTCTAGATCGAACTTGTGATCTTAATTTGTCTACTCCCCGAGTCTCACAAAAGACTAATCTAGTGTTTAAAAGTCCGGGTCTTAATCTGCCTACTCCCCAAGTCTCACTAGATAATTGAACTGTATCAATTGTTTATAGTTGTATGTCCATTGAAAGGGTTGTCAAATGATGAGTGGTGATTGGCTGGGTGTTGGTGGATATGTGCGAAGAGTGGATACCCTAAGAAATATTTGGATATGATGATGTGCGAGAGCTGAAGTAGGATCTTTTATACAAACTCGATAGTTGATGCGCCTGTTGGTACGACCAATGTACCTTTGCTACATGAAATTCTCTACTCTCCTCGATCTTCGTTAGGTACTTTATCTTTCGGGCTACCGGTTAGGTTGGCTATAGTTTAATTGGTGTTGAAGACTGTCTTTATTTGTTGTCGGTTAAGAATCCGTGCTATTTCTTGGTGAATTCCGTCAGAAACGAATCAATAACACCGAGAAGCATTACTTCCCTGCATTAATGTCAAATTGTGATTTACGAAGTTTGTCATTAAGAATCCTTATATATTTTTTTAATATCTTGTTCATTTGTGTTAATACCATTGAAAACAGGGTTTGATTTAGACTTTTTTGAAATATACAGACTTTGAAGTTTATGTGGTGTTTTTCCCAAAGAACTCAGAAAAAATAAAAACCTTGGAAAGGTACTGAAATTTCAGATTCGATTGCATTGATATTAAACTCCACGGCCTTCTATATTCAAAAATATTTTATGATTAATAAGAAATCACAAAAAAGCATATATCATTTTGAATCCTTGGTTTCTGAAGAAACTGTTAGAAACAGATACACATGACCTAATATCGGAATAAAGGAAATTAAATGAGATCAGATAATGTGAAAAAAATTAAGTTATCCACGGTTAAACTTTTGAAAATTGAAATGACGATATCTGGCACAATAAAAAGAGTTCATCATTATCATTCTTGTACTTGAGTATGGAGGGTGGTCAATAGTCCCCTCCCCCCTTAAAGCCTTCTAGGATACCAGACAGCTCTAATATTCACCTGTTTCTAGATGTAAACATCTTGATAAAATATGGAATAACCCCCATATGGTGAATTTTAGGTAATATGTATGATAAATAAAGTCTTAGTAAAACTGACATCGGAATCCAAATATATAATAATATATAGGGTGTTCGATTTAAAACAAGTTAACTCCAATATGAATCACCCTGTATATGTGTCGGAATTACAGTGAAATTATTTTTAGTTCATATCTCTCTCTATCCCTTACCCTCCCCTGATTTTTAAAATATATATAACAGTAAAGCCACAATCTTCCGTACACGCACTATTGGTCCACCATGTATACGTCCTTATCTCTTTAAAGCATAAACAATATCCATAGTTTGATCCATTGTTGCGACAGTCTTCCTCTTAACCTGTTCAGTATATGCAACAGCATCTCAAAGCACACATGTAGTTTTATCGTGTATCAATCCTGATATACGTTTAACACCACCACATCTTACGAAAACGGTTTTGTTATACCTTGCATATTATCTCAGGTAGCACTTCACGTTTTGCTCCTCAGTTTCCTAAACCGTTGCCACCATTACCTCTTCCAGCTTCCAGTCATTTTCAAATGCTGCAAACATACCCTTCATCGTCAGTAGAGAAACTGACGATGAGATCAACTGTTAAGACATAGTCCTAAAAGATAAAAATTACCTCATTGATTGTATATATTTATAACTGATCATGCGACCTCTGTATGATATTCTGGAATTTATCCGTGTGTTCTAAACAGTTGAGGAGAGTAGGTAATAGAAGTTCCACAAGTTTTCGCAATATGGAGGACTGAAATATTTAAACGATTCACATAGCTGAAGCATTTCCTATCGTGTTTAAAATGTCCCGAACCATTCAGTAAATCTCTGAGATGATTTAAAATGTTCATTGAAGTTCTAAAATATTCTTAAAATTTTCAGATCTGAGGTCCAAATCATAAGTTAGAGATTCTGCAGATTTATTTTTATATTGCTGGGTAGGCGATAAAAAACAAAAAAAAATGATATATCGATTTGGATCCTTCAATGCTAATTTAGTCCTAATTATTTTTAGTACATGGTCAATCATTTTCATGATAATTGTATAGTTGCGAAGAAACAATGGATTAAACCATTTAGAAAATGAGCGATGGTTGTGCTAATTTTAAACGAAAATAACCCAAAGCCCTTTTATCTTTTGCGGCTAATCTATGGTTAATTTTTAGCACTTGCTCAGTCAATGTTATATCGACCTTAACTGAAATTCAGTGAAGCTCGTCCTAATTTTACATAATATTTAGATAATATGAACAAAAAATAGATAGTAACAAAATAATTTGGATTCTAATAGCCCCTTTACATTATGCCCCAAACACTGCTACTTGCGCTGTCGGCAGGCTGCTGGAATTATTGCCGAAGTAGAGTCCAAATCTCGTCTACATTATGCCGAAGTGGACCAGGAAGTGTGCAGGTAAGTTTGAAGAGCAGTATATAAACACCATACTTCTATTAATGTTGCCACTGCAACTCGCGCTGCTTAGGGCTCCCCAAAAGAGCGGTTTTTGTGCGGCAGTCAAAGGCCTGACCCGTTCATCGATCGTTTATAGTCCAGGTGATTTAAATATATGCTAGACAAAATTGATATTTGCAAATGAACAATTGTAGGTATTTGCCACAAAAAAATTATCAATGGATATTTCGTTATTAGTTTATTATTTTTTGTGCAAAATCTAATGGTAATATTTATATAATGGATATTGAATTAAAAAATCCAGAACATGAACTACACTAAGTTTAATTTCCTCAAATTTTAAATAAAATACTAAAACAAAAAGGCAAACAATTTTTATAGTTCTAAGTTGTTAATTTTTACTTTTAAACATTTTTAATATTAATAATTTTAATTTTATATTTCAATGTTATAAGAGAATCCAAAAATTAAAGCTATATTTAGGTAATATGGGTTATATAATATAAAATTATCACTAATAAATAAAATATCAAAAACTAATATTTAAAATTAACAGATATATACATAGTTTATAAATAAACACCAAAGAGAACATAATTAAAATATGAAATTATTTTTGAAGTTGTATTTTTTGCGTGGTAAAGCGATGAGATTGGAAAATTAAAAAATATCAACAAACTTTCAGCTTTTGTTTTTTTTTTTAATGAAGTGAAAATTCTGAAACAGGAAAATTAATGTTTCTCGTTGATCACTTCTAAAATGTAAAAACAGATGCTTATGAAAGTTGAACGTAGGTAAAAGTAAGGTATATCGAATGACAGCATCAAAGTTCTAAAATATTGTTTTTTAAATCAACCCTTGACTACTGAAACCGGGTGCCCGCTTTTGTGTTGCGAAATTATGTCTGGTATCTAAGAATTTTTTAATTTTAAAAATTAGCTTCTTTTGACGCCATTTTCTAGGCTTGTGCGATTGTAAATTTAATTAATTCACAAGCACGCATTAAGCAGACTCTGCCCCTCTGTAAACACAATTATGCAAGATTACACTTATTTTTAGTTGTAAATTGAGTTATTGCTAAAATACTGAATTTTATCAAGAAATTGTTTACCTTAATTTAGCAAGTCAATAGCTATTTATTAAAATATATATTAAGCTTATATTGCTTTTCCATAGAAGTAATTAATTGTAGCAAAAACTATGCTTTTTGCAATATGTAACGTATCAAAAGAAAATGTGTCGATTCTATCTGTTCCATAAATCTTGTTGTTACCTAGAATTTTTATATTCACATTTTTCCACTACAACTTATTGCTCAAGGAAAAATATTAATTTTTAGGATTTTATCAATTTCTACTTATTACAAAAAACAAAACCTGATTTTTTTAAACATTTTCGATTTTTTCATATACATTGTTTTAACACGCAAGAAAAACAAGTAAAAAAATTATAGATTTTCTTGTCACGGAAACAAATATCATTATACTATTTAGGCTATAAGCAAGGACCTACTATGATGATTATTTTTTCTCCCGGAATGTTGTATAAAAAACATAATATAACAATCTTTCGGTCTTTCACTTCACGTCTTCGATATTGTAACAAAAATGTACAGGTCCATATTAAAAAAAAACAACCACAATTTATTTTTTTTAACGAGACAGTGAAGATATTATTCCTGGAGACAAAAAAAATAGTGTGGAATTAAGAGATGTATCGTTACGACTATAGGTTTTTAGGGTTCCGTATATACAATATACGGATACCCTTATAATATCACTCAGGATTTCTGCCTCTGTCACATCACAACCATTTTCTCCTAAACTACTGGACGGAAGAGGTTGAAATTTGGTATCAATGTATAGTTTGGTGACCCGATTAGGAGTACATATCGTAAAAGAAAAAATTTTGATTTTAGAGGTACTTCTGGGGGGAAAAACTAAAAAATCGACAGCTCCCCCCTTGATCTTCGAAACTACTGAGCCTAAAATTTCGAAAAAAAAAAAGGAAATATAGAGCGTTGCCCGAACTTTACAGGAAAATTAAAATTAAAATTATTTCTAACCCATCATGTTATATATCAAATGAAAGGGCTCATTATGACGAAAACAAATATATTTTTTTCATATTTTTAAAATAAATTAATTAAAAGATATTAACAAAAATATAAAAAATTTTACTCATCCCCCTCCCCCCTATCTCCGAAACCATAAGCTGGAAAATTTTGAAAAAGCAATAGAGGTATAGCCCCTCACCTGAACTTTACTGGAAAAATAAGGAAAAACCCCCTTTTTGGGGGCAAATTATAGAATTAAATGGAAAATATAAAATTAAAATTGTTTCTAACCCAGCATGTTATATATCAAATAAAAGGGCTCATGACGAAGAAAACAAATATATTTTTCCATATTTATAAAATAAATTTATTAAAAGATATTAACAAAAACATAAAAAATGTACCCATTCCCCCCTTATCTCCGAAACCATATGCTGAAAAATTTTGAAAAACTGGAAGTATAGCCCCTCACCTGAACTTTACTGAAAAAATAAGAAGAAACCCCTAATATTCATTTTGGGGGGCAAATTATAGAATTAAATGGAAAATAAAATATTATAATTGTTACGGGTTATGTAATATATCAAATCCCAGGGCTCATTATGACAAATAGGTACAAATATATTTTTTAATTTTTTTATAATGAATATTTTAAAATTAAAAAAATATTAAAAATTACCCATTCTCCCCGTTATTTTAAAAAAATTACCTAATTCATTCTCAATTCAAATAATAGAATTAAACGGAAAATAAATTACTAGAAAGCCCCCATAGTAATTATAGGACAAATTATGCAATTAAATGGAAAATAAAGATTCAATTTTCAAACGCATCATGTACTATATCAGATAAAAGGCTCATTATGTGAATTACAAATATATCATATTTTTAAATGATTTGTATAAAAGATATTAAAAATATTAAACATCGACTTAATTCCCACTTTAGAAACTACATTATTTAAAATTTGAAAAATATATTTTATTTATATTTTTAAATATATTTTATTTGTATTTTTTAATAATTTGAATAACAGATTTAATAATTTATAATTAAAACTTTAACCTATTTTGCCGTTTTTCTTCCAATCTGCAGAGCCTCAAAACTCAGACAGTAGATTATAAAAGGCATTTCTGAAAGTTTAATAGTAAAATAAAACTCTAATGTTACTTTTTGGGGGCCAAATTAGAAAATTAAATTCATATGTATTGTGATAAAAATCAAGCGAATCCTAAAGCAGATAAAATAAAAGTCTATGTGTGGAAAATCAAAGTGTATATTTTTTATAAATTTAAAACGCTTCCTTTAAAAGATATAAGGGTAAGTATAAGAAAATGCACTCATTCCCTGCTTGTCTGAAACTGAAATATTCGAATCTTGAAGGTGGTACGGAACCCTAAGTATGCGAGTCCAACTCGCACTTGACCAAATTATTTAATAGTAATCGCATTTGGTTACCCGAAACTCAGAAATCCGAATAATTTGAGCGATATAAATTCTAAATAACTAAAAAATTCCCTACAATAGAGCTCTCTTAGTAAATTGAGATAATATGAGTTTTCTTGTAATCGTGCCTTAAACGTTGATTTGTTTTCTCAATTTTTTGTTTCGATTTTGGATTTATGAAACTGCCAGAAATATCAATATTTGTATGGGTCAAAGTACTTACTCTTAAATGAAATTTAATACTCTACAAAAAACATTTCTTACCATTTTTCATTAAATCCACTATTTTTATAGTTATTCGTTATTCAAATGTAATTTTGAATTTAATCTCACGTCGAATAATGTTAATGTTAATAACATTTTTATAGAGCATTAAATTTCCTTCAAGAGTATTTTGATTAATAATAATTTTGATGGTATAACTAAAATAATAACTGGCTAATAAACACTCACTTTCGCTGGAGTGTGCTGCCAACTTCCGTAGAAAAGCCGCTCTTTTTTCAGGGATGGTATAACTAAAATCCCAAATCGAGCACTGGCTCAATGTAAACTCACTTTCGCTCGCACTGCCAGTGTGCTGCTAGTCCTTTGACTTCCGTAGAAAAGCCGCTCTTTTGAGGAGTATCAGGGAGTGGTAGCACTGGGCTTGTGGGCGGTAATTGACAGTAACTAGAGAAGTATAGTGTTTGGATCGTCAAATATCAATTCGCACTACAACGCCTCTATTTTCATTTTTCATTAAATGTCTGCGAAAAATGTTAGCAAAAATCCAGTGTGTTCAATTCTTGAGGGGAACTGCTAATTATCTGCTCACTTCGGTATAATCTAAACGAGCCATAAAAGAGCTTTAATCTGTGGATTTTGAGTTTACGGAACATCGAAGGAGAGCGGTCATTAAAAAAATTCTTACATTTCTATGTATGTGCCTCTACTATATATTACTATACGCTTCCCCTCAACAACCGTGTCCTTGATACATTCATAAGCTCGAATTTTTTTGTCATGTTTGCTAACATTTTTCAGATATTTCACAGACATTTAGTGAAAAATGAGAATAGGGGCTTTGTAGAATGACATCTCTACTTTCAACAACTTTTTTCAAAATTGAAATTTGATTATCTATGACGCCATAATGCCAGAAAACTTTATATCACAATTGTTCAAAAACTAACAAACCGGTAGTGCCTGGTTTTGGCATATATAAAATAGATGTAAATTACTATCATTTCCTACAAGCCCAGTTCTACAGCTTCTAAAGTGACGAAGATACGATTTTTTTTTAAAAATCCTACATTTTTCAGTACTGTTACTAATGATCCAATCGGATCGAGCCTGGGCTCATTTCATTGGTATTTTTATGCTTTACAATTGACCTGTTGACACCATTGAGATTAGTTTGATTTTATAAACATGCTAAGAAAAAAAACGTAATTTTCTTGCTTCAATTGTTTATAACAAAGTAAAAAACCATATGCGAGTGGAAAACATAGCAAAATATCCATATATTTTTTACACATAATCAATTGATTTTTGCTCTATTGATTAGACTAAATTTGAAGGATGACAAACAACAATAATTCTTATGTCATGCTGACACAACAAAATTATATAAAGTTTAGACACATTTGTTGCCTCGACTCATACACCCTGACTCATACTAATATTGTACTGTGAATTAGATCTTGAATTGTTCTGATGCACTCGTATCAATATTTTTAATTTGGAAAAAGTTGCCGAAGAAAACTGACTTATATTTGAAAATGGAGAACTGGCGTTTCTAAATTTTTCCGTGATATTGATATTAGTTAATTTTGAAAAATAAAAGTTATAAGCAATAGAAAAAAATTTAAAATCTTACGCAAATACTTTTCCAACACCCACCTACCCCCATATAAGATGTCGAAGATATTAGCAGACACCCACTTACCCTAAAATACCTTACGTAATTTATGGATGGTCCCTAGTACGTTTTTTTCACTGCCAACTTACCTCTCTCAGTCACCGTTATTTCTAGTGGCAGACTAAGGCTAAAGCGGGCCCTACCTAGGCAAAATTGTAATTCCGGGTCTCAATCACGAGGCATACTTTGCGTTTGGTAGTTACCTAATTTTCGGGCCCCAAAAATTACGGGACCTAGACACGTGCCTAGGTTGCCTCGGCCTTAGTCCGCCCCTGGTTATTTCAAAACCAGTCATCTTTATATCTATATTAAAAAAATAAATTATCGAAGACGACTGATTTATTTCTAGTTTCCAACGCCCAGTTTGTTATTTGAAAATGAATTTTACATTCAGTTAACATGACCAACGATAAAAAATAAAATCGATTTTTGAACACAGCTAATTATTAAAACTCTCTCAACCATTCGAAATCACATTCTTTTTCACTCAAATTTTAGCGCTATTTTTAATTTTTTAATAGATTATCATTCAATGTTACTAAGTTTTTTTAATGAAAGGGAACAGTAGTTCTGGTAACTTTTTATAAAACTATAAAACAATAAGCAACAGTTTTTATCTTCTCGGTATATTTATTACCAATAAAGAGCAAATTATTCAAAACAAAAATTAAAAATTGCTTGTGGTAACTTATCGCAAGAAAAATTTGTGTGTTAGTTGCGACATCTTCACACTGCTAGCTAAAGCTCATTTTACTCACGATCTCTCATCTAGCGGAGGTATTCCAACTAAATGTGGTGATGTCATATTATTCAGTCAGCATCTGTTTTATCGATTTGTTAAAATGACAAAATCATCAGGTCATGACAGAATTGACAGCTTAAAGCAAAGGTTGTTTGTGTTCGCGAGGTTGAAGTTAAAAATAAATGATTACATTAGTGTATTCCGATAAATGTATTTAAGTTAATGAAAATGCGTAATTAGGGATAAACATTGTAAGGTATGTCACTGCATGTGGCATTGAAGTGCGGTCTCCGAAGAGCCTGTTTGTTGAATTTTTTGACCCTTATTTTTGGTGAATCATGCATTAATTAATTCTGCAGAAAGTTCTTTTATATCACGATTTTTTTAACCCCGAACTGAATGTTATGTGCACACAGTTTATAGATAATACGAAAAATGAATGGCCTGTTTGAAATTTGTTTGATTATAAAAAGACAAAATGCTGTCTCCACAATATCCTGATAAAACTGATAATGTCATCCGGTTATTTTTTTATTTATCTGCATGCTCTTTATCTGCTGGACAGTTTGGCTTTTGCACATGATATTGCTTGAGTAATTGTGCCAGTTTGTTGTTCTAATACCAAATTAAAAATGCAATCCTGTGTTAGTGTGTACCCAGCGAATATGGGTTCTGTCTGGAAGAGACTGCAAAGAGTGAACAAACGGGCAGCGAAGTTCCAATTTACTGTTTCTTATCATCAGCTTGCAGTGGAATTTACTTCAAAATGGTAAGTTTCTCCAAAAATCTACTAGACTACCTTTCGCACCATTTGCACCAAATTTAAGTTCATTGAAAACAATAATTGTCAATTCTGTAATAAATTTTAAACATTCATACTTTTGAATATACTAATTGACTGAAAAAGTAATACTTTCAAGGTTTAATTATACAAGGTTAGCTTTGAGGTTACATTAAAACCTTAATCAAAGTTTAAATATAGAAAGTGGTCAAACAAAATTTAGAAAATGTTCATTATATAAATTATTTTCCTGAAATCTTGTTTTTTTTTAAATACAGCTATTTTAAAACTTTAAATGTTGTAATCAATATTGTTTTAAGTAGTTAATATGTTTTGTTTATGAAGTATGTCTTTCAATCATTCTGTAAATATGTTGCACATTTGTGGAAAATATAAACATAATAATACTGTCATTTTAACTAGTGTCAACTTACAATAAATCTTTTGATAAGCACAAGGTCTTTGCCAATTAAAATGTTTCAAGTCAGTATGTTAAACAGAACACAATTTCTTCAAATCATGAAATTTTTTTGTGTTTCTATTAACTGAAATAATGACATTTGATTTGAATTCTATATAAAAAGTGGTGTATTTTTTTAATTTATTGATTTATGCATCTTGCTTAATGAAAACCCTCTACAAACAATTTTAAATTAAATGTCGATTAATAAATAAATATATCCTGGTCAAGTACATTTTCTACTCGATACCACATCAATACCACACAATTTAATTTCATTCACAACAGAACAGTATTTGTTCTGATATCTTTAGTGACTGATATCCACAAATAGGAATTGTGAAATACCAAGCTTAATAATTCAATATAAGTGATAATATCATAAATATGTGAACCAATAAATATGTTATGATGAAGTGTAAATTTGTGTAAAAAATATGGATGAGGATATTTGGTCATACTTAGTCTTAGCAATGTTTTAATATAATTATAATTAGTGAAACTAGATTTAGCATCCATCAATGATTTGCTTATAGAACTGGTAGCCACTTTAATACATTGTGTGCCATGTGAGATGTGAGCTACAAATGATTGATAAATATGTTTCTGTTCAGGCCATATCATACCTATATGACTGGTATAAAAATTTCACTACTAGACAGTGTCACTAAAATTTGTCAGACACTAATTGTATACCTACTTTAGCTTCTAGGATTTGAAAGGTGACACCATAACTATGAATAGACTTCCAGTTAACATATCGAGACAATTACACTTGTAAAAATTGTTAAATCTTAATTGAATTAACTTACTAGAAATTTTTATATAGTTTGGAGATTAAATGAATTTGTATTAGATCTTATTGAAGTGAACATTTTTGTTAGTTTCTGATTCCCTGCTATGATATCTGGAATAACTTTAGAGTTAGAAGTGTCATTGGGTAGAATTTTAAATCCCACTTTGTTTAAGTACTTTGTTTTTTACTGATAGATGCTCAAAGATGTGAAAGACTCTCAGGAAGTGATTAGTGGAGTTCAGTCTCCAGAAGTCCACAAATGGTGGTCTCTAATGTTTATATATTTTTGTAGAATGAATATGAATAGAAGTTTGTATTAGGAAAATACAATAATTAATGTTTAAATCTAAACAATTAATAAAAAAATACAATGGTAAATGGGCAGTGAGAACCAATCAAAGGTTAAAACCATTCCCCACCTGTGAGGAGGCCTTTGCAAGAAGGAGAAGATGAAAACTATGGATATACCTACTTGATTTGAACAAATTCCAATAATTCCTTATGATTTTATTTGAAATATGTAAAAATTCCTCAAAGCAACTATTTCTGAGTAGAACTGACATACACCCAGTTGAGGCAGATTGAAACATGTTTCTATCAATTATTTACACATATCGTTTTTGTAAGTATGCTGTCTAACCACTGTATACCAGCAGATTCCTTGAATTCGGCATAGTAAAAAGTATAAACTGTGTGAACTGTCTTTTCTTTATCATTTAATTGATGAATAACTTTTTCAGGATGTATAGTTTTGTTGCCCTCTATTCACAACTTTATTATTAACATATTCCTTACAGTCTGTTTATATGTTTACTGTTGAATGGTTTACATGTTGTTGTTTGCCTTGTTGTTTCTTTCTGTGTCTTTTTCTACTTACTATACTTTCCCCTATAATTTTGTACCTATTGGATGCTCTTATGGTGTCTTCATATCCCAATTAATTCACTACTTGAAAATAAATATAGATATAGATATGGATTCAAATGCAACTCATAAAGTAAGTAGTAGGTACCTATTTAAATGTCTCAGCTTATCATTAAAATAAAACAAAAGCAGAACCTATGAAACTAACAAACATATTTTCAGTTTTGCAAGGCTCGATTTTGTGTGAATTAAATTTAAATATAGATATGTTGTTGGTTTGAAAAATCTGTTACCAAAGATTTTTTTTCTTCTATATATACAGAAACTGTTCTATGAGACACTCACAAAAAAGCCTGAATTGGTACTTATGCTATAGATATTTTAAACATGACTACACCTAGTAAAAGCTCTATACCCAGTTTGTAGTACTGTTTTATACCCTTGTAGAGAATACTAACATATGATACCATCTACTCTGACAGTTTGATTTCCCCATTGCCTTTATTGAAAATCAACGGTTTTAAATTAATTAGGTTTTGTTCTGGGTTTATTTATGTGTGAGCAGTAGGTGAATTTAAATTTAGGTGAATTCTAAATAATAGACGATTGTAGCTTGTTATTTAGAGAATCTATGGGCGAATTTGGCAGATTGAGAAGTTGGGCTTAGTATGCCAAATATAGTGAATAAATCATCAACCACATATCCATCCGTGTATACACAAACATATATATATATATATATATATATATATATATATATATATTTAAGTTTTCGCGGGCACTATGTTTTAGGTGGTTTCCGGGAAGTCATCCGCGTAGTTGATAACTGATCCCTGCCGGGATCGATGGTAAAATGACGATGTTTCGGCAGAGTCACAACTGCCCTCTTCAGGTCGGTTGGCATAATTCTCGTAGCCTTCTGCTTTCGCTTCTAGTTACTCGAATACTGAATATATAGAATTCGAGTAACTAGAAGCGAACTGCTGGAATTTTACTTCAATGCTGCCAGGCTAGACGATTGCCTGCTATTACAGACTCATTATTAAAGTACAATAACTAAGTAACATTTAAACAAGGCTTTTGACAGTGTCATTATCTATGTTCGTGATACAAAGAGACATTCTAAATATATAATTAATTTATTATCACTTTCGTGATAAAAATTTTCCCAAATACCATCCTTAGAGAAACTAAAACATCTAGACCATCAGCAAATTCTGCACCTTACAAGTTTTTTTCTGCACACTTCAAAAGACCAAAATGAACTGACGGTGAGGAAGACTAACCCCCCTTTCTTAAAAATTTAACAGAACCAAGGAGATGGGGAGCTCTGGTTGATAAGCATATGCAGACATTTGTTTTTCTCAGAGGGCGTACTAAAAGTTCAAAATTCGAAAGGGGTAGTACTATTTTTCGTTGACATAGAATGAAAGCGTATTTTTATCTGGTCCATACGAGCTAAATTTTTCCGACTGTCTTTGTATTTGACCTTGAAGTTCATGTGAAAGTCAAGGTCACTTTTTAACTGCCAAATAAATAAGGCATAACAGAACCATATAGTGACTCCAGGCTTGGGGTTTAAACGTCTCCACAACAAAAATTTGTGCACGGGAAGACTGGTTGATCATATTGCAGACATTTGTTTTTCTCAGAGTTAAACGGGAGATTATGTACTATTCAAATTTGATATGATTGTTGGGTAACAATGTCAGTTAACAAACTTCTATGAAATTTCCTGTTGTTTGTTATTGGGATAATGTATGCAAAATTGACTATTACCACTAAGAATTTACCAAGAGATAACTCTAAAAAATAACTTAGAAATATTAGTAAATTATTTTAAGCACACGGGTTCAGTAACCTTATGTAAAAAGGGAAAGGACAAAACCTGTAGTTAACGATGAGTATGAAGTTCTTTGCAGAATATTGATGCAAGGAGGTCTACTTGGTGTGAATATGCTGCAGCCACAAAGTTCTTTCATTAGCTGTTTGAAAATACTTGCAAATGATATCCGACTGGCCTTATAGTATCAGAAATCAATAAATTCGCCGAGCTATATATGCCACTTTATCTAAAAAATAAATATCTAAACAAAGAAAAAAAGGTCTAATATTACTTCAAATTTTTTAATTGCAATTATCCATATGTCTCTGACCAGTTGGTTAATTTTTGTTTGCCTCCTGTATAATTAACGAAACTAACTTGTACTGTACGAATGAAACTTACACAGAAAGAATTATAACCAAGTTTAAACAATTTAATCATACTCTAACTTTGACCTCCGTTACAGTCCAATTTCGACGATTTGCATTTACGCTCTATTGGGAGGGGTTAGCAAATCAAAACGTTAGCTAATGTTTGCACTTTATTACCGTTTGATAAGATGAACGTAGTTTACACAACTTAAGTGTTTAGAAATCGTATCATTGGTCAAGTACATCAGAATCCATCTTTAGCATCGTTAGTCCGTAAATAAATTAGCCACTCAAACATCTAAGAGCTTACTAATATTTAACGAGGTTGTTTATTCAACTATCTAGTGAATTCAATCATGAAGATTAGTTTGGAGACAGTAATTTATTTTCATTTTGTATCTTTACTATTTGTTTATGTGTCTTTATTAAATTGCGGTTATAGTATTTATGAAACGATTCCCTTATCAGTTATTCACATTTAAAGATTATCTTATAAGTTAGGTTTAGTATTTTAACACTATCTGGTGGTTGTAAAGCAGCAGTTATTTTTTAAAAGTTTTTGTGCTTTGTATTTACTGTCTATGATCCCTGTCGATCTCGAAATTAGCGTGATGATCCTCTGTATCTGCTAATACGTTTCGAATTTGGGCACTGATAGAGGAGTTATCTTGGTTCCAGTTAAGCCAAATACGCCACCACCTAGAAGGAGAAGTTTAAATTTATTATTGTATTGGTAAAACATAGATGATATAGTAAGGAGTAAATGACTAAAATTTGGTAAAGTTTGTTGAATGTTTTTTCATGCAAACATTTTTATCAATTAATATTGTTAAGGAATTTACCTAAGTTGGCCCTGGTTTCATTCCAATACATCAATCGCTGAGAGGACAAAAAAATAATCTCGAAATAACTCGACAACTGGAAAATTGATACTGGATTGTACGTTAGAATTCGATGCTGATTTTAAAAGGAGCGGGCCATAATCGCAGCAGGCAGTTAGTGCGGCGAAGAGCTTATGTTGTATTATTAATGTGATATTCGAATCAGCTGTTGTGTATTTGATGTAAATAAAAGTTCTAGAAAGTGGTAGTGGATATTAGTTTTTCAAAATAATTAAATTGAACTCACGGCGTTGTTTGATAATATCCAAAATCAGAGAAGAGTAGACACCGGACGTCTAAGACAAACAAATGAAGTTCAAAATCAACGTCTAACATCTATGGCCTTTAGAGACCGATTTTCGACAACTCGAAATTTGGCTGATGAGTGATTAGGAGAATAAGGCTATCTTGTAAGTGTTCGAACGGTTTACCGCCGTATGTCATTTGTTCTGCAGCATTATCGACCCCTACTTGTTCTGCTTCTAACCGCTGAGCATCGACAGCAACGACTGCAGAGGTGCAGAGAACGACAACATTGGAATATGGAATGGCATCAGATCGTCTTCTCTGATGAATCTCGATTCTGCTGGTGTGGACATGATGACCGAAGAAGGATTAGACGACGTCCAGGACAAAGACGTCAACCTCAATTTGATGTTGAGCAAGATGTACACCGAACATTAGGCGTTATGGTGGGGTGCTATTGCACATGGAAGGTCTTTAGTCTTTGTTCGAGGCAACATGACAGCGCAAAGTTATCTTCAAGAAGTAGTGGAGCCATATGTACTCCTTTACCGTAATCGGCTAATGGATCCCTTAGCAATTCATCAATCAGTTCAAAAAAATAATGCTCGGCTCATGTTCTCGAGTTAATTTAAACTTTTTTGAAGAGACCCATGTGATGATGGGTAGAAGGCTCAGCCTCCATGGACTTTGGAGGTTCTAAGACATGAAAAAGGAAAAGCTTGGGATAGTATTCCTCAAGAAGAATAGACCACCGTATAGAATCAATGTGAAGACGTGTTGGGGAGTGTATAGATAACCGCGGTGGACAAAAACATTATTATTAACAAACTTTAAAAAATTTAAACCCCTTAGTATTTTTTATCATTTACTCCTTACTATAGCATCATTGTAAAAACACAGTTTTGCACCCTAACACCAAACATTTATTTAAACACGCAACGCTGTCTCAACAACTCTAAGTTGTCATCACCAATGAGTAAACCAAACTTAATCTAAATTACAATTTCCTGTAATTTGTACCAGTAAACTATTAGCACTTACAATTATCAGTATAAAGGATAAATCCCAAGTAGATGAATTCTAAATAACAGATTTCACATATAATGCAAATATTTTGTATAATGAAATTATGTAAATTAGGATAATCCTTAATCTACGGAGTTCTAAAACATCATGTTCAACACTAGCTTTATCCCCTCTTTCGTATTTCAAATGGGCAATATGCTCTTTGAAACAGGTACTGATAGATCTGCATGTCTGTCCATAATACTGTAAATCACAATAGTTACATTTGATTTCGTAAATACCCGACTTCTCGAAATCAGCAAGTTAACCTTTAGGATTACTCAACAATTTCTGTAGTGTTGTAGGTCTATACACCGCCTTCATACCATGTTTAAAAATTTTCTTAAAGCCCATAGTATAACTACTGTGCGGAACAGAGACAAACTTGTGTTCTTGTAACTCATTTCGAAAATTTGACACTTCATTCATACGTAACCGAAGCTGGTTCTTCCTAATTAATTTATCTATATCTGTTGGAGAACCATAGCATGCAGTTATTTCTCTAATTGTTTTCTTTTCTTTTTCAAACGTCTCTTTGTTAAGAGGAAATATCAACAACCGATATACAAGGAAATTAATGCCCGTTTTTTTTTTTGTTGTTGGCAGTGAAAAGAAGTATTAGGTAAATATCTATATGTGCTAGTATCCTTCTTATATACCTCAAACTTTAACTTATGATTATCATTTCTTCAAACTAATACATCCAAAAATGGTAGAGGTCCTAATCTTATTTTCCTGTTCATATGTAAATTTAATAGAAGCAAACTTACTGTTAATATGCATGACAAAATCACATTAAACTCCTACCCTAGGAAAATACTGGGAGTCCTTCTTTTTGCTTCAACTTCCCGCCTGGGGCCTTTATCAACCTAAAAGATAACATTTAAAAACATTATTTATTATCTATTGTCTTTGTAAAAACGTCATTATTTGACATATTCGCTAACAGTGGCGCATGTTAGATGACGCTACTCTCTCTTTTTTGCATGATCTTTGCTCTCTGCTACTCTCGTGCACATTTCGAATACTAATATTTTGGATTTTACAAGTTGTAACTTCTAGAATAATTTTGATGTTGTCGTTTATTGGTTTTCCCATTGCCATTCCTTCCTTCTGATCATAAAAGCAACCCCCAAACTGAAAACAATTTTGGCTGATACATAATTTTGTGAGACAAATTAACTAATTAATTTTTGCCTCACAGAAAGAGTTTTGACGCAGTAAGTCCTCCAGAGTTTGTTGAATGGGTACACTAGGAAATAAGGAACTAACATCAAACGATACCAAAATTTCTCTAGGTTACAGCGAAAAGTTTTGTATTGATTGAATAAACTCTAAAGAATTCTTTACCTAAAGTTTTGCTGCAGACAAAATAAATTTTCGAATCGTTTTGTTAACCACTTTGCTAACTTATAAGATATATACCATACAGCTCATTGTATAGTTTACTTTGTAAGAATCCATAAAATAAGTATTAAAATGTCATTACTTTATAATGTAGGGTAAAAGTAGGTAGGCAATTAAGGATTATCCTAATTTGCATCATTTCATTATACAAAATATTTGCATTATCTGTGAAAACTGTTATTTAGAATTCAGGTACTTGAGATTTACCCTTTGTACTGATTCCTGTAAGTGCTAATAGTTTGCTAGTAGGTATATATTAGAGAAAATTCTAATTTAGATTTAGTTTGGTTTCCACCTTGATGATGACAGCTTTGTTCAAACGGCGTTGAGTGTCTAAATAAAGGTTTGGTGTTAGGATGCAAAACTGTGTTTTTGCATTTGTGGCACACCGAAGGTACAACAGCATTTCCATTATAGCATCTACGTTTTATCAAAACATTAAATTTAAATATCTCCTTCGGGGTGTTGCGATTTCTTTGTCAGTGAGTATATAAATAATTTTACGTATATATTTTAGCCGCAAAAGCTTATAACTTGATATAGTTAATTAAGTTTATTTTTCTACATCGGTGCTAGCGTTGACGGTCCGTCACAATCAGTTCTACTGCATATCCAACATCTTAGCAAATAGCTTTTCCACGTGTTCTGCGTTCTATACAATAACAAATGAAAATTCTTTCTCAAGACTCTAATACTGCCGATCATAAAATATGGTACACCGTACACCTATTCTTAGTAGTTTATTATACTCACATATAATTTCTCATATACAGCAGAACTCGAATTTCAAGGAAAACGCTAAAAATTATTTGGAATAAATCAGTTGTTAGTTTTGTAAATCTTTCAAGATATACACAAGTTTCTACTACTATATATTTTTTACAAAAGCACACTTAAAAGATTTACTGTATTTATTGTTATATATTTAATTTTATGATCGTTATACGTGTACCACTCAGTCTACGTTAGCATTTATTGGATTTAATAGGTCAGAAAATGCAGAATGAATAGATGAAAATAAAGTAAATGATAGTTTCGAAAACAAGGGCGAAGATACTATAAAGCGATTTGCTAAAGTAATTCATTTCTGGAAAAGGTCCGGGTCATTCCTTTAGTAACTTTGACCAAGGAATCCGATGGTGACCTTGGATTTGACCTTAAACCTCATTTTGAGGATATTTTGTGGTCAACCTCATTTTTTCAAAATGAGAACCCCTATTTTTTATTGTGAAATCGGAAAGAGCAGGAAATTGCAACGTCAGGATATGTATTGCATAAGGTTGAGGTAACCCCTAGAGATCAAATAATGAGTTCTTAAAAATCTCACCAGTTCAGTGGTAAACCAAAATAAACAAAGGTCATACCCTAGGTAAGTCTAACTCAACGGTGACCTTGGATTAGACCTTACACCTCATGCCCTTTGTTGTTTTTGACCTCTAGGGGTTACCTCAACCTCAATACATGTCCGGACGTGAAATTTTCCGGTTTTCCGATTTTCGCAATAATAAATAGGGGTTCTCATTAAAAAAATGTGGTTGACCTCAAAATAACCTCAAAAATGAGTTTAGAGCTCAAATCCAAGGTCACCATCGGATTCCTTGGTCAAAGTTATTAAAGGAATGACCTTGACTTACTCCAAAAATGAAGTACTTTAGCAAATATTCAGCCGTTTCGGAACTTAATTGACACCCAGTATATAATCCTGAGCATTTAAAGAATCTCTGGCCTTCCGATAATTAACAAATTATTTGATCGTTATCATGGATGCTGGTTCATTTATTTAAAATTTATTATTAAAATAATAAATATTTAAAATACCAGTATTTGTGTACTACAAATCGAAATATCTCTCGTACTCTAGCTAGTTCTTTTCTTTTTTTAGTGTTACAAGGAATTAACGTCGTAAAAAAACGAGACTTCTGAACCGAAGACTTAAAAAGAAAATTTTTAGCAAGTGAAAAACATGGCACCAAGACTTGGAAAATCTAAATTTCCTGAAAAGCTTGGAATTATCATTTCCCTGTTGACTGCCTATGATGTCCTCTGAATCCGCAGGAGTTTTTTTACCTAAAAATCTGCTTTATCTAAAATTGGTTGTAAGACTTTAGGCAAAAACAACAGATAGAATTGAACGATTTTTTCTACAACTTTCTCTATTGTGCAGCCATCAAACTACTTGGTTAAAAACAACAAATACTTGGTTAAATTTACACTTTTTATTTCTTTTAATTTGACATTATGTTTCGCCATGTCTGGCTTATCTTAAAAATGCAAAATTATTTCTTAAGTAAGGAAGACTGAAACATGGTGTATCAGAAATTATCTTTATGACATTCTCAAACCAGATGTTAATAATATAATATTATTTAGAAATGGATGGTGAAATTAAGTAAGGGAGCTGAATTGGTATTAGTGTGGTCGTTTAAGAGATTTGGAGAATTTTTGCTTTTGTTGATGCCGAAGGATTCAATATATATATTTTATATTTTTTTAGTTTCAAAAGCTTTAGTGTGTTCACGCCATCTTGAATTGTAAGATCTTCCAGTGGGTCACTCCCACAGTTCAACCTATATTGGTTACACTGGAAGATTTTCAAATTGAAGATGGTGTGAACACACTAAAGCTTTTGAAAATCAACAACAAAATAACATTTGCTGACTATATATTAAAAGAAAACCATATACCTCAAAATATACATTCGAAATTTTACATTTACAAACAAAAGTAAAATTATATGTCCTTGAATCGCTCGAAATCAACAAAAATTCTCCGAATCTGTTAAACGACCAAACTGATACCAATTCATCTCCCTTACTTATTATTATTATTAACATCTGTTGTCAACAATGTTTCATAAATGTATAATTTACCTGATCTACACCCTGCCCTTCCTTGCTCGGAAATTCCCCAAAATTAAGACATTTAATTATTTTATTACCTTATATGTAGTTTCTTTGTAAGTTTAGCATTGATTCGTATTTCCAATTTCTGAGCATAGAAGCAACTTGGCCAAACTGAAAACAATTTTGGCTGATACAAAATTTTGTGAAAATTTAAGCCTCACACAAAGAGTTTTGACGCAGTAAGTCCTCCAGAGTTTGTTGACTGGGTACACTAGGAAATATCTTTAGGAACTAACATCAAACCGATATGCCAAAATTTCTCTAGGTTACACCATATTGATTGATATAAACCTATGTTGGAAGAATTCGACTTTAACTAAAGTTTTGCTGCCACAAATAATTTTTTTAAATCGTCTTGTTAACATTGTAACTTATGCACCATATATACCATACAGCTCATTAGAAGTTTAGTTTGAGAATCCATAAAATTAAGTATTAAAATGTCATTACAATAATAAGGTAACAATACCCGTCAAAAGCAGGTCACCACTCGGTTTCATTGGTCAAAGTTACTAAGGGAATGACCCTTGACTTACACCAAAAATGAAGTACTTTAGCAAATATTCAGCCGCCCAGGAAGATTCCAGTATTAATTGGACAAAGATGCAGAGGTTTTGTGAATATGTGGGCAACCAAAACAGAAAAACCTAAAATAACAAAATTAAATTGGAACACTACAAAAAAGCCCTATTTTGAAATAAATATTGTAAAGATGAGGCAGTTAAGAAGGGTGATAAGACAAACCAAATCCGATAAAGTGCAGCAAAGACCACTAATGGAAAAATATTGAAAATAAACAACAAGCTGGAATTAACATTATAAAGAACACTAATTAAAGATATTAAAGAAAGTAGATAGAAATCATTGTAGCAAATAAACAGGAATAAACAGATGATAAAAAAGTCATAGCAAGAACTAGAAAGAGCTGTAAATAAGGGTTAATGCATGTTTAGACGTCATCAATGAATCTAATCTATCACGTAAAAAAACAATTTTCTCTCCTTGATTAGACTTTAATGATATTTAGTATATCATTTTATATTTATTCCCACTTTGTTTACCTAAGTAATTATATAAGGTAGATAAAAGATTACGATCCATTTACAACGTCACACATATGAGTATTTTCTAGGTACGGATCTTTGAAACCGGATGATTCTTATGAAAAATGAATTATAGCGACTTGTCGGAAAGACCATCTTTCATTACACTTAACATCACGTTGAAAATACAACGATCACTTTCTGTATGAATCAATTAATTTTCTGCTATAAATGTAGGTTAAACTTACATTGAATGTTACGTAATAAGATAATTGAATACTACATCCACTGTAGTTAAAGATTATTAAAAATTAACACTATTTCATTCATTCATGCATAAAATTATTGCGGAATGTAACTTTCGTAATTAAATTGCGACCAACAGTTTATGTAAATAGTAATTAGATTAATTTGTTAACAGTATAGTATCTCTAAGTAGATCTTAAAAATATGGTTTATAATTTAAACTCATTTTTTAGTTACATTACATAAATTGTTTCGGAAATATAACATTAAATCTTTAAAGAAACTTTCTGGAATTCGAAAAATAATTTGTGTACTGAATTAGTGGACGGCGGTACATTTTTATGTAGTATTGTGATGATTTTTAAAATGTCGATAAAACATATATGCACTTCAATTTTTAAATAAAAAAAAAGTTCCTTTGTTCAATATTTTAGTTTTTAAATATTATATTTGGTATATTAACGTGACTTATAAGAATTAGCATTTACCAATAAAGAACATTCACATAGAATACTGTGAAGTACAACCCAACCCTGTGATGTAATGAAAAAATATATAAAATTGACAAAAACATTTGATCGAAAGCTAAAACAACTGGAAAATGCAAGGATTTAAATTTCTTAATTACCTACATGATGCAATATTGCATCTTACTAGTAGTATTAGTATCCAACGCTTTATAATATATTGTTTTAATATGTCAAGTAACTAAATGAAATAAAATATTTTGCTACCACATTATTGCCGACAGGATAATGATTTAGTTTTTAACAGACTTCCAAAAAGGTATGCTCAGTGAATATTCAGAAACGGCTTGGGCAATTTTATTGATTTAAACGGCATTGTAGTACGGAATATTACAGAAAGGTATCATATATTTTTTTTCTATAACGTAAGATTTGCAGTTTTGCAGAAAATCAGCAAAAACAGTAATTAAGGGACTACATTTCAGTGAATTTCAGTAAACCTACACTGTTTTCTCTAAAACGGCTCAACCAATTTCAATATTTTAAATTGTATTCTACAAAGAGATGTTCCAGCTTGATCCCGTATAATTATGTATAACGTGAAACGTACAGTTTTCCCGAAAATCGTAAAAATATTTTCTAAAACACGGTAAACATCAATGTAAATGTCAAATTTTCAACGTAAATATCTAGCTTAGATGTCAAGATATGCCATGAAAATATAATCGTACAGGGTGTTTGTAACGATTTTCATTGCAGTCGAGTAAAGTGGCACAAAATATTCCATTAGTGTATCGAAAAGAAGATTTTTTAGGTCAGCAATCTTTTCTATATATAAAACGGTTGAAATATAACTGGTTCAAAAATGTTGTATTGGGTGGCACATAATTAGTTGCGTATA
The DNA here is from genome assembly GCA_034190945.1 of Octodonta nipae. NCBI lineage: Eukaryota > Metazoa > Arthropoda > Insecta > Coleoptera > Chrysomelidae > Octodonta > Octodonta nipae. The sequence continues at coordinate 107,808,305 of CM067220.1, forward strand.
CAAGGTACTTGAAATAAGAGTGTAAAACTATAGTTATACACAGTGGATAAAAAACTCAAAAAATGGTTAAATAAGCATATATATAAATATATATATATATATATATATATATATATATATATGTTCTGAGAGGCTTCCGCGGTCATTATTATGAAAATATTCCGGTGAGAACCGCATCTGAATTTATTGAAAACGTTTCGACTTTGGAGCCATTATAGAGACAAAAGTGAAAAAGAGTTTCAGAGTCTAGATCGAACTCGGGGCCTCAATCTGCCTACTCCCCAAGAGTCACTTAACTGAACTGAATTTGAGTCTGCTCTGCTTCTTTTTATTTATAGTTAGCGCTGGGGTAGAAGAAGATGTCTAGGCTGTGTTGTGATTGGTTGGGTATTGGTGGGCGTGTCTGCTTTGTTTAATCTCACGGAGGTCCAAGCTGTGGGAAGGCGAATGCTGTCATGAGGTCTTTTCTCTATTTCGATGGCTTCGCGAATAGTATGCTCTAAGAGAATTGAGAGATATGATAGTCCTACTGTCCTCGAAGTTGATAGAGTGTCCTGTTTGGATATGGTGATGCGAGTTCGTAACTGAAACTCTTTTTCACTTTTGTCTCATTCCAAAGCAGGAGTCACGTCGAGTATTCAATAAATTCAACGCGGTTCTCACCCGGAACCTAGCTTAGTTCATATATATATATATATATATATATATATATATATATATATACTAGCTGTCGCCCAGTGGTCGAAATTAGTGTATCTCTGGCAGGAAAAGAATCGTGACATTCTATCCTTTTTAGAACAGTGAGCGATCTGTGTGATAGTTTCCTCAGATATATTCATAAGACGGTTGTAATTCTTAATTTAAATATAACTGCTGGTTCAAAAATGTATAACTATAATTGTATTGATGCAAATACTTATGGCACATAATTTTTTATTCTGTTGCCACTGCCTATAACCCACCATATTTACTCTTTTTGTTTATGAAATTTTTAATTATCTTCTGTACTCCGACCTATATTTCAATCATTATATATATGGAAGTCTACTCTATAAATCATTTCCTATTCTAACATTTTTTATCACCATCCTATATATCTATAATTCCTGTACCCTATATTTCATCTTAACTATATATACAACTACTTAACGAAATGTTATTTAGCCACCCTGTATATGCACTATGTATAACATTTTTTGCACCACCCTGTATAACTGTAATTTTACTGCACCTTCTATTCCAAGAACCCTGTAAAAAAATGGGCTTCCCTATATAATTATTTTAAGTTATAAGCACTCTACTCTATATTTTAAACACCCTAAATATGTAACTGCTTATATATTATATATATATAATTATGATATCAACGATTACTTTACCCACTAAACAATAACAACGCTTGCATGCCACCTTCAGAAGAAATGCTCTAAGTATATAATAGCATTGGTCTGACTCAATGGTTTGAGTCTGGCGGCAGCGGCACGCGGCACATTCAGGACATTATTGCGTAAATAATGAATTTTTATTATATTTTATTTAATGAATGAACCAATATTATAAATTAAGATTAGCATTCTGCACTGAAACGTCAGTGTTAGTTAAGAAACAGAGGAGAAAATGGTACCTAATCGTTTTGTCTTAGCCTATTTATATATAGATATATATAAGGATATTCGACCTATAGGGCGGGAGATTTAAAAAATGTTAGCAGAAGTTCCATGTACAAGATGATTGAATATATAAGGTGGAGTAGAATTATAATTATACAGGGTGTTTAAAAAAATGTTATATGGTGTGGAACATAAGTAGTTGCTTATACTTAGCATATTGGGCGAAGTAAAATTATAGGTATACAGAGTGATTTAAACAAAAGAATAATAGGGTGGAGAGGATTAATACTTAAACAGGGCAGTTGCAACATCGTGTAGAGTTGAATTATAGTTGTATAAGGTAAATAATAGACAAATGATTTATATTGGGTGACCAATACACAGAAACATATACAGGGTGGTTGCAATATATGGTGAATTAGAGTTACACTTATAGAAAGTGGGCCAACTAATAACACAAATAAAAAAGGTAAGAATACACTAAAATAATCAATAGAATTGTACCTTAAATCAGATAAAAAAATATGTCAGAAAATATTAGTCTGAAGTTGGTAACTCGTTCCTCGAAGTTGTGGCTGATCTCACAACGTTTCAATCGCTGTGAATCTGCTATTGAAACGTTGTGAGATCAACCATTTTAAGACGATGGAAGTCCAAGGAAACTTCGAGGAATGTCAGAAAATAGTTATTGATTGCACACGGTTTCTAAACGGTTTTATTTTAAGCCAGTTGAAATCGGTTCTTTTTTAAATATAAATTATTTATGAAACAGTCATAAAGTTTGTTTTTACACATTTAGGAACTGTACCGAAACTTGGGATTTACTATTATTTTCCTCGATCTAAATTTCCGAAGTAGAATAATGTGGGATTTTCCAAATTATTGTTTTGGATTGAACCGACCTTTAATAAAGAGAAGATATTATTATATTTTATAATCATTTGTAGTTTTCGCATGCCTCAACTGTAAACAAAGTTTCATGGTATTGTTTCGTGGTTGGTGCAACGTAAATTTTGTAATAAACTCAAAATAAAATTAACATTTTAAATAGCAAAGTCATGTGGCAAGGCTAGAAAGAGAGGGCAATAAAGTAGAATGTTAGTTCACCTGTTGGTTGGAACTACTCCATGATCTGTAGGAAGCAGCACCTAATCGAGTAAAATAGCCTGTTACTGTCTCTATTGTCCTCTCTGTCTAGACAATATTTTTTTATTTCAGGGTACCTCCTGAAGTGTATACTCTGAACACTCGTCACAGAAATTGTTCTGTATTGACAACGAAATAAATATTCGAATTAAAGACCACGTTCCTTAGGTCACAAATAAAAAATGAAGCTAATATTTTTAGAAAAAGTTTATGGTACTTATGATTTTCTTTTTATAAGGGCCAACAAATTTTGTTAGATAAATAAAACTACAATTTTGTGTCGACATTTGCAACCATCAACATTACGATTGAAACTGTAACAACCGCAAAAAGTACAACAGAAAAGTTATAGCCAAATATAGTCAGCAGTAGCTGCTAGTGTCAACACAAAACCGAAGAATTGCTTGTAAATTTCAAACCATATATCGGAGATGACATTTTAGAGAAAGCGTCAGTTTTGGTATTTTCTCTTATTGTGAACCGATTCTCATGTTTTTAGGGTTCCGTATATACAATATACGGATACCCTTATAATATCACTCATTTCTGCCTCTGTCACATCACAGCAATTTTCTCCTAAACTACTGGACGGAAAAGGTTGAAATTTGTCAATGAGGCGATCAGTGAGTAATTACTAAAAAAATAATTACTCGAAAATAGTTGAAAACTTTACAGGAAGATTAAAAAAAATATTTAAAAAAATTGAATATATACCATTCCCCCCCATTTAAAACGTAAAGTTTAAAAAAAATTAGAGGTATAAGAATTATTGAAAACCTCTAAATTTCAAACCATATTATATATCAAATATCATTATGGAGATGAAACCATAACATTTTGAAAAAATTGAAGTATAGAGAAACTGGAAAAATAAGGAGAAACCCCTAATATTCAGTTTTGGAATTTTCTCTTATTGTGAACCGATTCTCATGTTTTTTTTTTTTCGAATAGACTATAACTCGAGGGTGGATCGATCTTTCAATCCACAGAGCCTTCAGACAGTAGATTATAAAAGATTTCTCTGAAAGTTTATTAGTAAAATAAAACTCTGATGTTAATTTTTGGGGGCCAAATTATAAAATTAAATACATAATTCTGATAAAAACCAAGCGAATCCTGAAGCAGATAAAATAAAAAGTCTATGTTGGGAAAATGAAACTGTATATTTTTTATTTAAACGCTTCCTTTAAAAGATATAAGGGTAAATATAAGGAAATGCACTCATTCCCTGCTTGTCTGAAACTGGAAATTCGAATCTTGAAGGTGGTACGGAACCCTAAGTATGCGAGTCCAACTCGCACTTGACCAAAAAATAGTAACACAATAGGCTTTTTTTTTATAAAATATTTACAATAGGTTGTCAGCATTAGTAGAAACTGAGGCCTTTACTTACCTTCTGCTTATAGGACCACACTTGAGGTTACGAGATAAAGTAAAGGAGTCGTTATGTCCATTCTGTTTACTTTGGTCAAGATCATAATGGTGGATTTAGAATTATTCCGTTGTAATAAACCTCTTAAGCAAATTCTTTTTATTGAGGAGGAGCCTTTTATAAGTATACTCACCGATTACTTAAAAAGACCTTAATCAATTTGGATAGTTTAAACTGTATCCTAAAGGGTTACCACATAATTTTTTTAGGGAGTGAGACAAAAACAGTTATTTAATTTCCACTGATTTCTCTGAAACGGTTAAGTTAAATATATATATTTCCATATTTTTTACAAAAAAAATCAATGCAATGATTCATAAGTCAAGGAACTGTCACATAAACTTTCTACACAAATCTTTAAATAAATATATCGGAAAATAATTATTTACATGCAAGCTGTTTGTAACTGTTTTCATTTTTATCTGTTTGGGTCAGTCATTAAAGACACTATTATCTTCACATTGTATTGGGAGGGTTAAACAATAACATAATAGAGATGACCCTATATGTAGAAATAAACAAAGACTAAACAATTCAGTTTCTTCCTTGGTTATCAACCGATATTTTTTGTTTAGTATCTATAGACGAACTTTAAAAAAAATTGGTCATAATTAATTTTATTTACTTTTTAATTTTTAAAATTTTCAATAATAACTGAACTACTTTGTTAAACTTCAGATCGCTAAAGCACACATTTGTTTTATATACTGTGGCCAAAATAACCTTCATCAATTACGGCCGAATTTCAACCAATAGAAAACTACTCGTTTTTAATAAAACTACATAATTACCTTACTTAAAACTGTAAAGAGATAATGAACTTCCGATAACAACATGTAAACATTACTTAACTTCTGCAACTTTGTATAATTAAACCCGTTTCCAAGCTTTCAATAATTTTGAAATTTATTAATATTCGAAGGGAACCCCACAAATTATTGATAGTATGGTCCAGACGATCGAGAAGGGTAACTTCAACGCCGATGACATGGGAACCCACACTACAAAATCCTTACAAAGGGCTAGTTGTTTGGCCCGTACCAGAAAACCATCAAGTTGCTGTAACGTTGTTCAAGGATCCAAGAACCAACGAGCTGGAGGATAAGGACTGGTCGTTTATATTGGAAGATGTAAGTATATGCATTTTAATTCGTTTTACAGCATTGGGCTTCACTTTATTCTCCTTATTTCAAATAAATGAAGAAAAAACCAAACATACTATACAGGCAAATGTGTTGGAACATCTTAATACTGGTTAAACTACAAATTCTATTGAAAAAAAAACGACCCTAACAAAAGCTTTTGTAGTCTGAGGTACTTTGATTTGGAACAACTATCATATATTTTGAGATATGACGTAACCGGCAAATTTTTGAAATGGTTACCCTATATATTTTATCCTTATCAAAAACCTCAGATTGTTTCAATATTGAATAGACTAAAATATTTAACAAAATTAAGTTATTAGTGAAAATTAAAGTTTTATTAGGCCAAATATTTAAATATTTAATATAGAAACATCAGGTGATCATAGTAAGTGTTTAAATTGTAGACCTTTGGTATCCTGACAATATCCTCATCGGTCAAAGAAGGACCGTAAAGAGTTTTGAATGTTATCCAGTGAAGTTTATTACATGGCCATCATAATTTGATATTTCTATAGATTGAGTCTCCTCCATCCAGTGAGGGAATCCATTTAGCTAAAATAAGTATTTAACAGAGAATACAATATTATTGACAAAACTGCATTCTTCTATCAGGTTCACCCTCATATAATCCTTGTACTGTTCCTTGTATGCATGAAACATATTTCTAGACAATATCCTCTTTGCCGATCTAACAGTAATATTATCATAACAAGCGATTTTTGTACTCAACATTTTGGTTCTACTTGTATAATAATAAGATCTAGAGAATTATCTTGATTTGTAGCCGTCTTAGGTCGATCGGATTTATCCGATTTTTAACACTACCTTTTATATTAAACTTTGCAAAATCATTGAGAGTTAATTTTGAGATAGTTCTACCGGGGAATGTAGTATTAAATATTTCACCTGAAATCTATCATTATTGACAATTGCGGCCAATTATTTTATATGAAAATTTGCAAAAACAGTGGCATAAAAACACTAATATTCTTAATCAGTAGCAGACAAAAGGATGTAAACATGCCAACTTTTTATTTTATTATTTTTTACCCAATACATTATCTGAAATCGTACAACTACTAAATCATATATTATTGTAATTCTGAAAAAAATATCTTGTTAAAAATATAATAATATATAGGGCGATCCATTCAAAAAATATGCCGGTGACCTCATATCTAAAAACATGTGATGGTTGTGTACCATAGACTAGAATAAAAATACTGCAAAAACTTTTGTCGTTTTTAATTAAATCCTGTATAACTAGTATATAAATAAAGACATGATAGATAGCAAAGAATTATGGCTAAATAAACAATTTATGCACATGTCAATTAAGGAGATAAACATTAAAACTTACATAAACAAATTAATGAAGCAAAAAAAAAGATTTAGTAACATTTTAAACATAATTATACAAAACAATTATAACGAATTATAAATAATAAATTTCTATACCTTCCAATGGGTAACTAGCAATAATATTTTTTCTCATGAAATTAATAATTACGTCTCAGATTGCTTGTAGGTACATGAAAATCAAATCAACTTCCTCTGCCGTTTTTTCTTGTTGTTTAAACGACGGATAAAAACGAATTTCGTTGATCAATCAGCTTTTAGTGGGAAAAACTCCAGTTCAAACGCAATGGCTTGAGAAGTGTTAGAGCTAAGGTTCTAATTGAAAACACCTATTTGCAAATTTATACGAATTTTAACGCTATCGAAAAACAACCGACGGATCGCAGCGCCCATGTCATCCATTTGAGATGGATACGCCTGAAAACATCCAAAATATTCTGAAAATTATTATGTGAGATCATAAACTCAAGCAACAAAAGATATCAAAAGACCGTGTTCAAAATTGTGCATAAAATAAAAATTGGACATGAAAAAACTTTTCCAAGTAGATGTGTTTGTTCACAGTAGAACAAAACCATAATGTTTCATCATCATCATCACTTAACCTTGTTTCGTCTCGTTCAACATAGACCTCCTCCAAATGTATCCAGTTTCTTCTGTTCTGAGCAGTAGCTGCTCAATTTGTCTGTATTCTTTTGATATAGTCAGTTTATCTTGTTGGGGGATCTTCCCTGACTTCACTTGCCCGTTCTTGGTCTCCACTTCTTTTGTTTATCGATTATCTTACATCCTTGCAACATGTCCTGCCACCGCCATGTTAGCGTCAATATGTGGTGTACTTCTTCATTTCTTATCCTGTCCTTCAAAGTAATGCCAAGCATAGACCTTTCCATTTTGTATTATGTTATTCGCAATTTAAGTATTGATTTTTTCAGTCAGTGTTAAGGTCTCCGCACCATAGGTCCATTGAATTATATATAAGTAATGCCAATCAAGAACCCACAAAATGTACGCAATATGCCCTAAATAATTAGATACTTGTTAAAAGCAAATATTAAATATTGAGTAGCTTATCACCAGAGCATTAAAAATTATTCAAGATGAAAGTTTAAAAAAGCGTTTTTGCGAATTTGCGTTTTTTATGGTTTGGATGTCAATTATGTCTCTATAAAAATCAGTTTAGCGAAGTTTATTACATTCAATACTGCAATGAAGTTGTCTTTTATACCATATGGGACTGCAGCATTTTAGAATATAGGTCCTAAGTAGTGTAATTGTGCAAAGGTTTGTGGTCCAAACTGTGGGTACAGCAAAAATGATTATCTTATTCAATAATCATCATGTACAATCATACCTTTGATATGTTCGAGAAGTTTAGCAGTCAATATGATCTAAATGTCTTGCATATTTGGACAGGAAGTATAAGTAAAAATGACATGAATTGTGAAAATTAACAACTTCAACAATGTAACGAGAAAATATATGATTTTATTTTAAATAAAGGGATTAAGAAATGTAATATTTGTACTTTCTAAAGTCTAATTATATTGGATTACGAAGTTAATTTAGGGATACAATTTAGACATAGCCCACATGATATATTTTTTTATAAACGAAACGTTTCTAATACATATATGACCAACTCTTGTAGTAGAATAACAACTTAAGTCGAGTACATTTGGAGCAATAATGCTTATTTGGAGATAGCAACACCCTCAAATATCAACACTCTAACCGTCGGTGAATTGAGGACTATTAAGCATTTATATAAATCATCTTAATTCCAACACATTCATAGACCCAAATATCGACCTTGTCAATTATACCAGTTACGACACAAAACGTAATTACAACAATTAACTTTATTTAATTGCCAAAAAGTTGAATGGTGAACAAACATTTTTATTTGAATTTATTATGGTCCAATTTTAGTGCATTGACCTTTATTATACTTTTTTTATTGAACATTTAAATTATTAAAATGTTTTTTTTTTCTGAAAATGTCTACATAAATGCTTATCAATGATGATTTGATACTACACAGCATGTTTCTGAGGTTTTTCAATATGATGATCTCAACTTATTCCTTACTCAACTAGTTTAAGTCTGAGATAAGCAAACGTAACATTTTCCATTACAGAAAGTAATAAAATTTAACATCTCTCAATTAATTAAAATTACTAATTACATTTGCAGTGTATAATTGAAATTGCTAATTAATGTATATTACTACAGCGTATATTTTGCTCACATTTGCGAACAGAATACCGAGTCTGAATGTCTCGTTTTAGAAATGGCAATGTTGCGGTAATACAAGAATCAAACAAAAAGGTGGTGTGAAAATAAAGAAAAAATATTGCCTTATAAAAACTATGCAACTTGTTTTTAATGAACAGAGAGTAAAAGTCATTAGTTCAACTTTCTGGGTCTTGTAGCATGTCGTCATGATTGTGGGAAAAATTCTATTTGTTAATTCTTTAAACATTTTTTTCGATACTACTTTTTTTAAATTTAACACATATTTTTTATTTTGAGCCTGTGTGTAACCGGACGCTCATGTTTTACAAATACCTTAAGCAAAGATTTTAGCCAAAATAATTAATCTATTTGTTACATTATATTTTTATGCAAATATTAAATATATAATATCAATTAAATAATGAAAAAAGGCTACATGAAAGTATTTAAGGATTAATAATCGGAAAATCTTTTAAAAAGCGTATTATTATTATTTATGATTCGTTCAGTTTGATGAAATATTGCCCAGCTGGTCTGATGTAGGTTAATTGAACCCCGTTCTAACAAAACGCACGTCCTCATACAACAAGGTGAAGTGCGAAGTTCTTGACAAAATAACTCCACCCTATGTCCAATGGCGTGCTCGCTCTCCTGACATGTCGAATTCCATTTTTTTTTTCACAAACGGTGTTGCTTTTTCTGCACTTCATTAATGTTAAACTGACGTTACAAATTGTTGTAATGAAAGTCTTCAAATCCAAATAAATAATAATATGAAAAAAGTGCAATAATGTAATGTAAATCTACTTTCATTAACAATTTGGTTTCTTAGTAACCATAAAAACAGCTGGAATTCTTATTATTAATATTGTTAATTAATTCTTTTCATATTACAACAAAATTATGGCAATGGAAATACCAAAATACATAGGAAATGTTAGGTAACTGTAAAACTTGTATTTCAGAAAATTAATTTAATCTTCTGATAATTTATAAGAAAAGAGTATAAATTTCACATTTCTACGTATGATATTGTGATGGAATTTCCCTATTAAATCACACTACTGGTATAAAATTCTGTTAATTTATTAATTTCAGATTTCATTTGAGGTGCCCCCAAGATCCCACTCAGACCTTCAGCTCTATATTCCATGTATTAATAATATCACCCTAGAAGATGTTAGGTAGTACATAAGCCGTTGTATACATAGGATGGTTGAAATATAAGTTGAATTGAATTAAGTTATACAGGGTGTTTCTAAAAATATTGTATTGGAGTGGCACATAAGTAGTTGGTATACAAGGTGGTTGAAATAAGAGTGAAGCAAAACTATAGTTATACAGAGCGGATATTTGCATTATAGAACGGAAAATAATTACAGTTACACAAAAGGCTTTAAAAATTGTCAAAGGTTAGTTGAATATACAAGATGGTTTAAATATAAATTGGAGTAGAATTACAGTTATACAGGGCGGTTTAAAATTTTTATATAGTTTGGAACATAAGTAGTTGCTTATACAAGGTGTTTGAAGTAAGGGTAAAATTATTGTTATTCAGGGTGTATCAAAAATTGTTATATAAGCATAAGCAGTTAGGATATTTGAATTATAGAACGTAGGACGAAGTATAATTATAGATTTGGGTTCAAACAATTTTAGAAGCAGTTGCATATACCGGTGGTTGAAATAAATGTCAGAGTAAAATTATAGTTATAAAGTGTGGCTCAAAAAGGGAATTTTGTTATATAGGGTAGACCATGAGCAGTTGCATAATTGGAATACTAGACATATGGGCCAAAATAAAATCATTGGTATACAGGAATAATTTAAACAATAGAAAAATAGACAGAGTCAATAGTGTGGAGAGGATTTATACTTATACAAGGTGCTTTTAAAGATTTGAGGACCGTTGTGATATTGTATTGAGTTGAATTTTAGTTGTACAGCGTGATTCAGAAAATGATAGACCAATAAGTTACATATAATAAATAAATATATATATATATATATATATATATATATATATATATATATATATATATGTCTTCTTTTTTATCTGATTTAAGGTACAATTTCATTGAAAATTTTAGCGTATTCTTATCTCTCTCTATCTTTCTTCCTTTCTCTTTCTCCCTCTCTAATTTTTATTCTTTGTCTATATTTTCCAAATGTATTTTAACTTTTTTATAGACAAATAATACAAATTAGAGAGGAGAAAGGGAGAAAGAGAGAGGGAGAGACATAAGAATACGCTAAAATTTTCAGTTGAATTGTACCTTAAATCAGATAAAAAAGAAGACATGTGTGAAAACAGTGATTGATTGCACACAGTTCCACAAACATTGGTGGACATCTTTTGTTTGATGACTGCAATTTTAAAGAAGTAGATGTATAAAGCCCAAACAGTGCTTCTCTAGTACCAAGGCCAAACTTTATCCGAAATGATTCATCAAACTCATTAATCGGTATTGTGAATAATTGTTTGCTTCTCTCTTTTTTGGATCGGGATGAATATAGATTGAGGCTTTCATTATTAGCTAGTAAATCTAATAATTTTTTTCTGAAACCTCAAGTGTCAGATAACATTTAACGTTTGAGCTTAGAAAACAATAACGCTCTGTACCAATTTCAATGTAGTTTTTGTAAAGGTGGTTGGCAAGGCCGTGGCCAGAAAATTTTTTGGGGATGGGTTGGACAATCTTTTCGGGGTTGGATAATAACCCCCAGACCCCCCCCCCCCCCGCTGGCTGGCTTGGGGGTTGATTCATACACATGCAATAGCAGTGCTCCAAGTTCTACGTGTAAGAAAACAACTAGAGAATATTATATTTTTTTATTTACACACAATTCTTCTGATATCGTAATTTTATTACGTTAAATTTGATAACAAACTGTTTATTTTTTATTGTAATTTTTCAGGTGGCTTCTACGGGTAAAAAAAGACAACTTGCCATAGCACATGTTAATATGCGCAAATATGCCAGTATAGAATCTACACAAACAGAACTCCAAGTTAATTTTAAGCCGACTACGAAAAAAATCACGGGTGCCAAACTGGACTGTACCCTGTCTTGCGTCTTCCTAAGAGAAGGAAAAGCTACGTAAGTAACTGCCTGCCCTTCAATTAATTTGGTAGTCTAGGATACGGCATGGTCTATTTTTGTAATTACTTACTTACCTTCTGCAAGATTTTCAATGGATATTTGAATTCCAATTTTTGCCACCGTAAGAACTAAGTATTATTTAGGAACTTCAGAATAATTTTATATTTAAAAATACTAATAGAATGATAATTAAATGTAAATTTAAAATTGAATGTTTGACAGTTTATTAAAAACAATTTGTCTTTAGTTATGTGATTCTAGAACTCTCAAATATTGAACTTCAATGTTACATTTTATTATCAAGTCGAGATTGCACCTAAACCTTGAAACGTTTGATATTTTTAAATATATTCTTTCTTATCTAATTTATGATGTTATTCATAATAAATCCAAAAAAAATGAACTACAACATGGAATATGCCACAAACGTCCTTCAGAAATACTGTTCATTAGCTTATTATTATTCTTACACTATAATTTGTACTTAAATCATAAGATAATTTGAATAGAAACATGTGAAAATACTTGTCCTACAAACATATTGTGTCGACCGCCGCCACCATAAAAACAAAAACGAGTTCAAAATTGACAGAACTTAACAGCTGAACTAATAAACAAATATATTTTTAAACCATTGCTTTTTTCGTACAATTTTAACCTGTTTTCAACATTTTGCATGTACAAATATTTAAAACTCAGTCAAAAACTTATAAGAAATCTAAATTACCAATCCACAAACGTTTTGTGGTTTCACATATTTTCGAAAAAAAAAGACGGGCTTCAAATGTTTAAAAAATTGTAAGCATGTCTGTTAAGCTAGCATACCCATTTCATAACTTTCATTTGGAACCTACCCTACAATTTATAGCTAATTTACTACGCCAGAATAAAATATCTTCAACTTATATTCATTGTAGGATAAACATTTTTTGTGTTACTTATGAAATTAACTTATAATTAAAGTCCAAATTAAACTGTAAAGAATAATACTTTTACACTCACGAACTTTCAGTCGATAAATAGTTACAAAACAATCAGCATGGAGTACTCTGGACTACGAAATATTATTAATTTTAAAATAATCAACTAGCCATTGTTATTTTGTCAACATATTATTTATATTTGTATTTTTCCTAATTTCCTACTTACAACTGTAAATTGTTCATTTTACTACTTAGTATTATAGTTTACAAGTATAATTATATAAATAGATTCATATATGAAATTTATCATGTTTTAATAGAATTACTGTATTTTATTGACACATAAGTCACACTTATAACAATGCTATTACCCTGGTTATATTACTGAATACGAGACTTTTAAGCAGGCAGTTGAATTGTATTGTAATGAAATTTATATCTATCATTTCCATAATTATTCAAACATATTCAATATTGGAAGAATTGTCTGCGTCATTGGTACAAGTATGCCAAGAGTAGGAAGCAAAATTTCCAAACTTGGTTAAATTATCTGACACACTTTTTGTTATGAATAATTTTTACCCAACGATACATCTGCCTGCATGATACCATTTAATTTTTAGTGTTAGAATTTTGTATAAAATATGGAAAATACATATCGTTTTCATAATACCTACATTTATATTTTTCTTTTAAACACATAAATTTTTTTTTAATAGGCAAATATGATTAGTTCGACCAATTATAATTAGTGGAATTCAACCTTCAGCACAATCTCAACTGATAGATGCATGCCAATATTATCATTACAAATAAAATTTATGTCTTTTTACAAAGTTTCATGTTATAACTTCATATATCCTTTAATTTTATAAGAAATTTTATTCAATGTGAAATGTTATCCAAGATAACATAATACTTTTGGTATATATATATATATATGAAACAATCTAAGACCAAATTGCAATATCGGTTATCTTAAATAGATGATTCGATTCTCTACCAAAAAAAACAAACGACTCTTTTAAACTTAGGCCCCATAACACTACCATTTATTTGGCTGTTTCTTATGACTAGTACTGTAGAGCAGGAGTCTCCAAATTTTGTAGCCTTAGAGCCCTACTAATTCCTCCAGTAATTTTTGTCGACATTTGGGGATCAAAAGAGGAAGTAGTACTTCTGTATGCAATCCACAACTGTTAACGACTGACAGAGGGCACTAGTATTACTTTGGAAAGCGCAGTAACAATTTCACATTGGCGAACAATCTTGTTAAATCGAGAATGTTCTGTGTATTCCAATCACTTCGAGATGGCAGTAATTGGATTATGAAAGAAATCGAATGAATCAAAATTGTCTGTTGTGAATTAATTGAGTTATTTTTGTGTGCGTGTCATGTACTAATATGAAAAAGAAGCGAGAACAGACAGTACCTAAGTGCGGACCATTTAAAGATCAATGGAACTTTCAATATTTCTTGATTGAATCTACCATTAAGGGCTATGTTTGATTTTCAGTCAAACCATACGTTTATTTTCAAAGAATGTAACATTTCTTACAAGAAATCAGAGAAGAAACCTGACTTTGTTGACTTTACCCAAGATTGGTAGGAGTTATGACTCCTTGCAAACTTTAAGGAGAACCTGGACTCTGTTTCCAAAGCACCATCATTTACTCAGCAAGAGTGGAGTTCCTTTAGTCATATCATAGCAAAATCTGAACTGATTGGGGCTAAAATTAAAGTAATTAAATCTAAGGTACCGAATCAGGTCATGATCAGTGGCAATACTGGAAACAAAAATGACTTTTCAAATTGTCACCAAAGAATCAAAATTAAATGGTAAAATTGTCTACATTGTCATGTAACTGAGGTTTTCTTATTTTATTTTTACTAATAATTAAGAATAATGCAGTGTTTGAGTTCCACCTGGACAATATGAAGTATACTGTTTTCGAACTCGTCACAGCTGTCGTGTGGCTCTTTAAATTACAAAACGATGGAGACATGATTGAAGAATAGGAATAGCAAATACTATGCCACGGAGGGTAGAAAACATCGCACAATATATCATCTCAACTCTCTGACAAAATGGACAACTTGAAAGGTTTTTTCTTGTCTTGGATGAGTCAGTAGATGTGTCAGATACTGCTCAGGTGTTGATTTTTATTCAAGGAAATATGAGTATGATGGAAAAAAAGTTGAAAATGTCATCAATAAAAATAACCCTCGATGAAAAAACTTGATATCTATTACAACTGGTGGTGACCAAAAACTGCTCCTGATAAACATAAAGGAGTAGTTGCTCTTGTTTAGAATCATTAGTGTTTCATTATATCACTCATTAACAGTTCTTGTGCTAGAATGTCTGGATTTGTCCGGTGCGCCGTAATTTGAAGACTCTGGGTCTAGAGATTCTATTGTGTCTTCAGTCTATATTTGATGTGTTTCGTATGATTTTTTATGTACATCTTGGTTGACTCAGTGTTCACATAGTTTTATTGTTAAATCAAAAAGCCATGTATTATTCTCTTTCTTAGCAATTTTGCCATAAAGGACACCTCCATATTCTTTGGGAAATTGGCTTTTGACTAAATTAGCTAACCTGTGGCGTGCTATGGTTGTTTGGTAGAAAATAAAAGTTCTCATTGTCACCACTTTCCAAATTGCCCCAATCCTAAGTGCTGCTACCTGACTGGTTCTTACCAGTATGAAAGCACGAAAAAACATTCAGACAAACCAAACGTAGATGAAGATAAGTTGAATTTTAGCAACAAATAAATGTCATGAAACTTAAACTAGTCGGATCTATATTCAGGGCCAGAACTCATTAGCTTCATAGCTTGTCATTGTGATCTAAGGGAGGAACCGAGGTTACAACACTTCGAATAGTTTTAAAAATTTGGATCCATGAAAACTCTTTTCTGTAGGGTAATTTTAAGTCTAGTAAAATGCAGTTTACTGCATATTCGGAAATTTTACCTGACGTGACAGGACTAGATGTAATCCTAGGCCCTCATTACCACATGTCTTAATGTCAGTCAAAAGTCATTCATTGTGCTGGATGAGTTTTGGGCTCTGTCATAGATCTAACTAAGCTTAAATTTATATTTCAATTATATTTCAACTCGTCTTCATCGACATTTGTTTCCCCGTGAGAATTTTTGTTCTAAACAGCACATGTTTGTAGGTGGTTTTAGACTATTGGTTATATTTTTGAGAATAATATTATTTCCGATTTATTTTCGCCCGCTGAACACGAATCCGGAGTCAGAATTGCTCCATCATCCTTCAATTTTCATATAAGATCTATCATTAGTGAAAATTTTCATTTTTCAGAAGATTCGTCAGCCTTTTGCTGAAAATTGAAGGGTGATGGAGCAATTCTGACTCCGGACTCGTGTTCAGTAGTCGAAAATACATTGGACATCATGTGCCGCATGTACATTTCGAACAACTTTATTTGTGTGTGTGGTGGTGTATTTTTTTGGCTATATACTAGTAGTATTCTAGACATATATTTGTCTTGCAGTATAATAATATTAAGAATTATTCAATGTATAGTAGTACTTTACTTTGCTCACTTCAAAGGCGCAATAAATTCAATTGTGTGTTCATTTTCAGTGATGAAGATATGCAATCGATGGCTTCGCTAATGTCTGTCAACAATAACGACGATATAGCGCACATGGAAGATGTGGAAGACGAAGACTATTCGTTGAGTGAGGGGCAATGAAAAATAGTCTGCACGAAGTTACTCAGCATCTTCAGCTGATGACAAACAGTTTATCTGGATCAGATTTTGCTAGTACACCTGTCAGTGGTAAGTAGTAAACTACTTTTCAGTAAAATATCAAATGCTACATAATCAATATTCTCTAAAATGTGTTTTGATGATGTTACTAAACTATCGGTCTAAAGCTAAATAAACTTGTCTACCAGTAATGACTTTGGAGGTAAAAATCACTGTTCCACTTTTACACAGGAATGATTCAAAATGCAATTGTTTGTATTGCCTTGTATTTGATTTACACCCAGCTACAAATAAGTAAATTGTTGTACAGTCAGTATGAACATGACAGTTTAATTGTTAATGGATAATTTCTTCCAAAATTGTTCCGGTTACTAATCTAACACACTTGTTTAACCACTTTTTGGAAAATAACACCACAAGTCACGAAACTTGCTGTATATTTCCAAACGTTTCGGGGTCTAGGTTAGGCCCCGCTATCAATGGCTAAGAAACCATGAAAAAGTCACAATTCTAAAATGTAAAATTAAAATGTTTGACAATATCTATTATTTGACTTGTGAGAATTTTATTTCATAATATACAGGGTAGCACAGAAACTTCTAAAGATCATAAAATAATAAAGTTCCTTTCAAATTGGGAGAATTTGTGATCTTCTGAATTTTTTGTGGCGCTCCTACGTGCGACTTTGTTATAAAATAGTGAATTCGCCAAAAATCACAAGGGAAAACCTAGGAAAAATCTTATGAACTGTGCCGATATTGGGTTGTTCACAAGGACATGGCCATTAGCAATTTCTTCCTTAATCATCGGCCACCAGGACCGATTGAACTATACGGAAGTAGTAGCGATAAAATCGTTTCCATTTAACAAAATTAAAGCAGACTCTTTTAGTTTTTGTTTGGTGTTGTGTTCTTCTTTGTGTAATATAACTGAATTTTGAATTTGTATTTTATGACCAAGGTCCCTAGCAGGTTCACAAATTTTGGATTTTTCAAACTGCCGTTTTTTATGTAATATTTGTATTACATTCACCAGGAATTTTATAAATACAAGAGTCGGCTTTAATTTCTTTAAATGAAAATGATTGTATCGCTACTACCTCCGTAGAATTCAATGATTAAGGAAGAAATTGCTAATGGTCATGTCCTTGTGAACAACTCAATATTGGGATAATTCATAAGGTTTTCCTAGGTTTTTCCTCATGATTTTAATGGGATCACTGAATCAACGAAATTCTTTGATCGCATTTTTGGCGAATGCACTATCTGATATAAAAGTCGCTCCTAGGAGCGTCACATAAAACTCTGAAGATGACCCCTCTCAAATTCTTCAAATTTGAAAGGAACTTTATTATTATACGGTCCTTAGAAGTTTATTTGTTACCCTGTATTTTATCAAATAAAATTCATTTAGTTACGGCAGAAGTCAAATAACAAATAATGTCAAACATTTTAATGTTACATTTTAGAACTGTGTCTTTTTCATAGTTTCTTAGCCACTGACAACGGGGTCTAACATAGACCCCGAAACGTTTGGAAATATACTGCAATTTTCGTGACTTGTGTTATTTCCCAAAAAGTGTTTAAACATTGGAAATTATGCCACAAATATCCTTCAGAAAACAACTAACATACTTATTTGCCAATGGCACTTTAACCTTCTGACTTATGACAGGTTGTGGAGTAATTGATTTCTGACTAACTTTTCATTGCGTTGATATGGTTGGGTCATACTGAAGTGTTCTATTACTTACATGCTCTCAATTATTGGCGTTCACTTTTATACTAAATTTTAAAGTTTATTTTTGCCTTAACGTTCAAAAATACGATTGGCAATAATAACAATCACATCTCAAAATATAACATTATTTTAACTTTCGAAACTAAGCTTTATATACCCGGGAATACCAATTCTTCAACATTCTGGTCATACCGAAGGACTCGCTCCTTTTCTAACTAGGTTTACCTTGACATTTCCAGAGATTCAAATTACCGTACCCTTTTTTCCCTTTCCGAAAAAAATTAAAATCCTGATTTTCCCAAATTCCACTGTAAATTAACAAAGGATTATGGGTAAAATGTGCAGTTGATAAATATTTTTTTAAGAAAAAAAAGTTGATATCAAATGGAATCATTGGAAAAGTGACGACATATATTTTCTTAGAAATAATCTATTGAGAACAAAAACAAATAATATTTATTGGAAAGCAGAACATTCATGCAATTTCTGTGTGCCTGTTCATTAGGATTTCTTATCCTCATTTTTTCTAGCAACAGATAAGTATTTGAAATTGTAAATGAAGGACAAAGTGTCGTAAGACAATTGGAAGAATAGCCTTGATTATTTGTTGGCTGTACAAGAATTTCTTTATAGTGTGATACTTTCTGTATTTGCCCTAGAATTTCAGAATAAATCTCCAGCTAAAACACGCGATTAATAAGAACTCCAGATTTGGGGATGAAACGTCTCCAACCATGGCGTAAATCAGCTTCAACATGTTCTCGGCCGCCTTGAGAACGCTTGAAGTATCAATATGATACACGATAGTTATTAATATAATAAACTCCTCTTCGTAAATGAAATATACCCCTTTGAATTATCCTCAAATATACTAACATAAACCAATTTTTTTTCATTCTCATCTAAATAGCCGTTTTTAGTAGCAGAATTCTTCTACGCATTTCCAAATTGCAAAATTGCTGGGTCTGAAGCTATTTGAAGATTACAACAATTACATTTTGAATGCTGAACACATGTTAATGCAGTATCAAGGAAGTGTCCTTATTATTATATGAGTTATATTTATCCAACGTTTTTCTAGAGAGTTTGAGAAAATATTTCAATAGGTATAGTTCATCAGCGTCGCTCAAATCTATTTCCACCTCTGAATCTTCCTGCTCAGAT
Organism: Octodonta nipae; assembly: GCA_034190945.1. Taxonomy (NCBI): domain Eukaryota; kingdom Metazoa; phylum Arthropoda; class Insecta; order Coleoptera; family Chrysomelidae; genus Octodonta; species Octodonta nipae. The sequence continues at coordinate 107,827,921 of CM067220.1, forward strand.
ACAATTCATGAGGAATATCAATATAAAGGATCTTTTCACATTCTTTAATATTGTTTATTTATTGATTTAAAAAGGCATATTTAATCCAGAGAATTTACCTTTTAAAGATATTCAACTGATTAAAAAATCAACCTTGTATTATGAACAAAAATCGTATTATGTATGCTGGAACAAAATATAAACTGAAATTAAAAACTGTATTTTACTACATATATAGACTCTCTTCTCAATTCTAAAATTTCAACAATTTAAAAACTGTTTAATTAATTTAAGACCAACAGAAAAAAGAGATATGTTGCCATGGGCGTCGCCCTGCAAGGGCAAGAGTACTGCCCTCATGGAACTCTCTTGTGGACCATTGTCGCTTCATTACGTGTGACATAAGACAAATAACTATTTATTCTAGTCAGTAACATCGGCTGCCGCCCCCACACAAGCCAACTCCTGTCAATGTGCACCCACTCTAACCAAAGTCTGTGCCACTCTGATTTCCATCATTAACACAATATTGTTTTTTAGTCCAATGTAAAAGTTTGACAAAACTAAAGAAATTATTATCGATATCCCATAAAAAAATTCATTAAAAAAACATTTTTATTATAAGTTTTGTTATAATGTGTTAACTATGTCAATTTTGTATTTTAGTTGCGAGTATTTTACTGGATGAAAAAACTCCAACAGCTGAAACATTTTCTCCAATTAAAGAAGCTCCCGAGTTAGTGAGATCAAAGGTTGTGCCACCAAAGGAAAGCGATTTTATCAGTCCCGATAACGATATTTATTCTGAACGTTGTACAGAGTTACTCGATAATTTAGAAAGTGTAGCAGAAGAAACCGAAGCTGATTTCAAATCGGAAAATCAAACTAATATAACTCCGAAACCTAATGTAAATAACGTAACATCAAAAACTAATATAAATATAAAAAATATTAACTTGAAACTTGCGCCATTAGATTTGAAGGAAGATCATATTGAAGTGCCAAAGAATCCGCAAAAACTCACTACTCCAGGTAATTTTCCGTATATTTAATTTCAATTATAGTATAATGGGATTATTATTTTAGGTCAAGATTTACTGGACTGGTGTAAAGAAATGACCAAAGATTATCCAGGCGTTAAAGTGACAAATTTGACGACTAGTTGGAGAAACGGAATGGCCTTTTGCGCACTTATGCACAGCTTCAAACCAGAATTGATGTAAGTATTATCACTAGTTTCTTCACTGTTACCTTTAAACTAAGTACTAGCAATGAAAAACGCACGTGATTAAAGATCCGGCTAAAATGTTGATTAAAAGGTGTCATTGTGTTAATAGATTAAGATAGCCTTTGCGTGCCTGTCCCCATCGGCGTCTCGCCTCTCTGAAACGCCAGCCGGAAAACTGGCACTTAAAATTGGAGGCAAACACCTGAAAAAAACATCCAATTGTAATTTGTGTCTGGACCACAAGCAACAGCGTTGTAACAATGTTAGAGAAATTTTCGGGCCCAAACTCCCTCCGTCATAAAAATGTAAATGTAATATATTTTCAGTTGCTACAAAAAATTTGTATATTGGAAAAAAAATCTTAAAACCAAATTATAATCAACCCCCGAATCATAACTAATTCGTTTGTATTTCGCTTGCCTTTTTCAATGTGTACGTCATACATAGATGGTAGGGCACTCCTCTACGATCCAAATAGAATATAGGCCTACTTTACGGAAGCGATGCTGAAACTTTTTCGCCCATCCGAAAATTTGGAAAGCCATTTCTTTAACCTAAATTATTTCTCTCCAGAAGTCGTGAGTGTTCTTAATATCAGTTAGACAAGAGAATGGTCGAAATAGGATAATCAAATTAAAAAGCTATTAAATTCTTGCCAACGTTTCGTGTTTTTTTTTCGTTGCATGTTTTTAAAATGAAAAATAATAAACTAATCTCAATGGTGTCAACAGGTGAATTGTAAAGCATGAAAACACCAATGAAATGAGCCCAGGATCGATCCGATAGGATCTTTAGTAACACGGAAAATCAAAAAATACTGGAAAATTTAGCGGTTTTCTTTATATTATCATAACTCCGTCACTATCGAAGTTGTAGAACTGGGCTTGTGGGAACTGATAGTAATTGGTATCTACCTTATGCCTGACTAAACCAGGTGCTATCGGTTTATTAGTTTTTGAATAATTGTGATATGAAGTTTTGTTTTTAGTCCACTATTCTTGCAGTGCGTCTCCATGCCACATGGATCGTCAAATATCAATTCAGAATAGAGATAATGGAAGTAGAGGTATCGTTCTACAAAGCCTCTATTTTAATTTTTTCTTAAATGTCTGTGATATATACGAAAAATTTAAGCAAACATCACCAAAATTTGGTGAGCGTATGAATGTGTTCGCATAGTGGGGGGAACACGGTTGTTGAGGGGAACTGTTGACAATTATTATCGATAGTAACTGTCACTCTGACAGATGGTGAAAGAATCTAATCGCAAAAAAGCTTATATACAGAGCGATTTGTTCGATTTTATTATATCAAATGAGAACTGTTTGTTATTAATATATTTATATAATATTTTATAGAGAACTCCAGAATTAAGGCAATAGGTTTATATTAAACAAACACTGAACTAAATAAGTCAAAAAAAGTCTTGAAAATATCTAAATTAGTTTCTGACAAAAGCAATAAAAATACTTAAAATTACAGGCAGCCTGCCTATATTATATATGATATATTACTAAACGCTTCCCCTCAACAACCGTGCTTCCCCCACACCTTAGATACATTCATAAGCTCGCCCATTTTTTGTCATGTTTGCTAATATTTTTCAGATATTTCACAGACATTTAGAGAATAGAGGCTTTGTAGAATGTCGCCTCTACTTTCAACAACTTTTTTCACAAATGAAATTTGATTATCTATGACGCATAGAGGCACAAAGCTGAAATAGGGAACAAAAAACCTTATATCACAATTGTTCAAAAACTAAGAAACAGGTAGCGCCTAGTTTTGGCATACATAAAATAGATATAAATTACTATCAGTTCTTACAAGTCCAGTTCTACAGCTTCTAAAGTGACGAAGATTCGATTTTTTAAAAAAATGCTACATTTTTCAGTTTGTTTTTTTTTTTGTTTTTCCCTGTTACTAAAGATCCAATCGGATTAAGCCTGGGCTCATTTCATTGGTATTTTCATGCTTTACAATTGACCTGTTGACACCATTGAGATTAGTTTATTAGTTTTGATTTAAAACCATGGTAAGAAAAAAAATGTAATTTTCTTGCTTCAGTTGCATATAACAAAGTAAAAAACCATAGTTGCGAGTGGAAAACATAGCAAAATATCGCTACGAATCGTTGTTAATGTGATGGCACAGTCGGTTTCCTGATAGTATTTTTTACAGTTCATTTTTGCTCTATTGATTGGTCTATAAGAACACGTCACTTATGGCAGGCCGAAACCCGATTTCAAGTTTATAATAAACTTGATAAAGTAAATGTAAAGAGATCTCTTCGGCTGATACAAATCCGAGAGCCATAATATAAAAATGAAGGAGAGAGCTGAGTATCGTACTGCTTCTTACATACGTTGACGTGAGATGAATGTTCCATATAGAGATACAAAAGAATGAAATCTCAAAAAAGAACCTATTGTTTCACAGACAGTGGATTCAACGAAATAAAATTTAAATACAAAAAAGACACTTCAAGATTTTCAGTGATTTATTTTGTTTTGATATTTAATACCTTTATCAAGTTACACAATACACTAGATAAGGATATTGCATATCGAAAATCATGTTATAAACAAAGTAAATAAATGTCTTCTTATTTTTGTGTCTAGTATCATGGATTTATATCAAGTAACATCTATTCAATATTCGAAATTAAATTTGTATGAATTATAGTTTTATATTAAATGGCTCGAATTCAAGTAATGTCCTTTGTTCTCTTTGAGTATAATAGGATACTCTTAATTTTAGAAATGAAAACAACTATGTCCATGGAGGATTTTCGGCTATTCCTAATTGGTAAATTATTATTACTTAGAAGAGTTTATCCAAATAAATATTACTTTTGTGGTTAATTGCCTGAAAACTTGTTTACGGGTTTTCCAATCTTTCCAGAGAAACAAACTCCATACATTCAATAGGTACTTAAACAATTAGAAAATTGACTCTGTTTTTCTACACTTTTGCTGATGGTGTCCTAGATTATGGATTGTTACATTTTTCTTAAAGAAGTTTTTGCAAATTATTTAAAAGAAATAAATCTCTTGTGTCGATATGATATTGTGACGGGTATTCTTCCGACAGTTCGTGGAATCGACATTCGTCCGATATTTCTGGGAATACGAAATGTTTGTATATCGATCCGAGGCCGACGGCTAGTGTTAATGGGAATTCCTCGAATTATTTCGAAACTTCGAGAACACATTTCCCGATGGCTTGTTGACTTACTAGAGAATTTCGAGAGAAGTATATAAATACGGACAGCTGGCGATAGCATTCATTCAGTATTCGACTGCCGTATAGTTTAGATAAATTGTAAATAGTTCTGTGAATATAAATTGTGTTAAACGTAGTGGAAATAAATTAGAGTGAGGTGGACTGTGTTTATATATAAATCCAAGAACTGAACTGAACCCGTGTGTGAAAATAGTTAATTTTATCCTACATATTTTATTATGAAAATAAATTTGTAAATTGGGTATAAAATTATTAATATATTAATTAATGCACTCATATTCTTTAACGTGCAATATTAGTGTTGATGTATTCATGGATTTTTGGGAAAAACACCACACTTGGAAAAAGTCTGTATATTTCAAAATTTCCAAACGTTTCAGAATCTAAATCAGATCCCGTTTTCAATTTTCGCATGTCAAATGACATTATGAACTGACGTAACTACTGTTAGTAGTTGTAACACTACAAAAATTTAACATTTTTTAAACTTAATAAAGCTCCTTTCAAATTGAAAAAATGGCTCCTAAGTGCAACTTTCTTATAAATTCTGATGTTTAAGCGATCTCAATAAAGTCATAAGGGAAAACCTAGGAAAAACATTATGAACTGTCCCGATATAGGGTTGTTCAAAATTACATGACCGTTACTAATTTCATCCTTGATCATCGGCAACTAGAAACGACTGAATTCTCTAATTCAATAAATTAATTCAGACTCTTAGTTTTCGTTGTGTTGTATTCTTTTTTGTGTAATATGGTGGTACTTTGAAATTATATTTTATGACCTAGGTACCAGGCATGTTCACAATTTTCTTCCTTTCCGAATTGTCGCTTCTTTAGCGTAATTTTTGTGTTCATTTATTCGTAAGTTTAGAGCCCTAGTAGTTACTCCAATATAAAATCTAAAACACAAAGAAAACAATGAGTTTTGATATTGCAGTTTATGACTATATATGTTATAATTAATTCTTATTGGGACCGTAGAGCAATATAGCACCACTGAATTGTGTACACAATATGTTTATTTCTAAATTAATATTCAAAACGTAGAATATAGTCTAAAATATCTAATTCATTCTTATTATTGCAGTGACTTTGATTCACTTAGTCCGCATGATATCAAAGGCAATTGCAAGAAAGCCTTTGACGCTGGTGATAAACTTGGAATACCAAGAGTTATAGAACCTTCTGATATGCACATGTTAGCGGGTAAATTGTTTTGTAAGTACTATTAGAATTTCTCAACTAATTAAGTAAAATCAGTTCCAGATAAACTAGCAGTGATGACTTACTTGCACCAACTAAGAGCTCATTTTACTGGTCACCAGTTAGAAGTGCAACAAATCGGAAAAACAGCCGAAGAAAGTAATTATGTTATAGGAAAATTCAACACGGATAATGACACCGATATAACTAAGCAAGTATTTGGACAAGAAATAATTAATTTGAGAAAGCTAAAGCAAACTAAAAAACAAGAAAATGGTAATGAAGCAGATTCTAATACTACAGTTAAGAACACACCTGGTGAAATTAAAAGTGATCCTTCAAAATTAAGGTTACCTCTTAAATTTACTAATGAACCTGACATTAAACATGACAGCAAAGAAAAATCAACGACAGTTGTAAAAGAAGTGAAAGATTTCATTTTTAATGGATCTAAAAAGGTTAATAAGGTAATTATTACATTTTGCACTATGTTGATTATATTAGCCATTCCAATTTAAATGTCATTTATTGTAAATGTCCTTTTGAATGCAGACCCACATTCATAACTTATAAAAAAAATTCACCAAGTAGATATTTTATAGTATTTAGGTTGAATGTATATAGAGAAAATGGGGATGTCAATTGCAAAAAAGAAACGTATTAACATTATCAACATATTACCACCTATGTTCAGAAAAACATTCTAATCGTTATAGAAAGTGTATGTTTTGTCTTTGTTGTTAAATTCTTGTAATTTAACTTCCAACTAAGTTTGGAAGTCTCCAACACGCTATAAGAAGGAGTGAAGTGGCAACATCATTTGATGTTTTATCATATTATTTGAGTTTTTGTGCAATATTTACGTATTTCAGTTGTTTGTTGTATTACTCATCTTTTTGTAGTAACTGACAAACGTCTGACTGAAAATTAAATATTGTATATTTTAGTGATTAGGTTTATGAGAAACAAAAACCTTTGATTGCTTTACAAAAAGTTGTTTTATAATCTTTGTAGACTTGTCTAACAGTATTTTTTTGGCAAAATATCATTTTATAATCTAAACGTTTTCTGCAACAGTATACCTACACATCGAATACAAGGGCGTATTTTTTTATGAATGAGAAAAAACATGATTATTTCAATAATAACTATTAAATGAGATTCGAATAACAACAAATACATTGACTTTCTAAAGCAGTCCAGGTTTATAGAAAAAGAGGTATTCCGGAATATTGTAAATCCCAACTTCAGAGTTAGTTAAATACATTGTGATATTGCACCTAGAGACATGAGACATGAACGAATCCTTTAACTGGTCCAATTAAACATAATGAAACGAAATAAACGCCTTATTGGGTGTCTATTGGTTTCCCCTCTTCAAATAGGGCCAAGTGATAATTGTCTTAGATAAACAATTGTCTTTTATAGGAACTTACTGCATACAAGTTATATTATTGTTTGATATACTTTGAGGCTGATTTCATATGTTACTTTGGCCAACTCTATTAATATTATCTGTAATCATTTAAGAATATTTGCGATATGAATGAAACCTTGTTTGAAGCATTCATAAACAATTTTGCCAGGAAAGTGTCTTGTCTTATACCTCGTTTTATACTAATTGTTTGGATTTTCTATCGTTGTGTAATGAAGGTAGCATCTTTAGTATGCTTTCAAGTAGCTTTATATATCTGTGTTCTATTATCGCGTTTTTTATTCTTCCAGTGTATTAATCTCAAGGTATGTAATAACTTTAGTGCTTATTTTTTACACGTGGGATACAAGAGATCTGTCTATGTTTCTTTGGGACTTCTCCCTATGTTGTGTTGATAAGAATGAATATTTATTATTTCTATCACAATTCCATCATCTGGAGATATATGAAGAGTGAAACATTTCATTTGTATCAATGGATATCTTAGATAAGTCAGTTGTATCTTCTTCAGAATTCTAAATTCGTTTTTTGACTGAAACGTTGTTGCGCTGAGTTTTTGTGTCGAATAGGCCTGTTAGAATTTTCGCAATTCATACAATTTCATCCAATTCTCTTACGTTAAGGGCTTCCATTATTTGGTAAAAATGTTTAAAGGCGAATTACCAGTCTTTGAAAGAAGTGGCAGTTTAAAAAACTAAAAATCGCTCTTTCATTTCAAATTTAGGGGGATTCGTTTTAGAGTTAGTACGATTACACCACAATCACTACTACTAGTAATAGGGTAATTTCAAATTTGTGTAAAAAATTGCGTCATTCAAGTATTTAATATCAATTGTTAAAATTGTTGTTGTTTTAGCCGTGGAGTTATTATTCAAAAGTGATTTAAAACTTTTTCGAACACAATTTTGTTTAATATAAACAACTTGTTTTCAGGATTATCCATAACAAAATTTATCTCAGTACTCTCAAGGCTCTTGATTTATTGTATGTGAAATTCCTGATCTATCCATATATTACAGTAATTCTGTAACTATTGCTCTATAGCCTAAAAAAATAGAGATCTTTTACTCTGTTTGAGCTGTACCTTGTCTTTTGACTTCGATACACAGGACAGTGCCGTTCCTGAAGTACACAGATGATGAGGCTGCCAAACCCAAGCTTATTGAGTGATGCCGTCTTTTGGGGTCATAGAGTTTGTACTTCAGGAGGTAGTCTGCAATGTACAAATATCGTAACAAGAATACAGCTATGATGCTGTAAAGGGTATAAATTCAACTTTGAAGTGCTGTAGACCTAAATCTAAGAACAATCAGACAGAATGGCTGATATGTGGGTGGATTTCCTAATGAAGTTTTCACTCCTATTATTTCGATGATATCTATGCGGACGGTTCTAACAGTGGTGATTTTCTATTTAATATAACATATAAATTAAATTCTCTATAAAAAGAGCAGTTCGATTTTTACGAATCAATATAATTTCCAGGCAGTTCTCATAGCCACTTTAGTATTTTCCCCAAAGATGTACTATAAGTAGTTCCTCAAACGTGATGATTCTTATTTGACCAGCCAGTATATGAGTGGTATTTTTTAAGACATGGATCTTTATCTTGTTTATAATCTTGCCTCAAATGCCCCTTCTTTGCCAGCCTGTAATTTATCTGGTTACTAAATTTTGCCTTTTGCATTGTGCTCCATATATTATGAAAGCAAACAGCTACAATAGAAGGCACATGAATTTGTTATAGTTAATGAAAAAAATAGCTTTAATATTACGTTTTATTATAATTTTGACATAGTTGTCAATTTTATTGTCATTAGGTAACATTAAAATTGTGATTATTAGAAATTAATACTTGCATAAAGCAAATTCTTTCAAACTTTAAAAAATTCGTGTTTTTTGTAGGTTCTTTCATCGCCAACAAAAGAAAAACCCTCTCAACTTTTTAAGAAGACCGAAGAACAGAAATCTGTTCAAGAAGATAAAAAAGTACCGAAACCTATTCTAATGACAAGACGTGAACTTACTGATCCGTTTGGTTCCGATGAAGAGGACGAACCAGTCCATAAAGAAACATCAAAAGACAATAAAGTGATCGAAGCAAATGGTACAGTACTCAACGGAAATGATTTATCTCCAAAAGAAAATAAAGATAATGTTTTCTCAGATTTACCGAAACCCAACATAGTAAGTAGAATTACAAGTAACAGTATTGGTTTGAATAAATGATTTCATTTTGCTCGCTAGCTTGGATTTTGTTTGTTGTTATCAGAGATAATTTTGAATTACAATTTCACATTGAAATATATTAAATATTTTTGAAAGATAGTTTTGATAATTCAGTTTCTGTGTAAAGAAATAATTATTCATTTAATATTGGACAAGCGTTGTGTAGTCGAGTTTGCTTGCTTGTAAAAAGTTATTTTTATTAATAGAGTTGTTTTGCTGTGGCTTGGCATTAAAAATTTTTGTATGTAGCAACTCCTTTTGAGGCATTCTGAGCAAAGAGAAAGAGCGAGAATTCTGTTGGAACAGACAAGAAGAGAAGGATCTACACCAACTAGTCCGGCAAAGGTATGTATTAAATGCTCAAAATATCTGCTGTAGTGTAGAAAAATAAGAAATTTGATTTTGAGTAGTTGTATATGTAAAATAAAGGAAAGCTGTCTATAAGGTCTTTTTTGTAGTAGGTAGATATGTGAATTTTTCTAATATCTGAGAGTAATATTTGACACCATATTTTTTTCTCATTCAACTTTTGATCTTATTTTGCTGCTTTCATATTTAATGTAATTTCTGGTGAATATTTTCTCTCTAAAGTTTAGAACGTTTTTGAAAGTTCTAGCATTCACATGTTCAATTATAATGTTAGTTCTGAAATTGCAAATATTCGGGAATTTCTTTTTACTTAAATATTTAGAAGGTTATTGGTACAGTCCAGATTTTTCATCTGGGTTGTTTATTTGCCAAATGTATAGTTAAGTCATTTCTTTGGCATATTTTTTCTCGTTGTACTTTTATATTATTTGCAAAATTTTCATCATAAATTTTCAATAAGGGCGGGTTTATGTTATGTGAACCATACAAAAAAATTGGCAGATTTCGGCAGAAAATCTGAAAGAATTCATATGTAGGTTTTTGCGGTTTCTGAATCCGAAACCGACCGATAAATAGTTTGACCATATTGCCTGTTCATTCGGGTTTTCTCTCCTCAGATTTTTCCTGCAACAAATAAGTATTTCAGATTGTAAATAGGAAACAGAGTGCAGTAAGACAATTTCGAAAAATTGGTCCTAATTAGTCGTTGTCTTGACAGAAATTCTTCCTCACAGATATTGTGAGAGAAAGAGATGTCTACAATATATTGTAATAGATTTTGTGGGTTCAAATCAAATTTACATAAATATTCACTTTCACCGTCTTTATTTTAAACAAATAAATCCACTGTTTACAAACACTTAGTAATACTATTTGATACAGCTGATCGCTTCTCTCCGTCAATTCAATCACACGAATATAAACTAAATTAAACTACTCAACTTGTCCTTTAAGTAGGCAGTGTAGAACATACCCGAATACGATGATTATTTCTTTGTTGTCACAGCGTTTTCAGGAACCTTCTCGAGGCCGCATTTTTTACATCCATCGATAATTTGGGATAGTCATTGCTCTTTTTTATTATTTCAGCCGATTTTATGTTAACGTGTTGTTTTTATCGATTAATTTAGATTATTTCCGTATATAAATAGTGCTTTGTCAATTGTGTGATGCTTATCTGTGCTTGGAGATGTTACAATTCTGGAGTCGTTATCAATCGCTGGGTGTTATAGCTCAAATTACGATATTTTAATCTTGTACATTGTACTCAACCTTTGACAAATCGACCTCGGATTTATATTCAGCAACCCAAAAAAAACAAGTGTGTGCTAGGTGATGTTGGTGGAACCGAAAGTTTTCTTTTATCGTTCAACCTTAAAATAAGCTTGACCGTGATCTGGGACAAACCGACCTCTTATGCGAATTCGACAATCCAAAAAAAACAAGGGCGTACTAGAGTTCGTTGCTGGAAACATTTGTGTGTCTGTGGCTGTATAATGTATGTCGTTAAATATCCGCCGCGGCTTCCCACGGTGACACTGATCTGATGGTCCAATTTTCAATAACTCAAGTGCATAGATCTACCTGAATTTGACTTTTAAGGACCTCGGTCAGTTGCGGCTTATTGGCCGACTTCACCAAATCCCACAACAAAAAAAATGTTTCATCATCCTACTGGAACCACTTGTCGCCTACGTCCATATCGTATTTTTGTCACAAAAAAATCGATTATAATTGTTTTAAAGCGTTCGCCGGCCCAAAATCCGCGCCAAACAGTAACTTATGTGATGCCTAGTCACCTATTGAACCTCGTGTGGTTGGCGCCGGCCCATATACGGCAATTGTGCTTTACATAGTTATTCATCGAAAAATGAGCCTCGTCGCTAAAAATGGTTTTTCGGCCAAAATTGGAGTGTTCTTCCAAAAGCTCTGAGGCTCTATTCAGCTAGTAAACGAGAGTCACTTCTTTAAACTCAGGGTAATATATTGTTTGAGATAAATATTATGTCTAAAAATTATATTTAACTATTGGAAACTTCCTCCGCAATGTATTTTTTTAAATGATCTGCCTATACTCTGATCAATTTCCTAATATAAACAATCTGCCTTCAAATTTTCTTTCACCCGAGAGGCTCCAATTGAACACTATTTGAAAATACATTTACCTTCCTTATAAAATCAATGGTTATGAAAAATAGCTTTGTGATTTACAACAGCAGCGTTAAAAATTCCGTAATGTTTCCAAAGCGTATATTGTTAATGAATTACAGGTAAAGAAGTTGTAAAAAAGTATATAACATGTTCTAGGCCGCTATTTTCATTGGTGGCCAAAAAATGTGCTTTTATATTGCTTGCTGAAGCTTCAAAATTGCTTTGTGTTGCTATTTTTTTCGGGACAGCTAAAATTTTTGAATACATACATGAGATTCTTACAACAAAATTCATATATTTCATTGTATTATGTTTTATTAAGTTCTACCAATAAAAACAATAAGAAGTTTCAAATATCAATTGGACAATACAATTATTTTAATTACGAGATTAATGATAACAGTGAAGATTGGATTAAACTAGGATATTCAAAATGTTATAAACAAACTCTGTTTACTTTAAATTTCCCAATCTTCTATTATGCTTAGGTTTATACTAGTATTATTCATAATTCAGGTCTCGGAAAATGCAAGTAAATTTTGAGTGAAATCACTGCAATTTATAATTATAATGTCACTCTGTTATGAAACAAAATAGCAATGAAGTCAACTAAAATAATTAAATATATAAACACGATACTGTGCCAATTCTCTTTAGTCTTTAAGTTAACTTTGCACTAATTTATTTATTGCTCCTGTTTAAAGAGCCTTTATGTCTCTCTTACACGTTGTACTCCAGTCTGGAGCCTTATTGTATATAATCTAATGACATCAGCCAATAATAAGAAGTTATTTGAACTTTACATGTGACATATGGATTTCGATGTATTTTTGCCTCCTGAACTCCATTGTCAGTTCTTAAAATTCACCATTTTTCTGATGGGCGATTTACGGAAAACTGAAGGGTAATGGAGCAAAACTGACTATGGATTCGAATTTAGGAGGCAAAAATACATCGAAAACCATATATCATATGTAAAGGTCGCATAACTTTTTTTTGCTGGTGCAACCACAAATACAGCGTTTATCATCAATTTAAGAGATTTACAGATACACAAAAAACGAGCAAACAATTTTTGTGGTTGAACATTGAAGAACAGTTCCCTAAAATTTCCGAAGATTTTTAAATGTATCAGATTTATTAATTAGAGTAATATGTAATAAATTGTAATTATAAAATTTGACTGTGCCAAAAAAATATTTTTTTCTGGAAGTGTAACAAGTTCATTAAATCTAATATGTTTATTAAAATTATTAGATTAGTTGGTAGGTCATTATTATATTTATACAAAAATAGAAATGGGGATATGTTGGGTTAAAAACTACATATTATCTCGATTTTTAATTCTAAAAGTCCATATTCATCCATTCAAGAGAAATATGCTTTGTAATTACCTATAATTTCAATGAAAGTTCTATGAAATATATTTTTTCCAGTCTGAGGAAGAGAGACAAGCCCAACTGCGAGAAAGAGCAAGGAAGTTACTCGCCGAGGTTAGAAGAAGTTCTGGTCCAACTACAGAAATTATACGAGTCAGTCCAGAATCTTTGAAAGCTTACGTTGAAGCGGAAAACAAGAAAACTAGTGATCAAATTATATCTTCTGATAAATTAGACAAAGGTATACCGAAACTAATTAATTATAATATAGAATTGCATGTATTTTTTCTCTAGATTATGAGAACCAAATAGTTGCTAATTTTAACAATGGTAATGGTCCTCATAGCCCGAAACAAGGTGACAAATCAAATTCAAGAGAAAATAGCAGAGAAAGAATTACACCTGACAAGTTACCTGAAGAGTTAGGATTGAAAGAAGTGAGTGAACAATAATTTATTTTTCTGAGTATTTAACGGACTTTTTTTATTTCTCTAGATGGGTATAGATGTACATTCGTGGATAGACAAAGAAATGGAAGACTTAGAGAGAGAACAACGTGCCATTGATGAACAGGCTGCCAATTTAGAGAAACAATTGAGAACTGTCATGGAATCTCAGGACAGTAATGGTGAGGAAGAAGAAGCACTCATGGCAAAATGGTTCATGTTTGTAAATAAGAAAAATGCTCTGTTGCGACGACAAATGCAACTAAATATATTGTGAGTATAAGGTTTATTGCATATATCTAATGATTTATATAGGTAGAGTATGGGGTGATAAGTCCTATGAATTGATGTGAAACTAATTTTTTGGTATTTGTAAAGATGGTTGAACAGAATAGGTTAATCATTGACTGAATCAGAGCTTAGTTCTTCCAGTTTGTTAGTGATAGCACTATACAACTGAAAAAATATATAGAATTGATGATGATGATCAAATAGTTTGAATTGTGGCATCTATAAACTGACCCATTTAGTTTGTTAGCAATGCAAAGAAACACCAAGCAGTTAATAGATTGTTTCTTGAATCTAATCGAGTAATGGTACAGCCCAGTTTTTTTGTACACATTGACATTAGCATGAAAAAATTTATATCAAATCCGTTTAAACTGTGCAGACAACCAGTGAAGGATTGATGTTGCAGATGGTGTGTGCATATCTAATTCGATCTTTCGCATGATGGTCAATTGTTTCTTTTGATATTGCAATTTAAAACAACGTTATACACTTCATCAAACATATCTGGAGGGGAAACATTTTTCAGTGGTCAACTCCACTGTTAACAACATCTTGAACTAAGCAGTTGATGAATATATGGGTTCGATTTACTTGACAATTGGATGTTTACTCAATAAACTGCTACCTTACTTAAAAAGTGATACTACAGCTTAAATACTAAAACAACAATTATTCCTGAAACTGCTAACGGCTAGTTTCGTACAATGAAAACTGACCCCTGTTAATTCTAATCGTCCCGATCAAACTAGATAATTCCGTTGTGGAGGTATCCTTCAGAAAGATTAATCGGAGTGATGGCAATCTATCACTTCGCTTCTCACTTTATCCCCTTCACTGATTCAATTACAGATGTATGTACAATTGATTTGATATGAGAGCCAGCCTCATCTTTGATCGTTCCCTAGGTTCTGAACGTATCTTTTCTGAATCCGATTCTTGTTTGGAATGCTAATCTCAATCATCATTCCTTATTATAATTCATATTATAATGTTTTTATTTTCACACTCGGGTTCAGTTGAGTTCTTGGATTTATTTAAAAACACAGTCCAACTCACTCTAATTTATTTCCACCATTTTAACACAATATATATTTACAAGAACTATTTACATTTTATCTATACAATACGACCGTCGAAAACAGAATGCCTCCTATCGCCAGCTGTCCATATTTATATATTTCTCTCTGAATTGTCTGCTAAGTCCACGAACCATCGGAAAACTCTTTCATGTTCTGGAAGCTTTAACGGAATTCCCAGTAACGGCAGCGGTCGGCCTGTTGAGAGACGAAACATTTCGGATTTCGAGAAGCACCGGAATAATATCCCTTCCACGAATTGGTTGATGGCCGATTGCACCAGCTGTCGGATATGAATTCTCGTAACAATATCTTTGTTAGACCGGCTTCTATTTCTCCAATTTTTTAATCTATTGTCTTTGTCTCTTCTAAATGACGATCAGTGGCTAGTGGAATTCAACTTGTCGCTAGCATCTTATGACAGGTATGGCCTAGGTGAGAAGGCCATACCTGTCATAAGGCATTATGTCGATAATGATTCGCCGCTTGAGGTTGTAAGTAATTACTTGGAGTTTGGAGGGCCTCAAAACACTGGGCATATCAATAAATACAGCAGCACCTCACTAGGTAATCCCACTGTAAATGGCCTCTACGTCCACAACGGAAACGCTGTACTCTATTGACATTAGAGTTAGCTGTCCCTAATGCCCGTCACTGCAATCCTTCTTCCATCGTCACCAGTGGCGCAACTACCCTGGCTGGATCCTAGCATTCGCAAGTGTCACTTTCCAGGCGTCTCTTCATGACTGTGAATGTCAGGGTCTCTAGTCTAATCAGTTTTCTACATTCGTCATGTGAATCTGCTTATATTAGATTTTTGTGTTTGAATAATAACATAAACTTGGTAAACTTGACTTAGGCTTGAAATTAATTTATAAAATCTCCTATGTTCACTTGAATGCTTTGGAGTAGTTCTAAAGCAGAACCGTTAGTGAAATTACAAGTGATATTGCCTTTACTTCATTATTCCATCCATTGGTATTATACAGAGTCTAGGAAGACTTACTATTGAAGTGTATGGTTTCACAAGGAAATCTTTTCCAACTACTGTGTATTGTGTATTGAAGATTTCGACTCCTTTTGGACTTTAGCCTGGACCTGAGTTTCTGAATTTATTTTTATATTGTGCCTTTGGTAAGGTTGTTTTGATTATCATGTGATTAGTTTTTATAATCCAACCTCCGGTTTACACCCAATGAATTTGTTGACTGGTCTTGAATTTCTTAGCTTATTTCTGCTCTCTCTTGTCGAGAATATCGACCTGGTTCTTCTGTAACTCTTTTATTCACTTCTTATCTCTGTTTTGCCATAATTTCTTTGGCAGATAAGTCATCATTAAATATCTCACATCTGACTCCACTATGGTGAATACTTTGTGTTCGATTTATTGTAGATTCCACTTATACTCGACGAGTTGCACTTTATTTACTTTTAAAAACAACGCTACAACTTAACCATGAACAAATTACAAGACGATAAAAATCAACAGTTTTTATTCAACTTTCTATTCAACCAACTCTAACCAGTTTCAACAGGATACCAAAAAATTATTTCTTGAGCATTCGCAACAGCTATTTGCCCATAGTTAATAATTTTATATTTTCGAATTGTAGCTCCTTTGTTCACTATGGGTTCCCTTGAAACTTCTGTCGGTTATCGACGATGCTTGTATAGCCTGCGGCGTACTTCGTAATATTAATTTATATTCACATAAATTATTTTCTCTAAAATATATGCACAGAATCCAGAATTTTGCAGTATGAAATAGACATTACCACTTTAATTTTAAATAAATACCAATATCACACTGACCGTTTATATTTTTTATAAGATAGCGTCACTTGTAGCGCTATCTTTGAGTATCAATTCTACTTATTACCCAACCTCATACCGTAGTGTAGAAACTAATGACAACTAATTCCAAACAAATAATACGCTTCATTATGTGGTATTTGTGTTTTTTTTAGAGAAAAAGAAGCTGATTTAGAAACTAGGTATAAAATGTTGAATGACGAACTTCAGAAAATAGCTTTAATTGAAGATTGGAGGAAAACTGAAGAGCAACGTAACAGAGAACAGGTGCTTTTAGAGGAGCTTGTTCAAATTGTTAACAAAAGGGATGAACTAGTTCATCATTTAGATAGTCAAGAAAAAGCGTAAGTAATCAGTAATCAATCTAATTATGGTTTGTCAGTTTCTAATTGTTGCCTTTTAAGCATATCTGCTTTATTTATAATATATAATTGTGTTTCAGGATTGAAGACGATGAAATAATCGAAAAGGATCTCTCGCATATAGAGTTGCCTGCTAAAGATAGTAATTGCGTACTATCATAATTAATTGTGCAATGTATCATTCGATTTCTAAGTTATCATATTCATATACGTCATTTACCAACTCGAAATATAATATTGGTGCTTTATGTGATATAGATTTTTTTCTTAATAATATTTTCATAACCATATTTTCATATACATGTAATCATACGTTCAGTTATTCATTAATATAATAGTAATCATGTCAAATATCGCCATCGCGTCCCCTGAAAAAAAAGACAACTCTATTTATGATTGTGTAAAATAATGTAAAATGCTTTTTCATTCTACATATTTATTTTGTTAATATATGTACATAATTTTGTATAGTTTTAGTAATTGTACCACGTAACTATTAATTGTGATGTAGTACCGATCCTACTAATTTTTTGTGAATAAACTACCAAATTTAACTGTTGATTGACCACTTGCTATGGTGCAATATAATTTTTTCATGTCTTAGGTATTTTTATTTTCCCAGTTATCATTCGTTTGAAACGAGTCATTACTTGAAGAAATACAAAATATACGGCAGTAGACATAAGCGTGTGTCCACTAAGAATGAATTGGATGGATAGAAGTTTCTAATCATTAGTCATAATATGGAGATAATATCAAAGAGCAAAGTAGTTAGTAAAACAAAAAGGAAATTGAAACAAATACTGCAAAATTAGATGCTCACATGACTGAACACCAATAGAAAAGTGGTACGTCCCGGGGGTGCGAAACATTTTCGAAGAACCGAACGGATTGCCTTCAAAAGTTTTCGTTTTTAGAAGTTATTTTCAATTTGATACAATTGTTTTCATTGAAAGGTAAGTAGAATTTCACCTTGGATTCAGGATTAAGCAAAGCTGGACTGCGGTTTTTGTGATGATAAACTCATTTATACAGGGTGGACCAGAACTAAATTTACTAGACAAATAACCGCAGAATAGTCAATAAGTAAATCTTCTGTTCTAAAATGCTTGCATATAAATAAATGGCACCCATGCAAAGTTCATTTAGGTCAGGAACTTACTGAAGATGATTTGGAATTAATAGCTTTATTCGCGGAACACATTTCTGAACCAATCCGTTATCAATTCAGTTCTACTCAAGAGCGCATGCCTGATTCAGAACTATTAAAAGATACTTGTGTACCGCGAATGCCATTGCAACTAATTCAGTACCCTAGAAATCTCATATACCTACTCTTTCATGCTGTCAAATTATATAAATACGTACGTGTCAATTAAATGAGTCAGTCTACATTCTGCTACTGCTATTTATGGTAGAGGTTTGAAAATTCTGACAGGGCGAAACGATTTGCTTCCACACTTTCACGACTAATCCGAAAATGAAACTGATGATTATTAAATTGTGGCACAATATGTTCAAAATAATCAAATGTATTTGAAACACTCACAATTTCCAAAAGTTCTTCCAAAACCCCGTCTCTTGAAATTAAGTGGTCCATGTCAACAAATATTCTAAACAATTTTAAAGTCCAAACGTAAACACAATAAACAATAAGTAAATTTCCGGATGTAGGCAACACAAAATAACAATTTACTAAATTTGAGTAAAAATTATTCAAAGGCGCATATCAGAACTAGGAATCCTAGCTATAATTCAAGAACTGATAATCTGGTTACGAATCAATAATGAATCTAATTTTCCTTCACCGCGAACACAAAATTGTTACTGTCAGTTCAGTAATTTCTGTACCGCGAATGCTTTTATTGCAACTGCGCATGCGATCAGTAATGAATCGATAACGAATTGTTACCGCGAATAAAGCTAATGATGGATAGATGCAATGCCAACCTGCAATTTTTAAGTAAGATAGTTTTTTCCGACGAGGCAACATTTTGTTTAAATGGTTCAGCAAACAGGCAAAATTTTCAATATTGGGCATCAGAAAACCCACATTGGATTATGGAAAGTCATACACAATTTTCCAAGAAAGTTAACGTGTGGGCCGGAATTGTGGGTAGGGTTCCAGAATCCAAATCCCAAAATTCCTGATAAAATTCCAGACCTTTGATGAAAATTCCGGACTCTTTAATTTAATATTAATGTAATTATGTATCATGCATGCAAATTGTTTGACGAAATCAAATTTTTGAATAGTATGATCAAGCAACAAAGTCAGGATTTTTTTGAGATGAATGCCAAAAACCAATGGACTATTATTCTCAAGGAAGCTGAACCAGAAAAAGTTACGGAATCAACCAAGATATGCTCTTATATATTTGCGATGGGGGCACAAAATGCCAATGTTGAAAGGGTCTTTTCTTTAATGGGAACCCAATGGTTAAAGGAAAGAAACATGTTATCTGTAGAGCCCATCAAGTCGATTCTTTAACTCGGTATAATTTGAAAAATATACAACACCTTGGTTTGCAATTACTGAATTTATCTGCATATTTCTCAAACCACTGTGAGGAGTGAAAACCCAAATGACCGACTGTAGCAATTTTTTTGAAGATGAATGAATTATTAAGTTATTTTTTATTCATATATTTCAAATTTATAAGAGATTTATAGACCAAAATAAATTATTTGTATGAAATAAATTGCTACTTCGTTAAAATTGATTCTTGAATCCCAAATTTCGAAGTGGAGGGAGGAGATTTGAACCCCACCAAGGCTACAGCCTTGATAACAGCTAGTCACACGTTATGAAGATGTGAGTCGCAAAAGAGTAACGTTTATTGACCACTATAATTGTATTTAGGTACATATTGGCGATCCCCTATCTGCCTGAAAACGTGATTATAGGTAAAGAGTGAGATGGGTGTCCCAAAAGATGGAAAAGCAGACGAAATTGGTAGAACATGGGCTCCTTGCTTTATAAAATATCCTACATAATTAAAGATAAAGTTTTTATAACTAAAGGTCTTACTGAAATTGTAGCTTCTTTCTTTGCTGCTGATCGAGTGATCACGGTTCTCTATTACAGGGGTAGCATACATCCCAGTTATTTTTTAGAAAAAACTACTTAATGCTTTTTAAGTTGTAGGGTAAATACTGTTAGCATCGTGTCAGAAGTGAGTTAGAATATATAAAAAAAACCTCATTGAAACAGTCGGCGGCGACTTCCATCAGACTTTTCCTGTCTACCGAGTGAATTGAAAAAATAATATACCTAAATTATTTTCGTGAAGACCCTCGCAATTAACGCCATGTCCAACAAATATTTGCGATTCTCAAACTGCAAACTCAAAAAGAATAAAGTCCAGTTGCGGATCCCCTGGACCTTAGTAAGAATGTGAAAATTAATTTATTGGCAGTCGACGTTAAACTAGTAACCTAACAAATCGAGGGATATTGTTCAACAGTTAGCAGAAAACTAATAAGATAATGTATCGCAAGAGTTTAGTTCTAAATAAAAACCATTGGTAACCATTATCGGAATATTGATCTGCGCTATGTTTAATTTCTTCCAAAAAGGAGGAGGTTATCAATTCCTTAAACTGCATTATATTAAGGAACATTGCTGAAAGGTACCATATAATTGTCTATAACATGAGATTTACTGTTTTCCAAAAAAATCAGAAAAAAATAGGGGACTACATTTCAGTGAACTTCAATGAATCTTCACTGTTTTCTCTAAAACGGCTAAAGCAATTTGAATATTATAAATTGTATTCTACAAATATATGTTCCAGCTTGATTCCGTATCTTTTTCTATCACGTAAAGCATACCATTTTTCTGAAATCGGAAAAAATGTTCAAAAATACTGTAAACATCAATATAAATGTCAAATTTTCATCATTAATATCTAGTTTAAATGCCATAAAAGTATGTTTATAATGGTTTTTATTTGGATTCATTTGAAGTCAGGGTCTTTTAGAGCCGAAGTTAACTTACGGGGCTTATAGTCGCGTTAAATGGCCGAAAATATTCTATTAGTTTATCGGAACAAATGTTTGTTATACCGGTGATCTTCTATATGGTATACTACAATTGTGTGGGTGCGTGCATGTGATATTACGTGGTACATAAACAGTTGCATACATAGGATGCTTGAAATATAAGGTGGAATTGAATTAGTTATACAGGGTGGTTCAAAAAATATTGTAGTGGGTGGCGCCCAAGTAGTTGCATATATAAGGTGGTTGAAATAAGAGTGGATCAAAACTACAGTTACACACATGGATATTTGATCTATCCAGGGCGGTTTAAAAAAGTTATATAGTGTGGAACATAAGTAGTTGCTTATACATGGTGTTTGAAGTAAGGGTGGAGTAAAATTATTGTTATTCACGGTGCATAAAAAAATTGTGTTATAAGCATAAGCAGTTGGGATATTTGAATTATAGGATGGGGTATAATATAATTATAGACATGGGTTCAAAAAATTGTAGAAGCAGTTGCATATACTGGGTGATTGATACAAATGGTAGAGAAAATTATAGTCATAAAATGTGAGTTGTGTTGTATAAAGGAGACCATGAGCAGTTGCATGAATGGAATATTAGACATATGGTGCGAAGTAAAATCATAGGTATACAGGAATAATTTATACAATAGAAAAATAGAAACAGTGAATAGCGTGGACAGGATTTATACTTATACAGAGTGGATTTATAGGTATTAGGACCGTTGTAATATTATGTGGAGTTGAATTATAGTTGTACAGGGTGGTTTAGTTATCATTATAAACAAATATGTTATATAGGAGTGACCAATACACAGAAGCATATACAGTGTGGATGCAATATAGGATGAATTAGAGTTGCACTAATAGAAAGTGGTCCAAATAATAGAAGAAATAAAAAAAGTTAAAAAATATTTGGAAAATATAGGAAAATGATTCAAATTAGAGAGGGAGAAAATATTCAATTGAATGGTACCTTAAATCAAATAAAAAGATAAAAAAGGAGATATGTCTCAAAATAGTGACTGATTGCACACGGTTTCTAAACGGTTTTTATTTTATTTCAGCTGAAGTCGGTTCTTTTTTAAATATAAATTATTTAATAAAGCAACATTTATTTATTAAAGGCATTACATATATAAATATTTGTTTTTATTACTATAAAGTTCATTCAGTACTGATATCCTCCTGGTCGTCCGGAAGGATAGCCTCCATTTCCCACTTGTTCATAGGTAATTTTTGGCTTGTAACCCTCTTGGTCAGCAGTGTACTCAACAGTTTGTAAACGACCATCTGGCAATAGAACATAATACTTTCCCCTTGCAGTGTCTCCTTGTCTGGCTTCTTCGTGTCCAAAGTTATTCCCTGATTGGTCATCTTTGACGTCATACGAAAACTCATAGTTGGCAGGTTCCTGCAAGGAAAATTATTAATAAGTTTATTATTTTTCGGCCGAAACAAAAATTCAACAAGACATGTGTGGAGTCACAGTGTGAAAGTTTACACAATTTTATTTCTATGAATATGAATACGACTGTTTTCATCAGGAAAATACCTACATTTTTAGCCCCAACCTAACTTTTTTTGCTCCACCCTATATCAAAACCTATCTATGCCCATGCTACAGTATATTGTGATTGTAGCTCCAGGTAGAAGATTCATCGTCTGCACAGATCAGATATGCTTATGAGCAAACATAGAATATAATTGAATTCCTGCGGGAATGTTTAATATTTTATGATAAATCCTCGAAGAGTAAATGCCTGTATTCCTATGACAATATTCTAAATTGACAGAGATTAGTTCAGGATATCAAACTCCTTCCGCGCAAATGCTCCAATGGAAATTGGACCTAGGAAGCTCCAAATGGATCATAAATTTACTAAAATATATAGCAAAGAACAAAGAAAGTAATACAAGTAACAAAGAATTTGCTTCAGAAAAGATGGAAATTTAATATAGTTACAGTATATCTTAAGTGGGAAGGTTGTCGAGGACATAAAAAACCTCAACGAACAATTGATCTGCAACTAAATGTCGGAAGAATTACAAGAACCCTTAGAAGGCAGTAATAATCGACAGAAGTTACTTGATTACCTTAACAGAAGAAAACAAATATAACAGAAAGAGACAAAGAATGGAGCACGTCATCAAATTTCATACTGACTTTTACAAAGTCGCAATAGCGGTAGGTACATACTTCACAACAAGTTAGAGCATCATGGTGCTCGAAAAAATTCAAGTAACGCAAATGTCTATTTAGAGTTAAGTAAATGGAGAAAAAAAAAAAGAGAGACTGAAAACGAGTAGGCCGATAAGAAATGAGATCCAGGTTGTATATGTCATCCACAAGGAAAATGGCAGATGACAAGACAACAGATTCTTAAAAAAACAGACAAGGACATCACAGAAGATTTAAAAGTCCAAGAATAAGCCGAGAGCCTCAACTTTGGTGAGTTTAGAACTAAAACGAGTTAATTTGAATTCCAAGAGCCTGGAAGGAAATAACTTTTATGGGTTTAAACATCAGATCAACAATTTTTGATAAAATACCCCAAAAAATTCGGCGTAAATATCATAAATGATCGCTCCCAGCCCCCCAACATGCTCTTATCTGAATCCCCAATTACATAACCAAATCGCATGTAAATAAATCAGAAACGATTGTGTAACCGAGGTGATGATAACATATCGAAGAATAATAATGCTGATGGCCTAAAAAAATATTTTTGTTGGTCTTATATACTTTTACCACTTTGCTATTTTCTATGCTGTATGTACTGTAATATTTCATTGTGATTAGCCGCTACTAAATTATTTTACTATAACTCTTACATTCCTAATTTCTTAAGGTGTGAAAAGATAATTCAATTTTTTTATCGGAAATTTAATAATAATGCAAAGTCTAACGGAAAATTTGTCTCAAATTTAACGATACCTCGGTTGTCGTGCATCTTATAATGTTACTGGTCATCTAAAGGGAATCATCCAAGATAGGAATTGAGAATGATAAAAACTCTAAGAGATAGAGAAATACGTATATGTGAGTCTGAACACCTTGAAGATGAAATAGATCACTTCCAAATACCTCTTCCGAACAACTGGTATTCAAATACGAGATCAGGAGAGCTTCCCCAAAACCAAAACAACATAACCGTTAAAAGTAATAGCCTCACTATCCGATGTCAGGGATATGTCGGATTGCGTGGGAAGCTTCTGGAAAAACACAGAATTAAGACAATTTTTCGGTAATTGAAAACAACGCCTAAGACCTGTCAAAAACAGAAGAGACTTGTTTTCTACAACAAGTGTACAATTACCGTATTTCATGCAGTGTATATCGGAACCACATCATTATCATCCAACTTCTGTCGTCCATTGCTGGACATAAGCCTCCCCCATACACTTCTAAGTACTAATGTGTTGCGCAAGTGTGTCCATTTGTATTCTTAACTTACTTATGCTGGTTTAGTGAGCGTTAATTCAGACCCATACATTACAACTGGGATCACATATTGATTGTAAAGTTTCCGTTTAAGGTTCCTAAGGATTCCGCCATTAAATATATCCTGTAATTTGCCGTATGCTGACCAACTTAAACAAATTATTTTTTCTATCTCTTCTGTCTGGTTATTTTTGGTGAGTCTTAAGTCGTGAATAAAGACAACATTTTTACCTGCCTTTGCTGCCCTACTAATGACTAAGTTTGCCATAAATATTAGTTGCTTCTGTTTATCTATAGTCCAAATCCTTTGGTTGCTTGTTCATTGAACATGACTTCGGTTTTTTGTAGCAATGAGGGCCATTTCGTCTTAGGTTACTAAGCATTTTTCCTTCGACGTTTATCTCTGCCTTAACCCAGTGGCTACTTTAAAGGCATATTCAAGAACAGCGGTGAAGAGTTTGGCCGACATTTTGTGCGCTTGTCTGACACCTCTCCAATGTGAACAACAACGCGCAGCAATAATACAAGCTTGCAAGAAATCAAGGACAGCTGTCGGAAAGGATAGGGAGAAATCAACAGTAGCAGCTAAAGTCCTTACAAAGAATCAGAATATTCTTTTTAAGGGTGCAGATTCACAGATCATTTACTCACTGGCTACAACATCGGCTTACTTTCCCCATCATTTGAAACTGTTTGCCACATCAGCAGAGGAAACGTTATGCAGAAGTTCAGACAGACCACAACCCAGAAAAAAGAATAAAATATTTTTTGAGCATAACGCCGATCGTAAAAGCCTACACTGTTTAATTAATTTTATTGTTTCATTTTTCTTCCTACTGTTTGTGTGCGTTACCCGATCTACGGTCATTATTAATTCCTTTCAGGAAGTCCAAATTTTTTTTTGGCTCGAGGAATTTAAGCTTCATTAATCATGAAAACAAAATCTAAGAGACACTAGATACCGGAGAATGGCGACTGAAGTTCTATAATCTGTCTTATTGTACTCTTATTTTCACACACGTGTTCTGTTCAGTTCTTGGATTTATTTAAAAACACAGTCCAACTCACTCTAAATTATTTCCACTACTTTAACACAATTTATATTCACAGAAACTATTTACAATTTATCATAACTATACAATACGACCGTCGAAAACTGAATGAATCCATCGCCAGCTGTCTGTATTTATATATTTCTCTGGGAATTATTCTGGCAAGTCAACGAACAATCGGGAAACTTCTTCCATGTGTTCTGGAAGCTTCAAGGAAATTCCAAGTAACGGCAGCAGTCGGCCTGTTGAGAGACATAACATTTCGGATTCCACGAATTGGTTGGTGGCCGATTGCACCAGCTGTCGGATGAATTCTCGTAACATTATCTATACTCTTATAACATTGCGTGTTTGTTTGTTTGTTCGGGCATCACATAAGAGCTACTGAACAGATTTTGCTGAATCTTTTTTTTTTGTTACAAAGCCAATAGTTTAACTTGAAATCTGGAAATTTTTTTTATATCCCTACATTGTCAGAAAGAGTAGATATAGCGAAAAAAACTTCTACGATGCGCCGCACCAAATATTAGAACACTTACATAAGATTAGCTTTTATTCAAAATTCGGAATATGCCAATGTAAGCATCATGTTTAAATTAAACAAAAATCAACTGATATATCAAGCGTAATTTTACAGGGTGTTCCATATATAGGATAGGTGAAAAATAGAGCGGACTAGAATTACATGGGTTAAAAAAAAGTTATATTAGGTAGCCCATAAGCAGTTGCGTATATACAATGTGGTTGAAATACGGGGAAGTGGAATTAGTTATACGGGCTGTTTGGAAAAAGTTATTTTGTGTGGGCCATAAATAGTTGCAGATACCATAGGTGGTTGAAAAGCGAGTGGGTAACAAAATGTTATATTGTTTGACTCATAAATAGTTCTATATAGAATTTGGTTGAAGTAAGAGTAATATATAATTATTGTTATACAGGTTGGATAAAAAATTCTTAGAGAAAACGTGTTATGTAAGCAAGATATGTAAATTATTTATTAGAGTTATTATAGTTATGAAATTTGTTGAAAAAATGTTAGAACCAGATGTTTATACATGGTAGCTGAAATATAAAATAGAGTGGTATTATAGTTTATAGGGTGCTTAAAAAAAGTATTTTATATCTACAAGTGGTTGCATATATAGGATGGTTGAAATATGTAGCGGAGTATAGTTAGAGTTATACAGGTGAGTTTAAAAAATATTACAAATAGATGTTATGATCTACAAGCTATTCCATATACAAGATGGTTGAAATGCAGGGTGGTGTAGAATTAGAATAAAAGTGTACAGAGTGGTACAAAAAACTAATATTGGGTGGTCCATAAATATTTGCATGTGCAAGGTTGTTGAAATATAGAGTAGAGTAGCATTACAATAATACAGGGTGGATGAAAAATAGTAGAAACAATTTGTTCCATAGAGTAGAATATGAGCAGTTGCATCATATATGGAGTACCTGAAATAGGGGGCAAAAACTAGAAAAAGTTACATATGAGGCTGGTTTAAATGAAGTGTGTAGAAAAATTATACTTTATATTGTGATTCAAAAAATATGAAGAAAATTTGTGAAATAGTGTAGCTCATAGTCAGTTGCACAGATAGGATTGTTGAAATATAGAGTGGAGTAGAATTATTGTTAAAGTATTTAAATAACGTTATATTTGCTGACCAATAAGCAGAAGCTTATACAGGATACAGGATGGTTGTAATACAGGTTGAAATAGATATAAAAATACAAGGTGATTTAAAAAACTGTTGAACAAATTGTTATATTATGTGCTTCAGTTGCGGTTCTGGTGAAATATATTGGGAATTGATGGATTTAAACTTATACACGGAGGTATGTTATACTGGGTGGCCGATAAGTAGTTGCCTATACAAGGTAGTTGAAATAGAGGATCCACTAAAATTATAGTTAAATGAATACGTTGCACAAAAAATGTCTATATGTTATATTTGGTGGCCCATAAACAGATTCACATACAGTTTGGTTGAAAATGAGTAAAATTATGGTTCAAAAACTGATAGACAAATAAGTTATAATTACTAATTGGCAGCAGTATATATAGGATGGTTTAAATGTAGATGGAGTTATAGTTATAAAAGGGAGGTCAAAAAAATGTTGAATAAAATTGTTACATAGGGTGGCCAAAAAGCAGTTGCAGTTTGGGTCAAATATGTTGGGGATTGGTGCATTTATACAGAGTAGTATAAAAACTGTTATATTGGATGGCCCATAAGTAGTTGTATATACAAAGTGTTTGAAATAGAGGGCGGAGTAGAATTATAGTGTATCAAAAAATGTCCAAAAAAATGGTTATATAAGGTAGAACATAAACAGCTGCATCCTGTATGAAATACCTGAAATATGGAGCGAATCAACAATATATATAGACTGTGTTTAACGCAATGTTAGAAAAAGTTGCATATGAAGGGTGGTTAAAGTATAGGGGGGGAAAAATTATACTTTATAAGGCGGCTCAAAAATAATGAGAAATAATTGTTATATAGCGTAGACCATAAGCAGTATCATAGCTGAAATATAGAAATTGAATAGAGTTATAGTTAGGTGTTTAAAAAATATTATATTACTTGACCAATAAATAGCAGTATTTACAGGAAGGTTGCACTTTAGGGTGAAGTAGAGCTCAGTTATACAAGGTGGTTAAAAAAATTATATAGGGTGACCCATAAGCACATGCAGTTCGGGTGAAATATATTCGGTATTGGTGGATTTATAGTTATATAGGGTGGTTCCAAAAATTTTTATATAGGATAGCTATTTCTTTTTGCAAAGAATTGTACATTTCATACGCGGGTGAAACCGCGGGTAACGGCTAATGTAAAATAAAAATGTATGATATTTATACTAAGAAACTCTGAAGAAACTAATTCAACATTCTGTAGAAAGGAGATTAAATAAACCCATCATAAAATGCAGCCTTTTCCAGTTTTATTCAGCAATTTATGTCGTCTATAATAACTTATCTACAGTATTTCTTAAATATTTCAGAAAAAAATTAATTAAAGATCCAATTAAAGCACAAATAATGACGAAAATTTATGTGAAAATAATGAAAATATATTCTGTGAACATTTATTTTGCTGAAGATGCAGCCTTCGATTTTTTGCGAAATCATAACCATCCTATCCATATATGAACAATGTTCAAGGAAAAAATATCTGAAAAATTATATAAAGAATGACAAGAATGTTACATCTTGGAATCAATTCTTATTTTGCAATAAAATGCAACACCTGAAGTTGTTTAGATTATAATTCTATGTCAAGTTTGAAATCAGCAACATTAACATTGTGTGGATTAATTTAATGGAAGTTTATCATGCACAGTGGTTTCGGAAAGTAATTAATATTATTATTTCTGAAAATGAGTTTTTCGAAAAAAATCCTCTGAAACGTCGAATTTTTTTTCAACAAATTCACTTTTTGATATAATACCCTTATTCGTGATGTAATTGTTATTCGGAATATTACGTCATCCAGACTTTTCTTTTTAAATGGCGTCACCCAATTTGGACCATGCTCATTGAAAGAGCGTGTCATTGTCAAAAAAATCATGTTTTTATTACTGTCAGATAAAAACTCGTATTTTGTTTATTCTTTATATTTTATTATCGATTTCATATCTTCTGTTTGGCAAAAGCAGTGTGTTTGAACTGTTTGTTAAGTAGTGAGTTTGTCATTTTTTTAATGGTAAAATTAACTGAAAGTGAACGAATGGAAATTCTGTATATGATCGGATTTGGAGACAGGTTGAACACCCAAAAAGAAGTAGTTGAATTGTTCCATAAAACATATCCTGGTCGGCGTTCCATTAACCAAAGCAATATTGAGTCTAAAAACCGTAACTTTGGACATGTTCGTGATTAACCTAAATCTGGTCGACCGTCCAACTCAAAAGAAGATCAATTTAACGATTTCTTGGCAATACAAGACAATCATCACACAAGACTTAACCAAGTGGCCTTAAATTTCAATATGACAAAGTCCACAGTTTACAAAATTGTGAAAAAAGTAAACTTTCACCATTATAATTCTGCGAGCTATGCACTAATGATAATAATTTTATAAGAAACGTATTTTATTCTGACGAGGCTACATTTTTGTTTTGTTTGAATGTGTATGTCAACTGGCAAAACTGCCGTAATTGAGCGACCGACAATTCCCGGTGGATGATAGAGTATCTCACTAATGGGACAGCGACCAAGATGAGTTTCTTTGAGCAATTCAACTTCTTTTTATTGGGTGCGTATCCAGTGTCTAAATCCGAACAAGAAAGAATGTAAATTCGTTCTCGAATTTCACCATTTTCTTTAATGACAATGTCCCCTCTCAATACACAGTGCAAACACACTGCTTTTGCCAAACAAAAGATATGAAATCGATAAGATATATAAAACAACAAAAAAGAAGAATTCAAGTTTTTGGCAGTAAAAAACGGTCTCGATTGCTAAGGTTACTGTCAAACAACTATAATTTTTGCCAATATATGTAGAATGACGCTGGTAAAATGAAAAAAATTCGATGACGTCATATCTCGCAGAATGATTACGTCACAAATAAGAGTCGAATGTCAAAATATGCCTTTGTTTGCAACATCATCGACGTGCCAGAGGATTTTTTCGAAAAATCTCACTTTCAGAAATAATAATAATAATTTATTCGTTATTTTTCGAAAAATACTACCTGATCTGATTCTTCTAGGTTTTTGTAAATGATCGAATTTTTTGTTTGAGCAGAGTGTTTTTTGTTGTTATTATTAATAAGTTATAATTTTTATTCCGAATTATATTAATTTTGGCTGTTTGTAAAACTTATTAGTTCCAAGCATTTTCCCAAGTGTGAAGTTGAAAATATAAAATAAAAGAACCCCCATCCTGAAAATAATCGATTTTGATATCCATATCCCTAATAACGATTAATGCGCTACTGTAGTTGTTGCCGTTGTTGCTCAGTGGTCAGAGATAGCACAAGGTGGGGTCGGTAGTGCTGCAGTTCAAAAAACTTGATACGGCGGTAAACCGTTCGGACACTTACAAGATGGCCGTGTTCTCTTAACCGCCTATCAGTTAAACTTAGCTACTATTTACGAACTCTTTACTGGTATAATGCACATGAACACCTAAATATGTCAGGCTTAAATCCAGTCCCAAATTATAAATTATAATTTTTCGAATATATTTTACGATTTACGAGCTTTTCAACGGTATATTGCACAACTACTTCTAAATCATACCAAAGGCTGGTAACACCCCCCTCCCCCCAAGTTATATAGTTTTTCAAAATTGTGATTTTCAGATTTAATTTATTTAGCAGGTTTAAAATTCAAAATTAAAATTCAATATTTTTTCGGGGGTGGTTTTATCCACTTAGACAAATTTAAGGATTAACGTTTAATAGGTCAATTAAAAGCTACTATTTCGAGACGCTTGAAAAAAAATTTTTTTCTGCGAAGACCGTGCTAACTTTACGTAAAGTTACCATCGCCAATGGTTATTCGCACTTTTTCCATAATAAAAAATCAGTTTAGGTAAAGAACGAGAATTCTTAAATAGCTCGTAATTACCATATGTTTTAATTTGAATTTTAGCAAAATGACGGTGCTAACTTTACAGACCCACATTTTCTATATCGTCGAATATCAGTTTGGAGACAATCAGAAAAATAGATGCAAAAATACCACAAACCTCAAAGAAGGGTCACATAAACTTTCTTTAAATTTAAATGTCATGATATATCAAAAAATAATAATTTTGGTTCACATAGGATTTGTGTAACTGTTTCCATTTTGATATTTTTTAAGTAGGTTCTTTATAATTAAATTATATTGTTACATAGACTCATCAATACCTTTTATTGTATTCCTGGGACAATGATTTATGCAAACCTATACAAATATGCTGAATGTTCTATTTGAAAGTACATTTTTCAAAGAGAAACAACGAAAAAATCAAAACAGAATCGACCTGTTCTAGCGTTTGTACAAAAACATAATTCCTAGGGTTTTAAATACATAATTTAGGCGCTCATTGAAATTCTAAGATAATGGATATTTGGAGGAATAATTATGATTTTAATTTACTGTTGGTATGATGTCTGTGACCTTTTAACACGAAACGAATATCTGCATCTGGGAGTTTTCGTGAAGGTTCTCTACTAGAAACAATATATTATCTTACGTTCAATACATTGTAAATCTAGACAAGGTAATATATCACACTATGTAATTGAAAATATAAGCATAACTGCTCTTTTGGGTATTTAGCTTTTATCAATTCCACAAAATAATTACATTAATTATACTTACAGTCTGTGAATCAGTAGGGGGCAAGTAACTACGAGGTGCACCATATTGAGGTTCTGGGGGGCCATATGAATTTGCTGGTGGGCCGTACTGGTTTGGGGGTAGATATTGAAAATTAGATGGAGGTTCAGTCGAACATTCGACTAGGACAATTGCCAACAGAACATATTTTGTAATCTAAAGAAATACAGTTTAATTAATTGTGAGTAAGATTAAACCTAAGACTACTAAATTAGTATACATCAAATGAAACTTGCTGCAACGTTAGTTACCCGGATCATATTAGATAATACAGACAACGCACAAGTGAAAAAGGTTTCATTTTGAGTTCATTTCAAAGACTGAGGAAAAATTATACAGAAATTCTAAAAATTACTTCTTAAAGATGTGGTTTTTAAGAAGTCTTTACTAACAGGACCTGAAAATATCATTTTTGTTACTTCAATAGCCGGAAAATGAAAATACAAAGAAGTCTTTTCCGTCTTCTGTTGAGTATTTCTTATAAATGTGTAACATAAATTCGATATCTACAAAGAACTGAATAGTCAGTAAGTAATGACCCATTTAACATTTTTAATATTCATTATTTATTTTTTACTTACATATCTGAGAGTACGATTTGTATTATATTAAAAATAACAATGATTTTTGTGAAAATATTTGTTAAAAAAATCTTGATGATAACCTATTCAAATATTATAATTTTAATATTATAATTTCTTTTTAAAGAATTAATTGAATTTGGTGCCTGATATCTTGGTTACTAATTTACTGTGAGTGAAGTGTTATAAAACTTTACTGAACAGTATTATTTATAAGGTACAACAAGTATATTATAATTATTCATTAAAAATTGTTGATATATATATATATATATATATATATATATATATATACATATATACATACATATTATATATAATCGTATATGATTATAAATATGGCGTTGCGATATTAGACTTATTGACACATGGTATTTTTACGGATCAATATTTTTAAAGCCAGATATTTCGATATTTGTATTTTACTATAAATATTAAAATCGCAAAAAATTATTTTCCAATTGATGTTATAGGCTTAATTAACGTAAAGTATAATAAAACATCTTTCTTTGAAAACAATAATTTTATAAATCAGTTATTTTCATTTATTAATTTATTAATATAATTTTGTTACTTAACTTATATAGTCGTTTCAACAATCAAATGTTTATGATAAAAATAAAATAATGAGCTCTATAAATACTCTCTTTTAACAAGTCAGAAACATGAGTCTTTTATAAGGTCGTTTTGAGAAGTCTTTTGAGGTGGTACATTCGATGTCTTGAGGACTTCATTTTGGTACTGCCATAGATGTACAAATCAAAATATGAACATATGAACTCTTTAAGAAATCATGATGACGTTATTTTGTTCGCCGGGAAGGAAATGTTATCAACTCCTATTTTCATGCCCTTTGTTAATAACTATAGACAATAGACAATTTATTCATCTTTTTGCTACAAAAGTAGATAAGATATGTCAATAATTGGGTGTATAATCCAATCTTACAAGAAGTAAACATAAAGTGAAAATAAGAATTACAACTATCATTATTAATACCAATTTATCATTTTAAAAGCACATAGATCCTTAAAAGAGTATAGCACAAAGATATACATATTTACAGAAAACAATTAAACACATACCTATATTAAGTTAAACATTTGCTACTAATAAAAACCTTCTTCCTAGTAGATATATTTCAAATTCTCCTATGGTATAAAATGTTTCATTTAGCAGTTCTTATTTGTTTTTATATAGTGCTAGTGTTTTAAATTTTTAGTTAAACAGTCTGCAACCTAGATAGTGACTAGTTTTCTGACTAAATTGATGATTGTATTTTTTATCTTGATTCTGATAAATATACCCTAAAAGTGTGTAAATGTAGATGCTTGTAACTGTTAATATTCCTTCTTTTTTGAAGACTTCTCTACATGTAGCGTTATATGGTAACTTAAAAATTAATCTCATTATTCTTTTTTGCATTACCAGTACTCTGTATATTAAGTTCAGTATTTAATTAGGAAAAGGACTGAGCATTTCGATGGAAGACAGAGTACAATAATCAGGTTCCTATAGAACATCAATAACTTAAGATGTATGTTGAGAAAATATTGTTGTATATTGTGAAATATATTGTGATGGAAATTCATTTTAATATTTACGATTCCATCATGTCACTTATATCATGTGATTGCATTTTCAAATGTCACCTTTTAGTATTTTTATAATACAATAATGATGGCCATATATTAAATACAAAATATGTTGTCTTATAAACGTTGTTTGTGGCATATTCTTGATTACTTTTATGTTTTTTTGGTCAATAACACCACAATAGAAATAAAACGACGTATATTGCAGGAATACCAAACGTTTCAAAGTCTATTCTGACTTCGTTGTCAATGGCTTTATATTTATTGATGTAGATTGCAAAATGAAAATTTGATTTATGACATCTAAAATTGACATTAGAAAATTTGTTGTTTTTAGATATACAGGTAGCACAAAAAATTCTAACCAGCTTTCAAATTAGAAGAATTTGAAAGAATTGTCTTTAGAATTTATAAGTGGCGTTCCTAGGTACGACTTTGTTATAAGATAGCGCATTCGCCAAAAATGGGATCAAAAAATTCTATTGTTTCAGTGATCCCATTAACGTCATAAGGGAAAACCTAGGAAAAACCTTATGAACTATCCCGATATTGGGTTGTTCAAAAGGAGGTTACCATTAAAAATTTCTTCCTTAATTGTCGGTAACTAGATACGATTAAATTCTACAGAAGTAATTCTTTTGAATGAAGACGATTGTATCGCTTCTACTTCTGTAGAATTTAATTGTATCTGGTTATCGACAATTAAGGAAGAAATTATTAATGGTAACCTCCTTTTGAACAACCCAATATCGGGATAGTTCATAAGGTTTTTCCTAGGTTTTCCCTTATGACGTTAATGGGATCACTGAAAGAATAGAATTCTTTGATCCTATTTTTGGCGAATGCACTATCTTATAACAAAGTCGTACCTAGGAACGCCACTTATAAATTCTAAATACAACTCTTTCAAATTCTTCTAATTTGAAAGCTGGGTAGAATTTTTTGTGCTACCTGTATATCTAAAAACAAAAAATTTTCTAATGTCAATTTTAAATGTCATAAATCAAATTTTCGTTTTGCAATCTACATCAATAAATATAAAGCCATTGACAACGAAGTCAGAATAGACTTTGAAACGTTTGGTTATCCTGCAATATACGTCGTTTTATTTCTATTGTGGTGTTATTGCCCAAAAAAACATAAAAGCAAACAAAATATGTTGTTTAAGATAAATGAAAGGATTGACAGGTTCAGTTCTAAGAGGCAACCTGAATGGAAAATTTTACATGGAAAATCATAAT
Organism: Octodonta nipae; assembly: GCA_034190945.1. Classification (NCBI taxonomy): domain Eukaryota; kingdom Metazoa; phylum Arthropoda; class Insecta; order Coleoptera; family Chrysomelidae; genus Octodonta; species Octodonta nipae. The sequence goes on from CM067220.1 coordinate 107,863,401, forward strand.
TGCCAGCTCCATAACGGTATATAATTAAAGTATCTAACACCTTAAAATTTATTATTTAAAAAATATTAATAATTAATAAGTATAAATAAGGGTATTTGACACCCAAATAAAAATTATAATTTAATATAAATAAACAATATAATACAATAAAAAATTCGAAACCTCGTAGAAAATAATACTCAGGATGGTTTGAGAGTAAATTTAAGGGTAATATATGAAATTAATTAGTTTTAAAGAAATTGCCTTGAAAATATTTTCTAGGCGTTATTTCATAAATCTTATAAGCCCATACATAGCCTTAAAAAAATGTAAAATGTTCAATTGTAAGAAACTAAATAGAATATAATTATAATACTTACAATCATATTTGAAGAACACTTGGAGCTATTCGTTTTATTTCTCACCGACTAATACTTTTCTAAAATAAATGAGCTCCTGTTTTATAGTAAATTAAATATCAGTGGGCGTTCTATAAAATAATTTATACTTTCAACCCAAAATCGTGGTCATCATGCCATTAGCATTGTTGCTTTTTCCCTACCAACCTCCCTACTTTTCACTAGCAGAATCTAGTGCAATATTTTATCAATTTAAATCAGAGCATCTACTCTACAATGCTTGTCGGAACATTTTATGTAACGCGCACTTGTCGTTGAACGAATTAAATAAAATATTTGTTTTAATGGCAACAATTCGAGTCACGCTTCTGTCACATCTGAAAAGCCGCAAAATCAACTATTGATTTAAAATCAAAAACGGAGTTATTAATTAATTGTCCAATATGATAATCCTAATAACAAGCTAGATGGATATGAAAACGAGTCCTACAAAAAAGCTTTTTGATGTTTTTCAACTTATAAAATTATGTGTAGTAACTGTAAATGAACCAAAGTTACAAATCAAAACGAAAATGCACAATAGGATAATGAGATAATGCATATATGGGATGGGTATACAACGTGTTTCAAAAACATGAGCATAAGCTCCTCTGGAAATTTCTCGTCCAAAACTAAAAAAAGGTGAAGAAACGTAGGTCAAAAAATGCTTAGTGTTCAAGATAATAGGTTATAAACAATTTTAATAAATTGTAACAAATTAGAGAAACTTGACCAAATGAATTTTCGTGAATATTTATTTTCTGTAACTTCTAATAAACAATCATTAATTGGGAACTTTCGACATTTTCAAAATCCCGGGACTACGAATCTAAGTAGTCTCTTATTCGAGGACTTCCCAGTAACGACAGAGGACAAGATTAATTAATGTATTAACAATGAATTCTTTAGTTGTTACTAATTTTTTGGTTTTCAAGTAATTTATAGCATTCATAATCAGATTGAAAAAAATTTAGTCTTTGTAGAAATCGTTATCCAAGTAGAAGAATCTTCTTGTTTATTTTGTATAAAGTAGGCTTTAATAAAAATCAGTTTACTGAGTGCTTTTAAAATCAGGAAAAAAAAGTTAATTAGGGACTAGATTTCAGTGAATTTCAATGAATCTTCATTGTTTTCTCTAAAACCGCTCAAGAAATTTGATAAATCATATTCTACAAAAATATGCTCCAGCTTGATTCCATATATTTTTCTATAACGTAAAACATACCATTTTTCTGAAAATCGAAAAAATATATAGAAAAAAACTGTAAATATTAGGTATAGTAAATGTCAAATTTACATCATAAATATGTACTTTAAATGTCAAGATATGCCATGAAAGTATATCGTACAGGGTGTTTGTAATGGTTTTTATTTTGATTCATCTGAAGTTTCCTTTAGAGGCGAAGTTAAGTTAGGGGGCTTACAGTCGCGTGAAATCGCAGAAAATATTCAATTACTTTATCGAAACGAAAATTTGCCACGTCGGCGATCTCTTCCATATGATATACGGTTAAAGGTGTGTGCGTGCGTGCATGTGATATTAGGTGGTACATAAGCAGTTGAAACATAAGTTGGAATTGAATTAGTTATACAGGGTGGTTCTAAAAATATTGTCTTGGGTGGCACATCAGTGGTTGCGTATACAAGGTGATTGAAATAAGAGTGGAGCAAAACTATAGTTACACAGCGTGGATATTGGCGTTATAGGACGGTGAATAATTAAAATTATAGAAAAGGCTTTAAAAATTGTCAGAAGCAGTTGAATATACAGTTATATAGTTTGGAACATGAGTAATTGCTTATACAAGGTGTTTGAAGTAAGGGTGGGGTAAAATTATTGTTATTCAGGGTGTATCAAAAATGTGTTATATAAGCATGAGCAGTTAGGATATTTGAATTATAGGACATGGAACGGAGTATAGTTATAGACATGGGTTCAAAAGATTTTAGGAGCAGTTACATATACCGGGTGCTTGAAATAAATGGTATATTAAAATTGTAGTCATAAAATGTGCTTCAAAAAGGTGAATTTTGTTATATAGGGTAGACCATGAGCAGTTGCATAAATAGGATACTAGACATATAGGGAGAAGTAAAATCATTAGTATACAGGTATAATGTATAGAATAGAAAAATAGAAAGAGTTAATAGTGTGGAGAGGATTTGTATTTATACAGGGTGGTTTTAAAGATATTAGAACCCTTGTAATATTGTGTTGAGTTGAATTATAGTTGTACAGGGTGATTCAGAAAATGATAGACCAGTAAGTTATATAGGGGTGACCAATTCACAGAAGCATATACATATGAATGTAATATAGTGTTATAAACTCCGTGGGTTCAATTAAAATGTAAAAACTAATATTCACTCTCACTTTCTAGAAACTTTTAATTACATCAAATATACAGAATAGCTGATTAGAATATCACAATAATAATACCACATAAGCTCTTCGCCGCACTAACTGCCTGCTGCGATGATGGGCCTCTCCTTTCAAAATCAGCATCGAATCCTCTCGTTCAATCGAGTATCAATTCTACCGTTGCGGAGCTATTTCGAGATTATTTTTTTGTCCTCCCAGCGATCGATGTCGTATTGGAATGAAACCAGGGCCGGTTTAGGTAAATTTCGTAACAATAGAGTGAATTAGAATTACACTTCTAGAAAGTGGTCCAGTTAAGAAAAAAAAAGTTAAAATATATTTGGAAGATATAGACAAAGAATACAAATTAGAGAGGGAGAAAGAGAGAGAGAAAGAGAGAGACAGAGAGAGATAAGAATATGCTCAAAGTTTCAATTGATGTGTACCTTAAATAAGATAAAAAAGAATATGTCTGAAAATAGTGACTAATTGCATTTTGTGGATACTTATTTCAGCCGTTCCGCCACACAGTCATCGGCACATTGCCTTTTTGCGCGAAGTGTTCATGTGATGGTGCAAGCCGAAAATGCAGCGTTCATTAGAGCAGAGGTATGCGATAAAATTCTGTGGGAAACTTGATAAATCTGCGACGACAGAGACGTTTGATATCATCAAGCAGGCTTACCCAGATGATGCTTTAAGAAGAAGTGGTCTGTTTCGGTGACACAAGGCCTTTTCGGAGGGCCGGGAAGAGGTCACAGATGAAGATCGTGCTTGAAGACCTTCGACTTCGGCATACACCGACAATGTGGCTCGTGTGCGCGAAGTTTTGAACTCAGACCGTCGACTAAGTATTCGTTTAATTGCTTAGATGTTAAATTTACCAAAATCTGCGGTAAAAAAAAGTGGTAAAAGTGCTTACTGACGACCAGAAGTTGGGGCTACTGGAAGTGTACCAAGAAAATTTAAACATGTGTGACCCCCAATTTTTGGATAACGTAATCACAGGTGACGAGTAATGGATCTTTGAGTATGATCCCGAGACAAAGAGGCAATCTTCCGAGTGGCACACGAGGGCGTCTACTCGCCCAAAAAAGGCAAAAATGAGCAAATCCAAAGTGAAAACTATGCTCATTGTCTTTTTTGACATCAAAGGCATTGTTCACTATGAATGTGTTCCTACTACCTAACCTTTTTACGTTAAAAGTGAAAATAAGAGAGAAAAGCATCCATAACTCCGTTATTTTTATGAATAACTATATCGGGTATTATATCGTTAAAAAGCTCTAAAAATGTCCGATCTTTTGAAGTCATGGCCAACTATGGTTTCCATTTAAAAAAAGATAATTTTGTGTCATATCTCGAAAACGAGAGCTGTCACGCAAACGAGGACATGACAATAATATTCGGGATACAATTCCCTTCAATTTTGATATCTACACTTTTTTTATAAAATTCAAAACAAAGGAGCTAGAGGGATTTGACTAAATCGACAGAATTTTGTTTTTTTTCAAAATATCTAGTAAGCCATAACTTTTTACAAAAATCCGAAAGAGTGATTAAATTGGGTCAGTAAAACTGCAAATCTTTCGCTCTATCTTCGCTAGTTTCCAAGATTCCCATACTGATCATCAAAAAAACTCACCCTGTATGTTTATATCGTTTTATCGCATGTTCGAAAATGAGCCAAATTTCACTTCTGTCGTGAGCGTTGTGTTTTCTCTCTGTTTGATCTGAGGTTAGTGGTTTCTGGTTTCCCATCACATTTACATTCTCTCAACAGAATTGCAACGCTTGCGCACGACGGGTTAAGTACAGTAAAACGATGTAATTTGCTGTCTCTCTTAGTCGATGACCCTTCCACTTATGGGCCATAACAGTATGATGGTATTAAGTATATGGTGTACCGCTACCGACAAATCATTTTTAGCCACCCTAACACCACACAGTTCTCGAAGATCTATGCTTGTATCAAAGCGCTTTCATTTGATGCCCATATTTAAGGGGTGTGGGAAAATATGTACTTAAGCCGCCGCATTTTGTTGGCTGCCATATTGGATTTTCTTTTTTTGTCATAGTGAACTTTATTCTTCTATTCTACCCCTTTCATTTGATACCCATGTTAAGGTAGTTGTGAAAGCAAACCCACCATTTTGTAGGGGCAGCTATCTTGGATTCACAATAATAGAAAATGTATTAAATTGTATTGTTATCAGAACTAAATATGTGCGCCAAATATCAGATCAATCTGTCAACAGAAAGGTGGTGAAATTTGAATTACTAGATTTGACACAAAAAGAGAAACGATCAGGGCAAGCTAACTAAAACTGTTAAAAAATATATAAATACGGCGAACCGACGAAATGATTCATTCAGTATTAAACGTAGATGAAAAAAATAGTAGTAATTTGGACTTTGTTTAAAAAAATCCCCAAACTGAAATAACATAGATATTATGAAAAATTTGAATATTTTGTTCTTAAGGGATCATATTGTACTAGTTTTGCGTTTATGTTGTGATATTTATTGTATACTGTATCCTAGCAAATAAACTAGGACTTTTAAGTGACAATCACGCAGTCTAATTGCAATCTTTATCGCATACTAATTTCGTTATTTGCGACAATCAATTGATGTTCATCGATAGAGTAATGATCCACCGTATATCAATGTGCACTGCGCAATTGACTTTACACGTAAGAATGAATGCATCATCTAAATAAAAAATTTTTTATCTAACGACAGACTTTCACTTGAAGTTGTATTGATATCAGCACAGTACCATCTACATTGCTCTTCATCGGGATAATAATATGTAACATCAGTAAGGTAACTAACAATAAAAGCGGCTGCAGAAAACGTTCTTACTGACGCAATGATGATCATTCCTAATTTGTAAACAGAAAACTATTTTTGTGCCATATTTTCCCATTAACGAGATTATCTAAAACTCGCAAAAAAATCATTGTAATGTCACAAGCTGGTTAATCAAATATTACGAAACGTATGTATATAATTTACCTTTATCACGTATATTAGAAATAACGTAAATTAAATTAATAACCTAATAGGCTTCCGTATATCTGATAAACGGATATCATTATAAAATCACTTTTGAAGTAAAAGTTGAAATTCAGTATCAATAGTTTAGCGATTTAATAAGGAGTACACAGTGTAAATGAGAAAGTGATTTCGGGGGGTAGGTACTTCAGTATTTTAGGGAAGAAATTTTACAAAATAACCTTAACCTCCTTAATCTCCGAAATTACTAAGCCTAAAATATTGACGAAGCCCATCATTTAATATATATCAACTGCAAGGACTCATAAGAAGAACACAAATATATATTTTTAGAGGTTAAGATTTAAAAAATGTAGAGGTTAAAGGTTTTTAAGAAAATTATACTATAAATGACCTTCTTTTATCTACTTAGCTAAGATTTAAAAAAGGTCACTCTTTGGTATATTTTGTAGGAAACAAATCCAAACATTTTTTAAGGTAAATTAAACTTCATATGAAATGAAAGGGCTCATTATGATGAAAACAAATATATTTTTATACATTTTTTAAAAATCATCATGATCAAATGAATTATAAAACATGGTTTTTCATGAAAAATAAAATAACTTTTTTATATAATTTCAAAAATGATAGTTTCAAAGGTATTAAGAAAGTGGTCAAATATCAATTTCAGAAATACAAAGATATGTTTACAATTTTAAAATTTTGAAAAAATAGGAAGCAGAGGTCACTCAGTTATTGTTTGTAGTTAAATATAAACGAAAATCGTATAGGTAGTTTAGGGAGGTAAACTAGAAAATAAAAAAAATATAATTTCGAACTCCACTGGTTTTAAAAAAAATTTACAAAGAAATTAAGTCTTCATTATGTTCACCAAAGAGTCACAATGACTACTAGACTAATACTTCCAAAAAATATTACAACGATTGTTCAAACGTCAAACTACTTAACTTGTTTCCTATAATCTGTTAAGCTTTCATAGTTATTTTGGATATTTCTCTGCTTATTTCTGGTACGCACACCTGTATAATTTCTAATTCTGGAATGAATTTGAAATCGTTTTTAGCATCAATGCTATTTTCGGGAATACTTATTTTTGTCAGCAATGTTTATTTGAATTTTTTTGTGGCATTCATAGCGTTTACGTTTACTCTAGGGATGTCTGTATTAACAATTGCAAAAAAATTCCACAGGTGTTTTTCTTGAAGAACGTATATAGGATAACACATAAAAACTGTTTTTAATAAATTTTTATTCCTTAATTAATTACACAGAGTGTTTAAAGTTGCAAAAATCGCATATTTGGCAGATTTTGTAACTTTTCAGCAACTGAATCAAAAATTCTACTGTTGACAAACCTACTTGTTTTATACGTAATTTAAATAGCGACTAAATCATAGGTTGATATAGCAGATTGGATAATTAGTTATTGAATTATTTGGAAAAAACTGTAAAAATACGCAATTTTCAATCGTCCATAGTTATTGTATAAGATAAGTTGAAATTTTGAAACTCGGCAGAATCTTTCATTTCTACGAGGTAAGAAGGTAAGAAAAGGCGGTAAGGATCTCAAATTTACGGCTCAGAAGGTTTTCTCACAAATCTGATTATTTCCCAGGGCTTTTGATTTTACATGAAGTTTACAATGCTCCCATTTTGCGTTAAACTAATATTTTAACCATTTGAAAGGAACATATTAATTATCAGATCTTTCAGTACTATCTTTCTTTGATTTGGTTTTATTGTATGTAAAACAGTTTAAAAGCCTGCATTTTGGTATTCGGAATTAAATAAAATGTACTGGTGGGAAAAGCACCTTCCCCTCATTATCTACTGCGTTTGAACTGATTCATTTAAAATTGCTTTGATTCCTTCCCTAATACAAATGCTGTGCCAACTATCAAACTGTCCTCTGATAGCGCAGGTACGAGAAACGGTGGCATTTTTTTGGGCCTAGCGTGCATCTATCAGAGGACGCAATTTTATTTTTTAGATATCAAGGGGGGTTAGTTTTAAGTTAAATCCAAGTCTCTGTGGCTACAACCCTTGTCCCACGACCGCAATCTTGGAAAAAAGGTCCAAATGATTTTTGTGGTTTATCTGACAAACTATATATAGGTCTCACAAAAAAATTATTTAAATGTTTGATTGCAAAAAAAAGTTGTCTACAATTGTGAATTGAAAAATGCGCCTTCTTTCACCTTTTCACGAATAACTCAGTTATTAATTAACCAATCCTATCGATCAGCATCTCATTTAGTACACCTTTGATGCTTTACATATTTACTCTGTTGCTGAGAAATCACAAAACTGCCAAGAGTAAAAATGTGTTAGCAAAACTTTTTTTGTGTTATGCGATGTACCTTCTTTAAGCAAAACCTTTTTTACAAAAATGGTATTAAAATAATGCTAAATTCCTTTACACTAGTTGTGAGTTATTGAGTATTAATGGAGCGATAATCTGTTGAAGCAACTTATCGAGCAATTTTTCACTCGTTACTACACACTAAATATTCAGTAATCGTTAAAATATAGAGCTTCAGGATCAGCTAAACCTGCTTTTTATCAAAAACCAGTTCTTTCTATATCAACTGAAGTAAACATCCAACGCGTGAGTGATTAATTATTTAAAATCCAGAAGTCAGTACTGACGCGCACCAACCTTAGAGACTACCAGATCAACATTGCACAAAATAATAAAAAGAAACTCAAATTTCATCCCTCTAAAATACAGATAGTCCCAAAATTGAATGACAATTGCTATGAAATATGCTGAGGCACGAGTAAAAAAAAGTCAACTAACGCTGGAGTACGAAGCATCTGAAATAAGTATCAACAACTATTGCACAGTGTGAAAGTTACCGTTTGGTGTACTTATTCTCTTATATAACTCGATGTGAACTTTCTTATGGGTCTACCAGTCGACTACCAGGACCAACCTACCACCACTATGCAACTAAAAGAAAATATCGGATTTGAAATTCCGAATAATTCAATCGATCTCTTCCAACAAGTTTTTGAATATATATATATATATATATATATATATATATATATATATATATATATATATGTGTGTGTGTGTGTGTGTGAGTGTGTGTGTGTGTCAAAGATGGGCAGAATGCTTAAGTTAATAAAGATATTCAAGAAAACTTTTTTATGATTTTTTTAAATGTAAAAATTGTCACCGGCATAATACACAATAACTTCTCACAGAACATCTGTGAGAAAAAATATCTCTAAAGGACAAGTAATCCAGCATCAGTGTATAGTTTGGCGACCCAATCAGGAATCCATATTGTAAATGAAGAAATTTTGATTTTAGGGGACTTACTAAAAATCGACTTTCCCCTGTCCTTATCTCCGAAAAAAAAAAAAAAAATAAAGATATAGGACCTCACCTGAATTTTACCGTAAAAATAAAGAGAAACCCCTAATATTAATGGTGGGGGCAAATTACAGAATTAAATGAAACATATAACATTAAAATTGTTTCTAACGCATCACGCAATATATCAAATCAAAGGGCTCATTATGACAAATACAAACATAGTTTTTCATATTTTTAAAATACATTTTTTAAAAGATATTAACAAAAATATAAAAATAATTACCTATTCACCCCCCCCTTTTATCTCCGAAACCATAAGACATAAAAATTTGAAAAAAATGTAGTATATCAAATAAATTGCTCATTATGTGAATTACAAATATACCATATTTTTAAATTATTTGTTTAAAAGATATTAACAAAAATTTTAAATATCAATTAATTCCCACTTTAGAAACTACACTATCTAAAATATATTTTATTTGTATTTTTAAATAATTTGTCTAAAAGATTTAATAATTTATTGTATAAAACTTGACCTTTCCCCATTATCTTCCAATCTACAGAGCCTAAAATTCAGACAGTAGATTATAAATGGCTTCCCTGAAAGTTTATTGGTAAAATAAAACTATAATATTAATTTTGGGGGCAAATTAGAAAATTAAATACATATTTTTATAAAAATCAAACGCATCATGTAGCAGATAAAATCAAAAGTCTATGTGTGGAAAATAAAAATCTATAGTTTTTGTAAATTTAAAACACTTCCGTTAAAATATATTAGAGTAAACATAAGAAAATGCACTCATTTCCTGCTGTCTGAAACTGGGATATTAGAATCTTGAATGTACTACGGAACCCTTAGCATGCGAGTCCAACTCCCACTTGACGAAATAATTTGTTATAAAGCACCACTATCTAAATTAAAATATTTTTATCTTATTTATTGGCTTTTATCTATTTTGAATTTTCATATTCTTTGTTTCGTAAATTTGATTTATATTTTTCTTATATTTATTTATTTTATTCAGTTGTATAAAGTATTTATTTTATCGTTTTTTTTGCCATCAATTTTTTTAAGGAATCGATATTAAAACATAGAAATTGTATTTCGGGGTATGTTTATTTGTATCTGGCTATATGTACAATTCTAAACAAATCAAAATACCTTGGACATGGCAGTCGTCACCACTGAGTGAGATTACATTTATACTAATACTACTACAGTATTGTACAAACGAAAAGTGTAAAACAATATATAGGTGCAAATTCATATCAGCTAATATTTTTACAATAGTCGTATCAAAAAGAACGCTTAACTAACACTCTAAATTTGGTTTATCTGATTACACTAGATCTAACTTATATATCTACAAATATAATAAATATATGAAAATAAATAATGAGATTACATATATGAATGAATGACTATGTAAATGAAAATAATTTGAAATTTATTGTGCTAGGAATATATAATTTTAACCTATTAAAATATTACATTACAATAAATATTGGTTATCACTAATAATTGTATCCACCATTTCCATTTCCGTTGCCATTTCCGTTTCCTGGATATCCACCATTTCCATTGCCATTGCCGTTGGGTCCTCCGCTTGGATAACCACCGTTACCATTACCATTACCATTACTTGGGTAACCATTGCCGTTACCATTTGGTCCTCGTGGATAACCACCATTTCCATTACCGTTTCCATTAGGACCTCTTGGGTAGCCATTACCATTACCGTTTCCATTACCTCCTGAAATGTTATAAAATAGTTTTTCACATACTTAGTTATATATTTCCGCATTTTTCTCACCTTCATACGTTATAGTTGGGTGGTAACCATCGGTATCAGCAGTATAAGTGACGATCTGTTTTTTTCCATCTGGCAACAAAACATTGTATTCTCCAGTTGTGAGATCACCATCTCGCTCTTCTTTGTGACCGAATTCGTTTCCACTTTCTGGATCATTCACCTCGTATTCGAATTGATATTTGGCTGGTTCCTGGGAATAGAAACAGAAATTATGTTTAATTATGAGTGAAGAAAAATATATTTATTTTGTATTATTTTTTAATGTATTCAAATGTAGTAATATATTTCATATTATGGATTCCCGAGAAGAATAAAGATTGCTTCGAATATATGAAAGAATTCATTTTTCACCAACATTCTTTAGGCCAAAATTATATTTTGGATTTGGAAGAATGATCCTATGAATTCTAAATTCTATACAGCAGTGACTATATAATTAAGTGTTGCTGGTAAAATATTGCAGAAATTTCATGTTTCGACTCTTATGATTCCACTTAGATTTTGAGTGAATAATGAGCGACACATTTTACTGTAATATAAAAAACAAACAAACATTCAGTTGGTGAAAGTTTTACGTTAATACATATTATTACAATGTCTGAGTGAAAAAACTTCTTAAAATTCTATTTCATATGGATAATCTCTATTAGTGTCCCATTTCCATCATACTTTGTCATGCATATAATTTGAAGAACTAAGGTATTGTAGTTGTAATTATGGACACAAGGGGCGACCATACAGACGAGGCTCAGTAGTTTGGTGAACAATTTATTATTAATTTTTTTTCCTAGACCCTGACTTTTATTTAGGGGCAACAAATAAACGGAAAAAATGTCATACATCTGCTTTTTGTTAATTATGTACATTTCGAGAAGTTTGTCCTTAACTTCTAACAGCAATAGATGCACGTATATTACGTATCAAAACTTTCACTATTAATATTTTCTTTATCTGGGTCCTATATGGATAAGATTAATATTTATTATGGACAACCTTCCAATAGTGTTAATCCTTTAAAAACTATACTCAGAGAGAAATAAGTTCTACATACTTATATAATGTGCAACAAACTCGGAAATCCAAAAACCATCATATTATTGAAATTAAAAAACAGGATAACATACATGGACACATGATAGTGATACACACATATTCAAATAGAAGTCTAAGAGAGATCTATCTCCATAATCGGTGGAAAAATGTTTTAAAGCCAGAAATAGCTCCCCAAAATGATTATATATCTGGTACTGATGATGAAATAAACAAGTGATAAACCTATCTTAAAGAATATTTATACACTAAGAAGACAATATTGTAATATTCCAAATATTGGATATGGTATCTATTTCATACCAAAAAGTTCGAAAATGGGCTGATTGATACTTTCGGATGTTACGGAAGAATAGTATAGGGCTTACCTGAAATATTGATTTGGGCTATGATAGAAAAATGACAAATTTAGCTAGGGGTTTAGATGAAGAGAAGCCCTTTAGAATAGCAGATCAAACTGCAACTAGTGATGAAATATTTCTTCTTACTGAAATGAATTTTTTAAGACTTAAAAATTCCAAAACTTCGTACAAATCCTACCAGAGCAACGTCTATATCTTACACTTTGTTTTGAGTTTTAGCATACCATAAAAGCATTAAAATAAATATGCCTCTATGCATTAGTGATAAACGGGACAAAGGCTAAAGGGTAACAAAGCAATAATTTAATGTACAAATTGCTGATTTTATACCAGAGAAAAAATAATAATTTTGCTGACTTTATAAAAACAAAATGTTGTTGTAAAAGCCTCATATTTAAACTTCAATTTAGGCATTATTGTGCCACTAACCTTTGCTGTACACAATCTCCGACACGTTATAGGTAGTTACCAATGAGAGTTTCCAAAGAGGGTAATGAAAATCGTCACTAGACCTCAGATCGGAACTACGGGGAGGAGTTTTCAGAATATTCCAAACATAATGGTTGACGATGGTAACTGTTTTGAAAAACGCCAAATAATGCTTATTGTTTTTTATAAAAATGTAGGCAAAAAATACAAATACCTCTGGGAACTCGTTCAGATGGGAGATTTTCGCAAATAAGTTAAGAAAAAATCTAGAAATCTAGTGTTAAATTTAATGACTAATAATGTTTTTGAGATTTTCTAATGCTCCGTTAATCAAGGCCATTGCCCAGCAGCACAATTATTTATATATAATTTAAAAAACACATATTTCTACCCGTTAACAGAAAATTTCTAAAATTCCTTAATTGCCCCCTCTCTGCCAAGAACATGAGGGCTTGCCTCCCCTCTATAAGCAAAAACCTACAAATTTGCCCCTGAAAAAAAGCTAGGTACGTCCCTGCACCAATTAAATATAATACATTTAGATTTAACTTGAACCACTAGTGAAAAACATTTTATACAGATTAGGGCAGGAACAAAGAGCAAATCAAAATACCTTGGATAAGGCAGTCGTCACCACTGAGTAAAATTACATTTATACTAATACTACTACAGTATTGTACAAATGAAAAGTGTAAAATAACATGTAGGTTCCTCTCGAGTTTTGAACACCTACTAAATGAAAATCAGTACAGTATTGAAAAGTGCCTAATTGACTTTGACCATCTCTATTAAACACAGTACCAGGCAAACTATTCGACTCAGTCTGTACACATGAGTTCAAGTACTTGTTCTAGCATGCACTTTCCATTTAAGTTAAAATAATACCGAGTATCTGTAAATAGTGTAGGTAGAAAGTAAAAAATTAAAAAAACATGTCCGCTCTTGTGAAATAAGACACCGAGGAAGTTCAAGACCACGAAAATCAAACAGGACAAGAGATCTTGGATACATAAACAACTGTTATTAATCAATCTGCCGTCCTAGTTTACATATTTATATTAACTAGAGTAATCGTAAATTGGGAACCCAACTAACTCTAGCTTCATTTTAAGTAAGGATGTAACTTCAGATAACAAGTTAGTATTTACTAGGGTAGACAAAAGGAAAACATTACTACATCAGAAGAATTTGTAAAATAAGGTTATTTTGAAGTATTAATTATTGATCCCACATAGAAATATTAGAATCAAACAAAATTATTATTGAATTTAACAAATTCCAATATAGACAAAGAACACTTAGCAAGACCAAACCTATCAAGCCAGAAGTTTCGTATATTACCGCCTCAGCTGTTAAATGTCTAATCTACTTACTGAAGTTATAAAAAACATACTAATTTTAATTGAGACATGCGATAAATTAATATGTAACAGATATATCTTTATTCCAACCAATTTCAAACTATATTTAATTTGATTTGAAAATTTTGTTGCCCAGTATTACTGAAGAAACAGCAGATCTATTAGCCCAATAAATATATAATATATATTTATATAAATAAAATAAATCAAGATATTTTAAAGTTTATATTATTAACTATTTATTTATTTTATTTATTTATTTGTTTGTAAGAATCAACAGCCATAAATGCCCTTTTATAGAAAAATGTATAAATGTGTAAGATATTTTATGATTGGTGAAATTTGTACATACAAAAAAAAACAAAAATTGGCGTTTAAAGATAGTAAAGTTTGAGCAATAGAAACAGTGCCATTTTCTATTTTCAGTCTTAGAGACAGTAAATCTACTACCACCAGTAGTGCGGGAGAAGTAAATCGACCTGACCTATAAACCATTTTTCCTAAAAATGAGTAATAAAAGAACTATTAACTCTTTTCCATGGATTAAAATAATCAAGTGTACCTATTTAATATTTCAAAAGCGCTTTTTAAAATCTGGATCTAAATTGCAAAGATATTTAAATTAAATTATTAATTTTACCAATATGGATATCATAATACACCCAGTTAAGTCTATCGTACAACAAATTTCAGTCAATCATGTTTTATAGATACTTCCAAATTGCAATGTAAACAAAATTTCATAGCGAACAGTTCAATAAAAAAATGTTTCCTTCCAAACAAAAAGTGCATATAAAGAAGCTATATTTTCCAGAAAGACCCCGAGTTATTGAATCTATCGGTAATAAATACGGAATAATAATGGACAAACAACAACGGGGGAAAATAGAGATCCTGATTTATTGCGAGGGTATAAAAATAAATATTTCTATAATGGATTTTATGATGTTCACCGTTCTTGGTCACCAAAACTTCCAATGAATTCTGATATTGTGACTGGACAAATATTTTTATTGCGTATTATGAAAAGATGATTATAGCTTTATTTTGAACTTAAAAGATTGTGTTTGTATTACCAAGTAACAATGACAATTTCGTATAAAGTATTACAGAACGTTATCTTCAACAGATTCAAAACTTGAATGAAATTGTGATCTCAAACTTGTTAGAAATAAATGCCCTTTTTCGATAACTATTATTGACTAGAATAAACACCTGTCTCGACTATTCCCATTTTGATTAAAGTGGAATATAATGAATGATTAAAGATTGTTAAATAAGGTAATGATGTATTAGCTATGCAAACCGACTTGCCTTGGCCATAAAAATTGAATGTGAAAAGTATAGCTTTTGGGAGAATGAGCTCATGTAAGGTTATCGTCTCATTAACTTTCTTAAAGAAATTTTTTTCAAATTTTTGTTTTCTGTTAAAATTAAATACACTCATTTTAGGAGGTAATGTTGTAATGTATTGAAATTTAGGTTATGTTAAAAATACGACATATTTTAGCAAAGTTTGTTTGTTATTTAATGTATATAATCCGGAGATAATTGAATTCATGGGTTTCCTAGTATAAATTTCTAAAAGTTTGTATAAATATCAGAATATAGAGATAAATCTCTATAACACTGGTTTAGCTCTCTTTTTATGAAACATTATAACTGCTGTTCCTTATCTAAGAGGTTGTAAATACTGATTTTCTTCCATATTTCACCATGACTCCTAGAATCCATACATTTCTTAGATCCAAGTTTGTAATTAAAAAAATCATAAGACAGGTAAATTATACTCTCATTTCTTTCTATGCGCTTGTTTTTTTAAATTTTTGGGATCAGGTTATGCTTGTTATTTTCCTGATTAAGGACCTTCCTTGATATTTTAACCCCTAGGATACCTTTAAGTGATTTTTGTTTTCCACCTGCTTTCTTGTCGTACTGTCTTGTCAATCACAAGTCAGCGAATTTACTATGTGGATTACATCAACTACCTTGATCTGTTTTATATTGCACTTTAACTTTCTGTATTATCAGCAAATCTCTCAGATGCCTGAGATATTCTCTATCAATATTAGCTCATTCCTTTAGTAGTTGAATCTACTTTCCGAATGACACTGTCACGTTAATCTAACGCTGTTAGTGAAACATTCAGAGGTAGACTCATATATCTTGGCCAGGTTTCCTATATGCAGCTTATTCACTTATAGGACTGATGACTACCGTCAGATATATGATATAGAACGCTTTCTAAAAATTTGTAAAATCCAAAGACAGTGCCATTAGATATTCGTTGGTCCTACTGATAACTTCACTTGGAGGAAATCTGTGACTAAACCACTTCAGAATTCGGCCTGCTCTCGTAGCTAAGTGGACTCTAGTGTAGATTTTCGTTTGTTTTGAATAATCCTAGTGACTACTTTCAGCACTACCAGCAGTGTGTAATTCCGTGGATATTACTTTGTACCTTTTTTTGTAATAATATTGTGTGGGCGTTATTTTATTGCTCTGGTATCTGTCTGGTTCTTAAAGAGTGTGCAGATACTTTTCTGTTGTAAATAGTTGTTCCCGATATTGATCTTGCCTGGATAATGTTGTTGAGCAGCTTCTGGTAATCGTGAAACATTCAGATTAGGGTTAATTCTTGCTTCTAAATATATATAGCGTGCTTAAATTTCTTAGTTAATTTCATTCTTGACTCATAAGTATACAAAATGTAAAAACTTCTCTTCTGTTTCAAAGTGGGTGCAGCGGTCCTCATTATACGCTGATGTCGAAAAGAAAACAAGACAAAAATTGGTCAAAGCACTGATGACACAACAGTGAGCACTCACGAAATTTGCTCAACAACTGTCTTCCAAAAGCTCAGACAATTATATTACGTTATTGATCGACTGGATGATGTGATTAAGCAGATCAGTCTTCACATATCAATGATGAGAGTGCTGTTTCACCAAGACAATACACCGGATTACTGAATCAGTTAAGACGATGGTGAAACTCACTTTATGACTCGAATTGCTTTCTCAGTCCGCTATCCACCAGATATGAACCGACTTGACTTCTACTGTTCGCAGATATGTCAAAGATGATCGAGGGCAAGCGATTTGACTCGGATGATAAGATTATAGCCCGTTTTAAGGCATCAAAAGTTTAGAAAAACGTTGGAATTATTGTACCGCTATTTAAGATGACTATGTTGATGAAAAAAATCGTTTTTACTAGTTAGTTCTGGAATTTAGTGACCCATATGTTATCTATAAAAAGGTGAATGATAGTAATCACAAAAAATTGAAAAAGGGCAGAATCAACGAAAAATAAGATCCAGATTATTGGGTGATTCACAGAATAAAATTCCTGACATGGATGATCTAAAAGTACACCAGTCAATGATAAGTCAGAATATAGCTTAGATACATTAGCTTGTAGATAGATGAGAAACAAATATATTTTGAAGATGTTACACCATAAATTAAGGATGATTATAATTGAATATAACTAAATAAGATAATTATAACAGTAAAATCATATATGTATAATATTTGTAAAATTGCCTTAGAGTATGTAAATAATTGAAATAGGAATTTCTTCTAATTAAACATGAGACAACAAAATATATAGAATTAAACTAAAGCTAAAAACAATTAATTAAAATGCTTTATTAGAAATACGTACATAAATGGGGAATTATTACTTCATTCACAATGAAGTTATTTATTTCTTATAACGATCTGTTGGCATATCGTCTGTTTCACAATGTGCAAGTAGTATCTTCAGAGGTATTACGCCTACATGTGTGACTTAACCATATAAATTTCTTATCTCCTTTCTAACTCGAATATTACATACTTTATAGTAATATATAAATTATGAAATATCATATTGCTATTTGATGGATAATCTCTAGACAGAGGTGCACGTACGTGCGACATTATTTACAACCAAATTATTGACTACCGTAATAGTTAATATAAATCATTATGGCTGATACGGAAACTCATAGTTCGACTGCTTCTTCAACATCCGTGTCGAATTCATCACCACAAACCCAAAGGGTGGCGAAGAAGGAAAAAAAAGCCAATATCCCAAGGGCTAAGCGCTATCATCCACCGACATCTGAGATGGTCAACAACGCTATCAAAGGTTTAAAGGAACGTGGTGGATCATCTTTGCAAGCCATCAAGAAATATATTGCTGCCAACTACAAGGTCGATGCCGAGAAAATAGCGCCCTTCATCAAGAAATACTTAAACTCAGGCGTCGCTTCAGGAGTTTTAGTTCAAACTAAAGGAAAAGGTGCTTCCGGTTCTTTCAAATAGGCAGCTTCGCCCTCTTTAGGAACCCAAGCCAATAAAGAAGCCAGCGGCTGCGGGAGCAGCAAAAAAAGACGTCCAAAAAGACTACGGCTGCAATCAAACCTAAGATAGTTGTCGCAACTGAAAAGAAGACTTCTACTCCGAAATCCGCCCCATCGACGACAAATTCACCGTCATCATCATCAATTTCGCTTGCATCTAAAGCGAAGTCCCCTTCGAAAGCAAAAAACAACCAGTAAAGGTGCCCCTACAAAAAAACCGGAAGCTCCAAAACCTAAAACAAAATTAATTACATACCGTTGCTTCTTCCCCACCATTTTGATATCCATTTCCCCCAGGGTAACCGCCATTCGTGGGAGGTAAATATGCTTGCCCACCATTTCCATTTCCATTGCCGTTTCCGTTCCCATTACCATTACCGTTTCCGTTCCCATTACCATTACCATGTCCATTTCCATTACCGTTTCCGTTTGTAGGTGGAAGGTAGTTTGGCGGTGGGCGTCCATTTCCGTTACCGTTTCCTGGAGGAATGTATGTAGAGCCTGGTCGACCATTTCCATTGCCGCCATTTCCATTGCCACCATTTCCATGACCACCATTTCCATTGCCGCCATTACCGTGGCCGTTACCGTTGCCATTACCGTTTGGTGGACCGTATGATGGAGGTAAATAATTTCCATTGGGCCTACCATTGCCGTTACCATTACCGTTGCCTAATAATCAAAGAAAGATTATCTCAAACATTTTATTCAATCATACGACATAATTTATATTTATAGATTTGAAAGGTTTTTCAAAAGTTTATTTACAAGGCATGCTTTCTTTTTCAACTTGTAATTAACCACTCTCAATAAACACACAAATGATAAGAGGCGGTTGATCACGCACCGTTTTTTGAGTCAGTGCAGGATAGTCTTGGGATTCGACTCTCCTCCAATCTAATTTCAAGTCACACCCCTTCAATGAGTTTATAAGCGGAAACTCAATGCTGAAAACTATTGCTACAGGTAGCTATTAAGTATAAGGAATAACCTGCTATTAGCATGGATATTGCCTTATTTTACTTTGCACAGTTTCTTTCATAATGACTACGAATACTCCTGCCAACTCGTACATGTGATATTTTATCGTGAAATTAATTCCGACATACAGGAGTTTCAGGAAAATCTAGCTCACAGAGACTTCAAATCGATTTGGAGTCCCTGTGAGCTAGATTTTCCTGAATTTCCTGGATGTCGGAATTCATTTCGCGATAAAATATTAAATTCAATTTTATATACTATAACATAAATAATTATTCGAGAATTTAATCAGGTGAGGGGAGCGCAACTGATGAAGGTTCTCGTTTAGAAACAATATATTGCGTTTAATGGATTGAAAAATCTCGAAAAGTTAGTATTGTGCATTTGACTTGAAATCGGAAATATAACTTTGATTGCTACACTGGTACCCTAAATTTGAGTTTTATTGTATTGTTAGTGCAACAGAAATTCACCGAAGAAGTGATAGAAGTTTCTGGTGCAAATTCTATCAACGGTTGCAGTCAGAACAATTCTTGTACTCCAACTCACCAAATAAAGAGGAGAATTTCAAATAAACCTTCAAGAACAGATTATGGTTATTATTTTGTTGGGTACGGACGGTACGGTGCTAGTTAAGGAACATTTGGCTATGATTAAAGTAGTTTAGTTGTTTATTGGTTCGACGTAAAATGACTGCGAAGAGTAATGCTCAATTATGGACTTAACGTAATTCTCCCATAAGCTGAAGAACGGACTAGGAGACTAAAACAATTAGCTTAGCTTTAAAACAAAAATCAGGTCAGTCTCACATCACTAGCCATAAAAGCCTGGTACTTTACGGCGAATATATCAAATATTAACTGCTAACAGGCAGCCTAAAGGCCTAGAGAATTTAGTATTTTTTTCTTGTTGTGCCGTTTCTTTCTAGTATGGATTGGTATTCATCTATGGTATTAACTTTTTGCACTGTAATACCAATACGAATTTTCTTGAATAATCACAAAGTTTACACCAAAGGCCTGCCAGAAAAACTCAACGATATGAGATCAGGACGATTTTCAATAGGGATAACACTTTGAGGAATATGATAACGAAAATAAAGCAGGATACACCTGTCGTATTATATCTACAGTTTTTCTTGTGAGTATGGATGTCGCTACATCAGAAACACAAAACGATCTTTGGACACCAGGCTTACGGAGCACCGTATCGCTGCTCAAAGGGTTGAGGGAACAAATCTGGGTTACTATCATCAACTGGGAGATCACTAATAATTTCCAACAAGTACCTTGTCAACGAACCCATTGAATAAATAAGTAATACGTGGACATCCGTAGAAACCAATCACCATCGATAGATGCCAATAAAGCGATATACAGCTTCGCTGAGTGGTCCACATAAGGAATTATGTCAACCAGTAAGCATGACTGATTTCAAAAATAAATATGAAAGCTCTTTTGAATACTACATCATTTGCCTGATGATGATAGCAGAGCCAAAGTTACCGCAAGCTTGTGAGATCAGCTAAGTTCAAAGAAAGTACGAGAATCACAAAGCATCCTTGAACTTCCATTCCTCATTTTTTTTCAAATTTTATGCCACGATTCGCTAAAGTTTTCTCTTCAATGGAACACAAATTTAGCAAATTTTCGGTTTTTGTATTATCTTTATCTTGCTATTTGGCGAATATTTGAATGTAACTTGATTCCAGCCGTTTAAAATTATCAGGTACATTCACAACTTCAAGCCACCGTTTTCCTTAGTATGATTTCAATGTTTATGGCTTCAGTTGTTGCAATGATTTTTTATTTTTAAACAATTTTGTCAGCATTGCATAACAATAGTGTTATGATCACATTCCCAAGGGTCCAGTATGATATTTATTTTCATTAAGATGATTCCATGCAAATCAGAATTATTTCGAAATTTGTTGAACAAATTTTGTGACTTAAAATACTCAACTATGCATTTTAATTCTACAATATTAGGTTTGTTAACTATCATTCATTTTCAAAAATTATTAATATTTAGTATAATTTTAGTTCTCTTCATTCACGTTCAAAGGATCTGATGTAGAACTGGCAACAGCAACACCTGTATACAAGAAAAGTGTTATTGGTGCAACCAAAAACTGGTGAGCAGGTATTAAAGCATTTTCATGCCACGTACCAGGTGGATAGAAAATGTATTCTTCGTCATCACCATTTTCGGAACTAGGGGGATTTTCTGGAGGAAGATAACTACTACCAGGTATTTGATCACCGTCAGGATGTTTACCTAAAAATAGGATGTGTTTTAGATGTAACATTGGGGAAGGAACTTTTGGTTAGGGGATGAAAGTAATGCTAGTAGGTGACAAATGTGGTAAGAGGACTGTAAACGGAAGAAAGGGGCAAAACATCTATACGAAAAACTATAAATACAAATACGCTATTGTGTTATTTCTAATTTTAGTTGTATGAAGTTCTTACCGTTTCCATTTGGAGGTAAATAATTCGGTGGAGGCTCCGAACTGACCAACGATATCCATAATAGAAGTGCTAGAATAGGTATCTGGAAAAAAGTGAATAATATGTAATGCTCAAAATTAATATTTCAAGTATTATATCAAATATTTTAAGTTCCACTTTAATTGGTAATGATTTCGTAAATTAGTGAAATATTTATTATAAAATGTGTAAAATTGATTTTGCTCTTATAACGAACAAATAAAATTTAGAAATCCTCATATCCTAAATTTTTACAGAAACATCTAAGAATTGTCGGGAGTAACAAATAATTAAATGTCAAAAATGTCTAAAGACGAAAAATCTAATAATATTAGAAAGTTTAAAAAACAAAATATCAAATGTCCCAAATCTCAGAACTAATAATAAAATGCCCTATTGGTTTTGATTGGTGAAAATACAGAAGTTAGAGTTTCAAGACAAAATTTATATATGAATTTCAAGTAGGCAAACCAACAGAAACAAGGAAATTTATATATTTTTCTTTTTGTTCTATCATTACCGATATCCAATAAGTGTTAGTACTATTATATTAATTTCCACTACATGATAACTTACTGTTTTCTCAATGTTAATTTTTAAAACTACTTAAACAAAATATATCCGTTTTACTACTTCAACTTATTTCTTTACATTCTGACTAGTATTTTAATAGAGCACGGACTCAACATTTCTCTTTACAAGTAGTGCAAATTCTCTTAAAATGTTTATGCCACATTTATTTATTTATTAGTATAACTAACACTAACTATTCCGCTACATGCTCAATTTCAACTTTTATCCAACAAAATGAAAATAGAAATGCAAAACCAAACCGAGTCTATAACAAAAATTATAATGGAAAGAATGGATGAAGAAAATAGAAATTTAAAGACAAGTGGAAAAATTGGAAAGTGAGATAAAGTTTTTAGGAAGAGACAACAAAAGCAACAATTTAATAACTTATGGCTGACTGAAGGTGAAATATCAACAAGAGGACTTATACCGAGCAAAAATTCCAAGACGAATTAAATATAATTTTTGGAGATTATAACAAATATACCGCATTGGAAAAACCATAAACAAAGAACAACCGAAGCCTACGCTATTATCTGTCATCAATGGATGGAAGAAGAGGAAAGCATTGGAAACTAAGAAAAAAATAGAAGACTACTCTAAAGAAACCCTGGAGAAAAGGAATTACTGCGAAAACTAAAAGAAGAACGAGGCAAAGGAAATATTGCCTACTTAAAATATGACCAACTTATAGGCAAGGGAAAAACGATAAAAGAAAAAGGTAACAACTGCCTCATCCAAAAAAACAACAGACTACCTAATCCTTGCCAAAAAATAACAGAACCAATGCATTTGTCTTGATGAGAGGACGGCCCAATTCTCTCACAATTCACTCATCAGCAAAAGAACAATACCAACTTGCTATCGGAATCAAAAAACCAAATAATGATTTAGAATATACAACAGCAACAACAACAAAAACTGTTGTGACTGGTCCTCGTGGGGGAAAAAGGCCAAGACTCTCTAAAGAAAAATAGAAAAACATCACATATACATATAGCCACTTTCAATACAAGAAAGATACTAGATACTAAGTGAAGTTATGAAGGACAGGGACATGTCAATTAAAACAAAAAGAAAGGTTTATAATATGTGCCATGTTTAACTTATGGCAGTCAAACTTGGGCAAATAATATAGAGAGGAGTGTTTTAATTTAAGTCAAGAGAAGAGATAAAGTTAGACTAATAGAAATTAAAAACAAAACATAATTTAAACAAGCCCATTCATTATATCGAACACAGAAATTGTGATAGACAAGACACATGTTAGGTAAGGGAACATCAAGAGGGATGTACCAATATTGTAATAGAGTGGTACCCAAGAGATAAAAACAATAAACAAAGGGCGACAAATTAAACGATGGGAGGATGATATCAAAGAGTGGCTGGTCCAGAATGGATCCGAGTGGCAAAAGACAGGAAAAAATGGAAATAATAAGAGGAGGCCTATGTCAAAAGACAAGCGGTTTGCGAACCGAACTCCGATATACAAAATTAGATTTAAGGAAGAAAAGTAAATAAATAGATAATTTTATGATAATTAGATTCAAATGTTTGTACGGTTAAACAGTAATAAAGGCTAATTTCAATTTCAATCACTAACACTTCACTATATTAATCTGTGTATTCACTGGGATTTTCTTTAATTATTCGTTTTGTTTAACTGTAATTTATTTGAATTTGTTGGTGAATCAGAAAATAGTAAGACAGTTTCGAAAAATTGGCCGGGTTACTGACTGTTTTTGTAAAGAAAGTGTTCCTTAGATAAGTTTTTTTGAGAGAAATTATAATTTGGTCATCTTGTCTTTTGTTGAATTTGAAATATTATGTATACCTATCGGCTGCAGAAACGTTTCAACTCGAAGGCTAGGCTGCAGCTCAATCACTTTGGGTATTAACTCTGCCTTAGTTTTTGAGTTTCTGTTGTGAATATGTTTTCGTTTATCCAATAAATTCGGTGACAATTGCCTTACAATTATATTATCTGATAATTTATTTTAGACAACTATTATCCAATTTTATTGAAGGTCATTATTAATCATCATGCAGTGAGATTCTAAGAAATTCATCTTTTTTCACTTCTTTCATTATGATTTTTCTCCTATACCATTGTTATGCGTGCCTTCACAGGCTAGCAGAATTCTTTGATTAGCCTGACCTGGTTAGTACTCTAAAACTTTTGTACTGAAATTTCTGTTTTCTCATAGCTTGATGAGTCAAATTCTCCCTGATATATGTACACAAATACAAGATACGGTTTTCACACAATTATTTTTTATCTTCCTATTTATTTCCTATGCCAGTATATTTTTGTTTTGTTGAGTTTGCACTCGATTAGTATTCATATTATGTTTATAAAAACCACTTGGACATAGATTTTGCAGTAGATATCCAATTGTTTACTTAAGAAGCATTATAAAAAATCTGTTAAATAAGATTATATGCAAGATTAAAGAATAATTAAATTATAACACAAATGCACATGTATACTAGTTTATGCACATGAACGTACAACTAGTTTAAATTCAGTTATGTTTATGAAAACTAGAACAATGGTACCCATCTGCAAAACATGGGAAATATATAAAACTATCCGAAATGTTAAAAATTAAAATGTTCAAATATTACCATGAATATCATTATGATAAACACCCAAACACAAAGTCTAAGCAAAAAATGAATAGAGAATATTTTCCGGGTAAATTCAATAAACCAAGTAGGTAGTAACAATAAAGGTTTAATATCAATTCTTATATTATTACATGATTTGTTTACCTATGGACTTTATTATCGAAGTAAAATCATTCTGCATATTTAAATACTACCGATTACGTGGCCCCCAAAGTTTATTACATGTAGATCAAAATTTATATGAAAACCAACTAGTAATATTTCCATAAAACATTTAAAAATTGCAAATTAAAGCGAAAGGGAGATAAGAACTTCGGAAAAAAGTATAATGTGTTTTATGATTAAAATGAAACAATCACTCACCTTAGACATGCTAAAGACTTTAAATCATTCCACACAATCACAAATAAACCCCAAGAAGGTAGACTTCAGTATGATACATATCACTGAATGAGTTTTGAACACCGATCGTAAGATTATATATTTTGTGTGAAGAAGAAAATTTGCAAATACCTAACGGAGGGGAGAACAATCCCCTACTAGTTCATTCCTTAACGACAAAGGCTTTAACGCCGATAAGTGATTAGATGAAACAAAATGTACCCCATTAAAACTTAAACTACAATATAAATTACTGGTGTAGAGAAGTAGTCCAAAGTTCTTCATCCTCTTTATTGCTTTGATGTAATCTTCATTTTGAGTTTTTTCATAAGAATCTGCTCTAATAGAATATGGCATTCACTTTTCCTTTGTTACCCCGAAGTTTCAGGTCTAATGTTCCAATTAGACTTAATATGGAATAATTTAATGAATACATAGTCATTACATAATTAGAACTAATGTGATTACATGGAGGAACTAAAGACAAATTAGTTAATATATCTACAATAACGGTGGTTATAATGCTAAGGTTAACATTATATTCTTTTGAGTATGTTCAATGTAAATAAAATCAATTACTATTTGATATTTTTATTTGATTTTCACACAATAGCAATAATACCTACAATTATTATATTAAAATATTGCATAGGTGAGAATGAGCTTGGCGTAAATAATAGTAAATAAACAAATGAAAAAACGGTTATATTAGTAGGAAATTTAGAAATTTTATAACCAGAATCAATGACCCTAAAAAAACTCATTACTCACAGGACAATAATTCTAATCATGCAGCTCAGTTAGTGGAGTCTGACCATTTAAGTGGTAATATAGTTATTTTATGCGTACTTGTAAAGAATAACCGCAGTAAAATTAATTTATGGGAGATATAAATATTAATTATTCAACAAGATGCTTCTTCTCAATGTTTAAGCCTACTTAATGGCTCTGTTGAAATTACCCATAGTACAACGAATATACAGAGTGCCTGAAAAGTCAAAGATATCCCTAACAGCTCAGCTCATAGCTCGCCAGAATAACTAAATATGGCTGTAACAATACTGTTTTAGTTTTCGAGATAATGACACTACTGAATTTCCAAAAATATAAAAATCCATAAGAAATTTAAAAAGTTTATAAAAATATCTGGAAGCAAGCTGAAATTTTATTTTTTACTTCGTCAAATTCTTCTTAAAAAGTGCATTAATAAATAATATATTATTCCTGAAAGCAGGTTAAACACACGCCATCCACGGAATCACAGAAAAATAAAATATAATTTTTAACTGATATAATAAGGATCAGTGCTAAAAGATGGCCACAAATGAAAATGAGGAAAATGTTGTTTAGAAATAAGTTTCATACATATAAAGTACAGTTTGTACAAGAGTTTTAAGAGGATAATTCTGACAAGACGCACGAAATGATGGATAATAAACAAGAGATTTTTTTCTACTTGGATTTATTGATCGACATAACTGTCACTACTGTGTCAATGAAAATCCTCGCTGGGTCAAGAAGGGTCACACTGAAAAATTAGATATATGGGCGGGTATAGATGACTGGGCTCACTCTTTTTTAGAGAAAATTTAAACGCTAATGGTTATTTCCACTTCTACGAGAAGAAAATTTTCCTGGAATCAGGTACATTTTAAATTAAATTCAAATAACATTTTGTATCAGCAGAATGAAGCCTCGTCACATTCTAGAGCTAACTTACATCAAAATGAAATATTTCCACAGTGATAGATAGCTGGAAGTGGGCAAATTGAATAGCAACCTCAATTCCCCTTTTGAGTCATTTAGACGTCTTCCTATGGGGATATTTAAAATATTTATTTTTTCAAGTGCCACTGCTACAATTTGATATTTTAATCGGTTTACCTGCAATTTATGACAATTAGAAATAAAATCAAAATAGCTATGGAGAAAAACGTATCCCCAGATTCATGAGATATCATTTTAATTACTAATTTCGACTTTTTAATACTGTAAAATTAGTTTATAACGTTGCTCATATACTCTAGTATTTAACACAGTAAAAAAAGATAAAACGTTTTTTACTGCAAAAGGAGATTCGACACTAAGTAAATATTCGGTCCAACTACTATACTCGAGAATGTACTGCCAAAATTTTAGAATATGTGCCTACAGTCACACTGAGAACAATGTTTATGCCGTACATGTGCGAAATTATTTAAATGAACTTTATCCACACATCTGCGTCGGTCGTCTGGGTTCTATTTTGCGGCCTTCCCGATGTCCAGATTTAACTCCACTATATATACTTCAGGGCTTGCATAAATGGAAAATAAATGCTAAACAAATAAATAATTTAAATGACATGAGATACTTATATGTTGTAAAATATCTTTTATAACAAAATGCCTTATTTGTATCCGACTTTGTGGCAAATAATTTCAACTCACCATATTGTTAAAATTTATTATTTTTAAATACTTAACCTTAAAAAGTGTTATTTTTCTAAATTAACACATGGAATCATATATTGGTCACTGGCATGTGACATAATGCAAAATTCTTAAATGTTCTGTTTTATATTATTGATTGATAAGTACTTAATTTTTTGAGTATTAATTTTTAATAATTCATAATTTTGTAGGTTGTTTACCTTGAGCCCGTTAATATAAATATAGTTTTATTTAGTGGATATGCCCAGGTGTGTAGTTATAATTATGTAGTACCCGCCCTTATGTGAAGTCATAAATCTTAAATTCCTATAGAAGTAATTACACCTTGGACATTTTGATTATTACACCAAAATATTGACTCCTGCAAAGTAGCTATCAACATTGGAAAATTTAATTGCGGGCCAGATTTTTTTCAGTTAATGAAAAAAAATTCTTTGTGCCTATACGATTTTCCACTGCGACGCTCCCAAGTACTGAAATTTATTTTTTAAATCTTTAATCTTGTATTCGTGACTTATAAGATGAAATCCAGTGATTAAAACTAAGGGTATAATTTGCACAAGTACAATTCAAAGAAATATAGTGTGTCAGTTCTTTATTCAACGCAAAAAAAACTAGAATCTAGTTGGAAAAAATTGATTTTCCGTTTATAAGCAATGGATATAATGAAAAAATAATCCTGATTTTAAATTTAGTTATTTTAAACACTCAGCTGGTAACGGTTTATTCTGGTTCATGTCTAACATTTGGGTTTTGTTTGAGTGCAAAGCAGTAACAGCAGCACTTTCTTGTACAGATAGAGGGGAATTAGAAACTTGGGGGCGATCATGTAACCTTTGAATATCATCCTCGTTAGCAGATCTTGTAACGTTTCTGTTCGGTGTATTTATTGACCAATAACTAATTAGAATTCCATTATTGCAAGGAAGGTTATATTTACTAGTATCAGTTGCCATTATCTCAATTTTCTTCAAATTAATTTTTACGATTTTTGAACTTCCAAAAATTATTTTCCTTTCTTAATTTATTATGAATAATTTAGGTAATACCTACTGCACTTTGTCAGACAAATTTTTCTGGAGTTTTCTCATATATTTCAATTTTTACATTCTATATGTGTTGGATATGCAACTTATGAGAACTTAGAGTTGTTGAAACGGCGTTGAGTGTTTAAAATAAAGGTTTGGTGTTAGCGTGCATAACTGTGTTTTTACATTTACGTATATTAAACAAAATGCCAGAATAATTGAATGAGATGAGACAAACTTAAATATTTAAAATTTAAATGATTTCAGTCTGACTAAATTATTGTGTTGTGTTCAACGTTTATTAAAAGTTAATTAAAATAGATAAGGAAGTTTTATGAGAAAATAGAAGAATCTTTGATCAAAAATGAATTTTTTAAAACAAAATATGAAACAAAACTAATATTAAAAAAATAGAAAAGTAATTAAAAAAAACAGATAAGAACTAAGGGAAGGAAAAAAGAAAAGCTAATTCGTAAATTGTACTGGTGAAGAATATTTGTGCATTTTGCTATGCTAAAACCGAATGTGATAGGCTGTCAACTGGTTTTACTTTTTTGTAATATATATTTTTTAAGTTGCCGTGGGTACTACGTATAACATATAACTGATCTCACCTGGAATGGGTAGAGAAATTACGACGTTTCGGCTAAATCACGTGTGTCCTCGTCAGGTCTGAGTTGTCCCCTCTAGACCAAAAATTTGCCCTCCTTCCCCCCCTAAAACTTGCTAATTTGCCCCTTTCATATCAAACATGGCGACACCACTGCTTTTAAATATCTGATAGATAATTATGTGTCGTTGTGACGATTAATTAAAAGAATGTGGTCGTTAGCATTGGTACCAATGTTTCAAAGATAACGCCGTTTCTCACAAATATATCAAATATATGCAAGTCCTAGGAAAACAGGTATAACGAACTTTGTTCGTCGTTTATATGTATCCCTTCCGTTTAGTTTAAAGCCAATTTTACTTAGGGTGATCAGAGATAAAGGAAAGTCGCTTGAAGTTCCAATTTCAGGGGTCCAATTATCTATTAATTCTTCATTTAAAAACTCTTGTAATAGCATGTCAGATCAAGAACACCACTAAACATACCAGCCTGTATTCAACAACCAGAACTGTTTTTCAAAGTGACCAGCAGTGATGCCAATTTAGGGATTTTTTCCCTAGTTCTAGGGATTTTTTATGAAAAAAGGGAAAAAGGGAATTTAGCAAAATATCTAGGGAATTTTTACAATTTTATAAAGTTCTTTTTTTTTTAGAATGACGCAAACAGTTATGTGCTAATTTTGTAAATTTGTTGGTATGAGACATCTATTAGTAAGTAGCAATACCACATTAAATGCTAGGGGATGTTGCAAACAGCACCTTGTGAAGTTACTTTTTCTACATAGGTAGTTCCCAGGGAATATTAGCGTTCTAAATAGGTTATTCCCCGGAAATATTATGTGACTTTTTCATCAGAGACTATAAATACACCCACCAGCGCTTTTACGCAATCAGATTCACGACTTACAAGGAATTTATATCCCGCTATTCTTTGAGAGAAAATCAATAAAGGTTTAGTGTTTAGTTTTTTACTGTAAAACACAGTGTTAAATATATAAATCTTGCTATCAACTTTAGCGAACATATTGTTGAAAATCAAAAGCTTTTAGACAGTACCCTCGAAGAATTTTGGCAATATTTAAATCAGTATAAAATTTTTCAAGATGTTTATGAATATGTTAACGTCGCTAATTTGGCGCATTTGTGCATGGCTTTACCACACAGCAACGCGGAAACAGAAAGAGTATTTTCTGCTGTCACTGATATAACGACAAAAAAAAGAAACAAATTAAGTAGTGAAGCCTTAAATGCTCTTTGTGTGTTTTGTTTTTCCCACTCTACAAACTGTTGTACTTCTTTCAGTATTTCAGATGAACACGTAAAATTAATGAAAACTGAAAATTTGTACAAATAAAAAAGTTATGCCGTGCCTATTATTATCTATGGTATAAATTATCACACTATTTATTTAAATACATGCTGAATGCCAAAAAATGTTATTTTTTTGTTCTTATTGTAGTTCTTTTGTTAATTTATTTTGCTATATTCGTTGCAATAGTTTTTTTGAATAAATGTCTTAAGACCCTAATATATTTTTGTTAAATAACAACTTAAAAATTACTGGTCTTTTATTTAGGGAATTTCTAGGGAATTGAGGTTATGAATCTAGGGAATGTTGAACGTCCCCACCTGGCATCACTAGTGACCAGTTCCAACGAAATATTGGATTTTACATTCGGAAAATTTCTACGATGAAGCCTTACAATGCAGTCCAGAGAAAGAAAATATATTATATCCCGATTTTGCTGGAATGTCCAGAATTAATCTTTGCAAACTCAATGAATCAGTTTATGATCTATGTAACCTTAATTGTTGACGTCCTTGAAGGGCTGAAATCAGATTATTATCCGACCCTAGTTCTTGGAAGAAGGCATATTAAGTGTTGTATTGATGTTGATTCATTATTAAATGAGTAAAAATATTCTATTGAATAGAGGTTGTTTAAAGATTTCTCTAAGGCAAGTTTACAAACCATATTTATTCATATTGAAAATGATAGAGAGGGAGACTTGATTTTGACACCCAAGATATATTACCAACAGCTATTCAGGGCTACCTATTTATGAATTATGGGGTGATCTAAAAATTAATTGAATACTTGAAAAAAAAAACATAATTTCAATTCAGCCAGATAAGTAAGGAATATAATAATGTAACTTTTAAAGCTACGGATATGCCACAAAATGGTGTATCAACTCTTTAACAAAATGTCTAAAATTGTTGAAAATCCATGCAAAAAACATTTTGCAAAAATTTGTCATTAGAGAAATTATTTATTCATATAGTACAATAAAGGATATCAAGCCAATGAGTATAGAGGATATCAATCAATGTATAACTAGTTAGTTGGCCTAAATTCTTATTTAGTCGAAATAAATATATAGTCCCATAAATTGGTTATCTATTATTTTTGGATATATATTGTATTGGTTTTTAGTATAAAAACTCAATCTTACCTTAATCATAATAATCGATTGTTTCTAATCCAAAATTCAGAAGAGTAATTGCATGAAAGAACTGAACTGTTTCACTGGAAGAAATGCAAACTGAT
The DNA here is from genome assembly GCA_034190945.1 of Octodonta nipae. Taxonomy (NCBI): domain Eukaryota; kingdom Metazoa; phylum Arthropoda; class Insecta; order Coleoptera; family Chrysomelidae; genus Octodonta; species Octodonta nipae. The sequence goes on from CM067220.1 coordinate 107,895,540, forward strand.
GAATGAAGTTTGGTGCAAACCCCCGAGTTTATATACCCATTGAAACGTGATTCACTTTGGTTTATTTAGTACAGCCACTGTATTAGATTTTTGCAATAATTTTGTCGTTCAGAACGCTAATCGTATTTTTACGGCGGCATGAAGGTATGTACCCATGGGGATAGTATTACATGGCCAAGATGAGACCGTATAACTCAAAAGTAACTTTCACGTGTGTAAATAGACAGATAATTTATACAGTCGTGTAGAAAAAAATAGATCTTCTTCGATTCGAGATTTACACAAGTTGCATTATATGGCATGTTTCGATATATTTACCTTACAGAAGGAGACCTTCGGGTTAAATTCACTGCTTTGCTGTGTAATTTAATCGTACATAAGAAGTGTTGCTGACTGTAAAGGAAAATTGATATTTGATTTTTTCTTTTATAAAATGATCTTTTGATAAAGTCATATTTCCATTTATAAACGAATTAATTAAAAATCACAAAATGCGTACCCATAGTTAAATATTTAGTTTGAGATTTAAGTTAAGATAATGTTTATTGTGAAAATAGAAAAATTGGGGATATATCTGTTCATGTGGTTACTAATTACATTAATTTCAGTGTAGGAATATTTATTTGAAAGCAGGTCCTCTGATGTCTCAATTAGCTTTCGTTTTTAATATTTTTTTAATTTACCGAAAACTAACATATACCAATGCTACTTGAATTTTTGTTCAAATCACTCTTTGAACACAAATAAGGAGTCATTAAATCCCTATATGACTGAGCAGAAGTCTCATACACTAACGTTTTAAGAAAACTTTTAGAAAATTTATTTATAAATTATTTAAAAATTTTATATAACAAACAAATGATGAAATCGCTAATGAACAAAGAAACCAACAAACTACACAAACATGAACAAGTACTTCTAATTTAAATAACGACACACCAAAATGAAAACAACTCGAAAATTACGTTTACCTAAGGTGGCTAAACAGATTTTTGACAATTTGACACGCCTTTCGCTATTTTTTGGAAAGAGTGCACAAGCTATGGAACGAGGACGGAATGGAAATGGAATATACCGTTTTCGGCGACCATGTGAATATGTTGCTGTTGTAAGTTGTCTATTACTTTGTTAATTATATAATGTTAAATTTTAATACTAACAAGAATTGTTGAAAAACTCACTATGAAGAACTTCTCATCAAAGTTCGCATCGTTGGTAAGTTATTAGAATTCGACAAACATTTTTTAGACTTAATGAACACTTGGGCATTGGCAGACGACACACATGGTAATGAGATAAAGATTCTTGTACCTGCGAGAACGCTTATGTAAAATAAAGAACACTAATACAACTCTCAAGAAGACATAAAGCTACAAGATTGGCCAACCATGTACTACCACAAAATGAATTGGGACAAGGCAAAGAAGTTACTTAAAGAAGAACACACTAAGAGAAAAACAAATCCAAAAAAGTGTATCACTTTGTTAAACAATGAAGAAATGGGGGCACACTTTATAGAGATAGATATACCATTGCAACAGATCTAGACGAAAAAACATCAAAAAGAAAATTTCAGAATCAATTAGTCAACACCGAAACACACAAAATTGGCAAAAAATATTGAATGTTGCAAAAGTAATAACATAAATTGCACCAAGAACTCTAAAAACACTGCTTGTCAGCGTTTCCTAAGGATGAATCGAAACAACATCACATCAGAAATCACAAATCTATAGATCTGATATTTCTCAGTTAATCATGCGAGAAAAGGAGAGAAAGAGAGAGAGGCAATAAGTGTTCCGAACCATTTCACAAATTGCTTTTACTACATTTTGATTTTCAATTATGTGATTTTCAGAAATCGCTTTGGGAAGAAGAATGATATTTACCTTCTCAATCAATCAGAAGCTACCCAAAATACGGAAACTTGAAGATACAAAAATTTTGAATTGCCAGAGCATTCATTGAGGATTTAATTGTACTGCATCTTTCCGATCTTCATCTGCAATCCCAATTTATCTATTTTAAATTCTCTTCGTCGTTTAGAAATATCAGTAGATCATTTGCGAATTGGAATGTGTATATATATATATATATATATATATATATATATATATATATGTTTGTGTATACTGTTTCACGGATGGAAATATGTGGTTGATGATTTATTCCGGTGTACATCCGTTCGTCTGTATTCGTTTGAAAAATCACTTGACGTTTCGCCAAAATCATATTTGGCTTTCTCAAAAGATACTAAGTAACTGAAGAATTTCTGGTTCTTGATCTCAATTTATACCTGCCCTGTGAGCCCTCATTAGTACTTAATCTCTCAGGTACTTTATCTTGTTTATTAGGTTGGGTTAAATGATGGTCAATTAAAGTGCAATTACGGTGTTTATGGCTTTTGTCGGTAATTTGGGTAATCGGATTATTTGGGTTTATTGCTGGTTTTGTTGTATTGTTATTTTGATATGGGATTACTGCTTTCCAAAATGGTGATAATTTTAAAGCTTCGTCTCTCTTGTTTATGGTATCTCGGGTTTCAATTTCAATCGCTTCTCGTATTGTTCTGATTTTGTAGTTTTCGACATTGGCGATTTCTTTACAAGTATTAAACTCTATTTTATGCCCTGTTTCTTGTTCGTGTCTGAATAAAGTAGAGGTGGTCTGTTTATTCTTTATGTATAGGTTGTGTTCGTCTCGACGGGCGGATATTCGCCTGTTTGGCCGACGTATAACTTGGAACAGTCTCCACATGAAATGCTGTAAACTCCATGGTTCTCTAAAGGCATTTTATCCTTTGGGTTCCCTAGCAATTTTCCGATTGTTGTTTGGGGTTTGTATGTTGTTCGTATTTTGTGTTTACTCAGAAACCTCCCTATTCTGTCCGTTGTACCTCTAATGTATGGTAAACTTACATGGGCTACGTAGTCTTGGTCATCATTTTGTTTCTTTTTCTCATCCTGTTGTTTGTTTATTGCTTTTCTGATGGTGTGGTTATTGTAGCCATTTTTTCTGAGGATAGTTTTCATGAAAGCTAGTTCTTCTTTTCTAGTTTGCTGGTCTGTGAGACGTACCGATCGTGCTATAAGGGTGTTTGCTACTCCTTGGATCTGTGCTGGATGATGGTGTGAATTGCCGTGTAAATATCTGTTGGTGTGTGTTGCTTTTCTGAAGACGGTGTGCTGGAAACTTAGGTTGTTTCTTGTTAGGAGGACATCTAGGAAAGGAAGTTGTTGGTTGTGTTCTGTTTCTAGGGTAAATTGTATCTTGTTATGAATGGAATTCATATAGGCAAGAAAATTATTGAGTTCTAATTTCCCGTGAGGCCATATAATGAAGATGTCATCAACGTAGCGAACCCACAGTTTTGGTTTTAATGCTGCGTTAGCTATGGCCTTTTCTTCCAGATATACCATAAACAAGTTGGCAACAACTGGTGATAGAGCCGATCCCATAGGAGCACCCTGTATTTGTCTATAAAAATGGCCGTCGAAGGTGAAATATGTATTTTTGAGGCAGTGGTCGGCTAATTCTATTATGTGGTGAGGTAGGTTTTCGTTCATAGCTATACTGTCCAGTGCTTCGTCGAGTGGTATGCTGGGGTAGAGAGATATGACGTCGAGGCTTGCTATTAAGTCGTTTTCTTCTAAGTTTATGTCCTTAATTATTTCTATGAAGTGATGTGAGTTTTTGATGTAAGATTTTGCTGTTTCCACTATTGGTTGCATGAATCGGGCCAGATATTTCTCTAGTTTTTGCGTTGGTGAGTTTATCGCGCTTACTATGGGTCTGATGGGCACTCCTTCTTTGTGGATTTTTGGTAATCCGTAAAGTTTAGGACATCTACTTGATTTTTCCCGTGGGATGATATTTTGTTGAATTCCTGGTTCTATCGCTGATGCCTTGATTTTGTTTTTCGTTGTTTTCTCGAGGTAAGTAGTGGGGTCCCGTGAGACCTGTTTGTAGTCTGCAATATTTCTTCCATCTTTTTCTTGTATTCTTTTGTGTCCATCACAACGGTAGCGTTTCCTTTGTCGGCTGGTAATATTGTTAGTTCTTTGTTCTTTTTAAGGTTTGTTATTGCTATGTGTTCCGATTTCGTCAAATTGGCCTTCGGTGGTTTGGCGTTTTTTAAGATTCTTGTAACTTCAAAACGAATTTCATCCGCCTCTTGTTCGTCTACCTGGTCTAATGCAGCTTCAACATGTGAGATTATTTCTTCCGTGGGTGTTGTTCTTGGAGCAATTGCGAAGTTAAACCCTTTGTTCAATGCGGCTTTTTCATGTTCAGTTAATGTCTGGGACGAGATGTTGTGAACTATTCCTTTGGCGTTAGCTTCCCTGTACTGTTTAGGTGAGCGTTGTTGGCATGCCTCTATTTTTTTTGCCAATTTTTCTTTCTTGTACTCTCTGTCTGTTTCTGAACGCCAAAAAGCGACGATTTCCACAAGGTCCCATAATGTTGGATGTATTTTATTACCAAGGCGAATGTGGAGGTCTAACAGTTTGTTCTCAATTTCGGCTAGTTTTTTCCTTGTCTGACGTATGCTTTCTCTCAGAAGGGCTTTGCTCGCTTTGTGTAGGATGCTTGTTGTCTGTCTGGTTATTGTATGGTATGACAATTTCGTGAAAGTTGGTAATGTGTCACTGTTACGGCATTGTATTAGAAAGTTGAGATCACACAACATTTGGCTCTTCTTCGATCTTAGTTTTCCATATAGTTTCGTTGTCCTGAGTGTATCCTCCCCGTAGAGGTGTAAGATGTTTGTGTATACTGTTACTATATATATATATATATATATATATATATATATATATATATATATATATAGGTTTATTGTGTAACAGTCACTACTCATATATATATATATATATATATATATATATATATATATATATATATAGTGGTATTTTGGAGTACTTCCCATAATTTTGGTATTGATATTTTATCATTTTTTTTGAGAGTCTCTGTAGAAACCACAGTCTGTTTCTTCCTGTTTTTTTTTCTATTACACCTTTAATTAATGAGAAATCGTTTAGTTTGCAGGACTCTTCATTTTTGTCAAATCTCTCGTATATTTTGTAGTTATTGTGCTTGTTACTAGTTACTACTGCATTTTAATTTGTTGCCCTATTTATGCATTCACATATAATGTATGTCATTTTTCAATCTTCCAGTAATTCTTCTCTTTTGGAAGTTTACGTAGTTTGGAATTAATCCCGCCTTTATCCAATTTTAGTCGTTTTACTGTATTTGTCAGTATATCTGTTTCTACTTTTTTCTTCAATTTGTATGGCTACCTATGTTTGTTGGCTATATTCTGATCTATCTTCTGTCAGTAGTGTTCTACACTGTTGAACGGATTAATGTGTAGTTATTAGTTATAGTGGTGCCTTGGTTTTCCTTGATTTTAATTCTGTTAGCAATTTCCATGATTCGCTGCTATGTACCTCCAATATAAGTTTGTATCTTTTGACATTTTCTATCCCACAAGTTTAGTTATGCTTTTGTATTTATTTGCCTTTTCTTAATTGTAACAATCTTCCATTTTCGGATATAGTAAATTCTCATTTACCATCTTCTTTTCACTATCCCACCATTATTTATCATTATTTAAATATTCTATTAGTCAGGGGGTTTCTTTAACAGCTGGTCTAATACTGTATAATATTTTGTTATAGATGTTGTTATATGTCTATCTTCGGTTTTTGATCCCCAATATTTTCCGTTTAGTGCTATATAGTTGAGACTGTCTCTGTTCGTTGCCTCTACGGGTAAATATTTAGGCTCTAAGTAAATGGTGATCTGAAATGTTACAAACTCCCCAGTGTACTTGTACATCTTTAACTTTTAAATCAGAATGTTGTTTTATCATTGTTTACCTGTGATAGACCTTAAGTTCTTTGTAATTTAGTGTCCATGATTATTTGTCTGTGTTTTTATGCCTAAAATGTTAGTTTACACTTTTATTCATCGATAAATCAATAAGCCTTCCTCCATTATCATAATAGGTTTCTACTCCGAATTTAAAATTTATAATTATGTTGTCTCTTACTTTCGACAGTTCCTTAATAGAAACCTCACATGATTTTCCATAAACCCCCTAAATCGTAATGTTGTTAGATGTTCATATTTATTTTAATGATTTACTGAATTCCAGTCCTTCAAAATCTATAATTGTGTATATGAAGAATTCATTTCTATTAATGAGGCTTTCATCTGCTAGGAGTTGTCATTATTTAGACAGATTTTGAACCTCTTAAAATCAATGACACCAAATAGGAAACTTTATAATTATTTTAAATTTTGAAAAACAAATAATGTATTTAAATTCTGAAAATACAAAAGAATTAACAATTTGTTTATTGTTAACGATGACGTCTATTTGAAAACATAATACATTACCACTTTTTTTCTTCCTATGAATATTTTAACCAAATCTGGTTGATTTATTTTTTTCTGTTAAATTTCCGTATAAGGCGTTTACCTTCATTTATATTATAGATGTACATTTTCTAGTAGTGTTTCATTATCTTAGAAAAATGCATAAACTAGATCCTATGTCCATTTTCATTTAACATTGAAACAATTATAATTTTTTTCAGTCTTTTTTCTGTTCATAATTTATTTATCTTCCTTATCTATTGTTTACTAGTCATCGCACAATACTGCATTACAGATTTTTTTTGACAAAAATTACTACGATTAGGTAAACGTAATTGCCATTATGTTCACTTGCCTATACAACAATAATTATACCATATACGTACAGGAGAGTGAATCTGTTTGCTCGATCTAAAAGTTATCTAATAAACTATAATGAATCTATTAAATTATGAAACTTACATGAACGATCCCCATAACAGATATGTTTATTAAGATGTATATATTTGGCGTATTGTTCTTGCAACATGAAGACGAGTGCATTGTCAAGAACTTAACCTCATTGAATTTCTAAATATAACCCGTAAAATTTGTAAGTCGTTGTTGTGCAAATAGTAATCTGTTAGTTTTAGGATTTTGATACAAAGACGTCAATAGAAATTCATAAACTATCATTAATATTATGTTTCCATTACGACCATTAATTCTGAGATTACACCAATTTAAACTGAATGACATAAGAAAGCATCTCTCCGTAAGAATAATGCAATAATTTTCACTTTTCATTGACGGTTTTATACTATCTTTACATAAAAGAAAGTCGCTTCCGTTCATCTGTCCGCTGTCTCAACATGACGGTTTATACCTATAATTAAATATTGTTTTGTGTTAATTTGTTTAAATATGAAGATAATTGTTCAATCAATGGTTAGTCTTGCTAATAATTCGAAGATCTCGAGTTCGATTCCCAGAGGGACCACTTTTTCACGTCTAAGTTATATTTTATAATAAATGGAAATGTTTTGTAGGTTTTATAGAGAGTTCTTGAAGTTCAGATTCACACTTGGAACCTGAACTTCAACGCTTCCGAAAAATCAATACTGATCTACTACATTGACTATTTTACCACTAAACTTAAATAATAACAACGCTTGCATGCCACTTCCAAAAGTACATGCTCTAAGAATATATCAGCATCTAACGATCGCTCCCTCCATATATAATTATTCAATGTTTTGAGTTTTGACCATCTGGAGGCGGCGGCACTGTCAGTTGTTTGGCGTTGACAGTATGGACGTAAATAATGAATTTTTATTAGACCAAGACTAGGACGTTGATCCATCGGTAGACCTAACATCAGGTGGATTGATGACATGAGAAGCACAGAATAGAGAATGGTGGCAATCAAAGTGGAAGGCCTACATCCACAGTCGATAGAAATAGGCATAAAGTGATCGTGAATATTTAGTACAAAATAATTAAAATAATTCATTCACTAACAGTACTGTACTATTTTAGATATAAAACATGTTTTATTTCAAATATTAAGTGAAACTGGCACATCACATAGCCTGAATAAGCAATAATAGATGGACAAAGATTGTAATTGAATGGCGTCCAAGAATCTATCAGCCTAGTAGTGGGAGACTTCAAAAGAGTGACAAATAACTAGGTTCGAACTACCCAACAGGGAAAGATATGACAATTAATGAGGAAGGCATATGTACAGCAATGGACATTAAGGGCTGTGTGGTGATTATGATAATGCAAGTGCGTTATTTTATAAGTAGTTCGGTACATGGTAATAATGCAAAATGTCGGGTTTTGAATTCTCCGACTTTGTGCGAATCATAATTCATTGTTGTTTGTGGCAGGAAGGTTTATCTCGTTACCAAGTATGGAATAGATTGAACATTACTAGACGTACAGTGTGCAGAATGATAAATCGGCAGAAGAAAGGGTTGGAGTGTAAAGCCGACCTCGAAGAGGCCGACCCCGTATTACCACACCACATGAAAATCGGTATATTACACAATCAGCCCATCGAAATAAGCCAATTACTGTTCGTATCCTAAAATCACAGTTATAGAACACTTTTCATGACACAGGTTTGCGATCCAAGAGATCTTTAAGGATCTGCATAATAACTGCTCCTCGTCCAACTGCCCGTCTACACTGGGCCAAGCTCACCAACACTGGCCTTCAGGTGACAGAAGAAACGTGCTTTTTCTAATGAGTTTTGGATTAGTGAGCAACAATAATCGAGAAAGAATTTGGAGAAAAACAGAAAATGCACTGGCAAAAACGATAGAATTTGTTTTTTACCGTGACGAGACAGAAATGTTTAGAGGGGAGCTATAACGTTCAACAGAACTCCACTCATTCATATACCAAATACAATGACACCACTACGTAATTAATTAGGGGACCAGTTTGTTTTAAGACTCAGTCAGAACTGCGAAATTGAGACATCATAAGGTGAGGATTGCCACCGTTGTCACCTGGTATGAATCCCATCGAACATGTATGGGTTTAGTAAAAGACGGCCATTTTTAATAGAATTAATTAACCCAGCACGACACAAGAACTGATTGTTTCTGCTAATAGGAAAGGGAAATTTTAATTCATAAGATTAGTGAGATGAACAGATGTGTGGATGCTGTTTTTAATGTTTGGTTATCTTTGTTAAAATTATATTTAACATGATTTATTGATTTTTTTCCAATTGTTTTAATATAATTTTTATTTTATATCACTGGATTTACACTATGTTTCGACAGTCCCGCGTCATTTTCAACCGTATGCAAATTAATGAAAAATTAAACAAACTAAACTGTTTTAAACATTAACCAAAAAGTAACTGAAGGTATGAAACAATAAAAGATACATAAATTAAATCAGTAATGCAAACAGGTAGTAGTTATTATGAGGAATAATCTGATCAATAAGAAATAAACCCCCAGAATTTGTTCTAGAAATATTGTCTGATTAATAGTTTCTGCTATAATTTAAAATTATGGTGTTTTCAAGTGATGGCAAAATGTGTCCTGTGTCCTGTTTGCATTACATGATTAACAAAGGTTGAATCTGTTTTTTGTAATCTATAAGAGCGATAATATTCAGAGAATCTGTTTTAAAAATTCATTCCAATATAGAAGCTATACGATTCGATCATATAAGCTTATAAACCCATGACCTGTTTTATATATTTTTGTCTAAAGCATTAAATAATAAATTTGATAACTGAAATTGTGGTTTAAAACTATTTTTTACTGAAGTTTCGGAAATACCTAAGTATTTTACTAGGTCCATATGCTTAACAAAGGGATACACACTTCGATGGGTTAGTTAAAGTCTTTACTTGAAATTCATTTTTTTATTAAGTTTGTACTGAAGCCACTATCACCGGCTATAATACAAATTATATTTAATTCTTTTCTGAGGTCATTCTCTAACATGGGAACATAAAATGCTCTATGAATCATGTTTTTATATGCGAATAATTTATGAGTAGACTAAAGGATAAATAGTGAATGGTAGTGTCTGCAAAGGTAGTTTTTCTATATATTTTAAAATTTATAGATGAGTTATTATGAGATCATGTTAGGTCCAAGAAGCTACCGTAAATGTAATATTATGCTGTAACTTAATAATACAGCCTAGAAACATGTCTAATTGTCTTACAAACCTATATAATAAGCTAAAATAAATGTGTTTGATATATCTGTACCAGAAAAATATATGTATTTCAGCTAAAGATTAATTAATTGTTCTCTCTTCTAAATTTGACATGAAAATGTCAGCAAGCAAGGGACTCAAATCTTTGTTTTGAATATAATATTTATTATTAAATTGACAATAATTCTGAATAAGGCTTAATTCAAAGCTAACTCTATTTCTTTAAGTAAATCAAGATTAAGATATTTGAACTTAGTGGTAGGCATTAATTTTCTGGAATATTCGGAAACACATTATTAACGTCGAAAGATATTTAAAAAAACACATAAGTATCTAACTTGATTATTGATTTTTAGAGGTCTATAGAGTTTTTAATAGTATATTTGGGATTAACATGTGGTGCGTTCCCGCAATTAGTGTATTGTTCAAATTTGATTTAATTACTTCATTGATTTTTAAAAACCTTCCGTCGCGCTAATGCTAATTTTAAGTGTTTTTTGCGTGTAAAATATAGACAGTATTCGTGAGTCGTGTATTGTACTCCGAGCTATTCGGACACTTTTGATTCCGTCTGAAGAGATCGCCGCTTTTTGTTGTTATTGTGCTACGATTCCGGGAGTTATTAGTTCATTTTGTTTCTTTTGTGTTAACAAAAGCGCATCATTTGTTGTTAAACCCGCATTTTTGTTTGCTCAATCAATGAACATAACGTCGCTATTTTTTGTGTAATGTGTTGTCCAGACGAAGCTCTAAAAAACAGTTCCTGCGGGGCTAGCCTCTGAAGAAAGAAGAACCAAGAAAACACCACCTGCAGAGCTTCGACGTAAAAGGTTAGTGATTAACTTTATTTGGTGAATTAATTTATGCGACGGCACGTGTTTTATTGAATGTTCTGCTAAAGGTCCTTCGTCAATTAAATACTCGCATTGAACCAACATTGAACTAAAACCGCAACATCTAATTCATAAATTTTTTTTAGATATTATATGTAATGTGTCATCGAAGACTGTCACTGTTAAAAGTGCGATAAGTTTTGATTGATAATAAACATAACATTGTTATTCATACAAATGATTGTAAAATTTCCAGAAGTGAATAAAATTTATGAAGAAAATTCTCAAGAGATGTAACATAATACCAGACTGTTCGTGAATCTACGTAAACAGCTAATCACCTTTCACTTGCGATGGCACTACCAGTAAATTCCTAAAAAGGGAGTTATTTTTGAAAACTGTCCAATACCAACTCGTTAATTACTTCTAAACTAATTTAATGGCGGCTAAAACAAATGGCGGCCCGCAATGTTTATCTGAGGTTCACATCAAAACGAGAATAATGCTCCATAAAACTGTCTCTGTCGTAAACCGAGGCGATACATTAATTCGCGTTCGCATCTTCAAGCAACCGTGAAAGGTATTGGGAAACGTGATTTGTAGAAATGATTTAGCCAGCCTGATGCATAATAATTGGAGCAGGGTTGACATCATCTCGTATCATCGTTTCGTAATTATATGGATTCCTTTAGTTTTTGTAATTCGAATCAAGGTTCGCGGAAGTAGCAGGAGAGCTTTCAAACCTTTATTATGTTTGCTTATTATTGAATTTCTTATTTGTTTAGTAAGGTTGAAGGTGCACAACGTATCTGAGATATAATTGAACACGGGTGTCTTGACATCGATGAGTGTTAGGAACAAGGTAAAATTACAGAAAAAGTTTATGTTCTGTTAGCAGCAAGTCTGTATTGCATACCGCTTTCATGAGCATTGCAAAATATGTGACCCATATATTGCATGAACCCTCATCAGTAGTGTTGAGTTCAAAAGATTGAAATCAAAAAACATATTTAGGAGCGTAGCATAGAAATCGGTATTCGATTTCTATGTTACGCTACTTCCCTGTATCCTACACAGGTTTCAGTTTTGCCCCCCACCCGGAAATGATTGTTCTTGGTGAGAAAGACTCCGGGAACCCCTCTCTGTATTTGTTGGCTGAAAAAAAAAAAATAAAAGGAACTTTACTCCTCCTAATCTGCCTTGACTCTCTCAGTTCTTAGTAGCTCCTGGCTTCTCGTCACCTTGTCTCCCCTAGAGAGTTCGCAAATGCTGGTAGTTGTAAGGGGAAAGGGGAAAGAGTTAAAAGTAAACACCCAAAAAATGACACATATATTGAAAATAAAATAAAATTTAAAAGAAAAATTAAAAACAATAATTCAAACCCACAATGTGAATAAAAGACAAATGAAAAAAAATGAAAAAAATTTACTACTGTTACTTAAACAATACAAAAAAAATAATCCCACAAAATGGGTTTTTGTCTTTTAACTAACCAATAATAAATGTATAGAACAACAATACTACAATGTTATTATACCCACTAATACTGGGAATGAAAGGTGCAATTCCACCCTAGTTAAGCCCTATAGGGACCCTAACTACAATCTTCCTTCGCTTATATCGGCAAACGTTTGTGAGCCGTTTACCCAACGAGTATTTACCAAGGTAAATACAAAAAAAAAACAAATTTAAATAACATATCAAGAAAAGAAAAACCAATTCTTGCTGTTCGTTCCTTTATCGACTCAGGGAGTCTGCTGAAATCTCTAAAATTTCACAATCAAGCTTTCCGTACTCGACGCTAATTAGTCCAAATCGCGTGGTTTCTCCCTTGCCGTTTGCTGGTCTAAGAAACCTCTACCCTGGGTTCAGAATTTGAACCTATAACTCCAGGGAATAACTCACAGGTTTTTGGCACTTTGTCAGAAAAATATCAGAGTAATTATGGGATTCGAATTATCCGTAAATCGCAAAAAGGTTTACCTGTGAATCAAGAAATATAACTCAATATAATTCACTAGCTATCTAAAATCTTTAACGAAATCAAAGCACAAGCTATTTTGAAGAATTACCTGGAGATGCTTTGATTTTAAAAAAATCTACTTAAAAAATGTTTCCATAATTTAATCTGTTATAATCAAAATGACCTTGTTATATATTGCCAGAATATTACATAGGTTTGATTTAAATTAAGAAGTAAATTACAGATTAGGGAAAATACCCGAATCTGAACAAAATAGTGACAATTATTTTAATCTCCTGAAATTTATATCCATTACTAAATACAAAAAACGAGAGACAGAGACAGGGAGATCACGACAGGCTTCTTAAGATGCTTCCATCGTTTAGTTTTAAATTACTGCCCCTTTTTTTGTTTCTTATTATATCTATGTAACTGTTTCCTATTTAATTTTTTGTATTTAAAATAACCCTAAAGATGGCTATATTTCATTAGTGGTTTTATGTTTCTTTCCATCAGTTCAGCTATCTAATGTGACTTAAGGAGCAGGTAGATTCAGGCCCCGATTTCGATCTAGACCCTGAAACATCACTTGCAGTTTTTCTTGTTTGTCAGTTGATAATGGCTCAAAAGCGGGAGCTGAAACGTCGAGTTCTTCATAAATTTAGGCGCGGTTCTCACCCGAAATCTAGTTCAGTTTCTAATTAGAACCCCGGAAGCCTCTCTGAACATATGTTGGGATTGGATTATTCCTCTTCTGCGTAAGAAGTTTCTGGATATCCCATATTTGTTCGGAATATTTTCAATGAAAACCTGATTATTATTAGTGATAGTTTTTCAAATTCTAGTGGTTTTACTGCTATACATCTCAGGAGCAAGCAGCCATCTGGTAATTTTTTATCCCAATTTCTTGCCAGGCCAGAAGATCTTAGAGTAGCTATTCAAGCACCCCAGGAAATACCTCATAATTTGGAGAAATATTGTCTCTAGTGCAATTTTCTCAGCGAGAACTGCATTTCTATGTATTTGGAATTCAGCAATTTACCTTCGTTGTAAGTTTGCATTTCTTCGTTGGCCAATTAATTGTTCAGATGAAAACCCCGCTCGGTTGGACTGTGCCTTGTGTCAGTACTTCTATAAGGTATCTAAGACCTGGGTAAGACTATTCCCTGTCTCTTTGACGCCTCGTCAAATATGATAACTATTGTTCTATGCATGTCGGCCGTATATAGGCTAATGAGCACTGTGGCCAGGAATGGTCCCAGAGGCAAACCATTGTTGAACTTTATAAGCTTGCTTTTTGTGTTTCCCAAGTAAACTTCTGAGGCATATTCTCAATTAACGTTAATCTGTAAACAAGGTATCTCTCGTATAAGTTTACAGACCAATCCATGTCCCAAAACTGCATCAAACGCTACTGTGAGGTCGAGTAGTAAGGCTGATTTGTTTAGCGGACTTTGAAATTCGAAAGCTAAGAATGTTGTTAGAGTAGGAGCTGGTGAACATCGCTCCTGGGTGGTCGAAAGTCAGCATACTCTATAGAGAATTCTTGAATTTATTCTGTTTTAGGTAATTCTTTGTAGCGATTTAGAAATTACGCTCGGTAGAGAGGTACCCCGATAGTCCTCTCATGTTCTAATAGTTTTTTCATGTTTTAGGATTGCTATGATTGTCACCTTTTAAGTGATGAAGAGATCTTGCATTTATTTAGGGTAGCTGTATAGAAGAGTCAGCCATTGTTGAGTATACCTACAACAGTGTAGACTGAATTGAGGGTACATTTCATCAGGTACAGGAGCTTTAACTTAGTTACAGGCCGGCATAATGTATTCAATTTTGAAGGACCGTGTGAAAATTATTTCTTGTAGGCAATTAATAGTGGATGCTGTCAGCTGATATTTGACATCTATTGTCTCTCGCTGGTATCTAGGTACTCTAGATAAGTTCACTATGTATAAGACAACAATATTGGGAATAATGTTGATGTCTTGGCGAAAGATGCTTATCTGTTAGGTTTAGTGAAGTCCTTATTGTGAATGGGAGGCATCCTCTTTTAACGTCAGGCTAAATCTAAGCTATGGAATAGTTCCTCGGGTATTTCTAGTTCATCCAGAACTAAATTGGTTCCATCTCGTAATGTAGGTCTTCTAGGTACGCTTTTTTCGGCCGAGGCTATAGTAACTAGTTGTAGGTGGAATCCATCACAGGCATTTATCCCTTTCGTCAGAAACCAAAGCTGAGTCAGCCTTGCCTAAATTCTATCTAAAGCGAGGGAATGATAGTAATAAGAGAATCTTCTACTTAATCTACATGTTTCCATCCTGTTCAGTATAACTATACTTCCAAGACTCGTGGGAGCTATTAGAGTCTCCAAAATTCCAATTGACATTCACTTTCGCAAAAAATAACTAACTACTATAATCAAAAATAGTCAGTAAATACGTGACACAGATAACTAGAACACTAGAATGTTCGAATAAAATCGAATGGGAAAGAACGTTAAGGAGGTCTATTTATTTTGAGAAGAACTGATAAAGATAACGACATGGTTGGCCGCGCCTAGACCGGAATGCATTTCGTCGGGATCACTACCCTATACAAAAATAAAATACAAAGTGATTTCATGGATACCAAATGTCGTAAAAAAGTTAAGAAGTTGTCTTTTGAAATAAATTATATCAACAAACTACATTTACTTAGGTATTTCTGTACTAATATTAAGTTGTGCACATATTTTGTCGTTTTCTTCCATACGCAATCCAAGATTCCCAAACATAAAAAAATAAGTGATTGTTACTGATGCACCGTTAATATACAATAAAACCAGGGAAGCTTAAGACATCCCGCAAAAATATGGTCAGGCAACAAAACTGTTAATATTTATCAAGTTATCGATACTACTTGTAAACAGGAATAAGTGGAACACATATAGTAAAAATTCGTGACAACGATTAGCAAACGTAGTAATGTTCGTGCTTCAATAATCTATAAATATGTATATATTAAAAAACATATTTCATAATATGTCTTTCGTCTGGACATATAAAACATTTATCAATATATAATACAAAATTTAATGAGAGCCTAAATAAACCTTTAGTCAATATTTATATCAGTTACTAATTTTTTGTGTTATTCTTTTATAACAGTAGTCAATATGTGCTTTTTCATGGTCAATAAAACCATGAATATATAATCCATCTCCCTCAATTAATAATTTTACCATCAACAAAAGGCATTATGAAAGGCACCTTGTTCGAAAAGTTCATAATCAAATCAAATTTTTAAGTAATTAAGTAATTTCTATAGTTGGGAAAGAAATTCATACTTTTGTATCGTCGTTCCATGTTTTTTATACAGTTTTTTATATAGTTGTCCGTTATTCTTCCTTCATTCAAGCACAAGTTATATACTCTCTTCGAGGTGTCATACCTTTGTACGCAAGACAATATACATTATATATTATATATAACATATATTCTTTCTGGTCAGGGAACCTTCATCAGTTATGCTTCCCACAATTGAATGTCCTCTCGAACACTTCATTTTGTATTTGATATATTTCGTTAAATTTGAAGATGCGAGATGTAAGACCGACATCGAGATTTTCGAGAGAATTAGTACACAGAGGTTCCGAATCTGGAGCCGTTCCGTGTAATTGCTGTTCTCCCTTAACTCCTAGGACAGAATGTCACGATAAAATTTTCAGGTTACTTCACCTGTCAGAGATATTGAATACTCTCTTCGAAGTGTCATTCCTTTCTACGCAAGACAATATACATTATATATTATATATAACATATATTGTTTCTCCCTTTATATATAATGTATATTGTCTTGCATACAAAGGAATGACACCTCGAAGAGAGTATTCAATATCTCTGACAGGTGAAGTAACCTGAAAATTTTATCGTGACATTCTGTCCTAGGAGTTAAGGGAGAACAGCAATTACACGGAATAGCTCCAGATTCGGAACCTCTGTGTGCTAATTCTCTCCAAGATGTCGGTCTTACATCTCGCGTCTTCAAACAAGTTATATAGTTTTGTTAATATTGGAATTACTATGTCTTTTGCTATGTTCATCATTCCTATGAAGATGTTATCTTCTCTGCGAGTTTTATTATTATTCATAAATTGTATGGCATAAATAACTTCTTCATAGTTGAACTTGCATGTTTTCCGAACCTACATTTACAACTCTATGATCTATATATTTTAGTGGTTTCTCTATTATGGAGGTTTTTGCAAAGCTAATCAATTTGGTCTCTACCTCTTGTTTCCTCTTCTTTGTCATTTTTAGGAGCTAATATTTGATATTTCCCCTTTTTGCTTCACAGACCTTTTATGTTTTTATTGTTTTGTATACTGTTCTCTGACATGTAATTATAGTGATTTTTCAATAGATTTTCTAATTATTTTTCTTGTTTGTATTCACATGTTCTAAATGTACCTTGTATATACAGCGTGTGCCAAACCTAAATTTTTCTTTAGTGTCTGCAAATACTTTACTGGTCTTGGTGCTTGTCAGTAATACTTGAGGCCTCACTCATATATTTCTTAAATTTTCCTTTTCTTTACTGATATCTTGTTATTCATTTTCGTTTTGACTGAATCGATAGTTTAGTCTCTTTTCATATTTTTCCTTAATTTATTTCAAGATATTTGAATATTTTATTACGTTAAAATTATGTATGTATATGTATATTTTGCTGCCACCATGTGAAGATCACTTCCTTTATTAAGGGAGTTTAAGGCCCTTATGTCATATGTAATCATTGATTTTTATTGTGGAAGGATGCATTCATTGCCTACAGTTTTTCGTTTTTCATGAAGTTTGAAGGCACATTGAAATCTTTCTTCTATGCCAGTTATTAAACGGCTGTCATAAGGACCGGCGATATTAACTCCAACTATGGATAAGATTCAAGTCACCCAACGAGCCATGGAACGAAGCATGTTAGGGGTGTTTTTGAGGGAGAGAATTTTAAATGAAGAATTACTGATATAGTTGATGAAATAAGGAGAATCACCACATTAAAATGGAACTGGACCGAGCAGATTGTCAGAGCATCTGACATCGCTAGTCCAGAAAAACTTTCCAATGGAGGTCAAGATACGAAACCGAGAACGACCATTAAAAAGAAGGATAGACGATATAAGACGTATCATACCGAACTACATACAATCACTTTGGAACCGAAAGGAGCGGCAAGCTGTACGAGAGGCCCATGTCCAGCAGTTTACACAAGAGACTGAGGATGATGATATAGGGTGTCAATTAAGTCCCGGGACAGCTGAATATTTGCTAAAGTACTTCATTTTTGGAAAAGTTCAAGGTCGTTCCTTTAGTAACTTTGACCAAGGAATCCGATGGTGACTTTGGAGTTGACCTTGAACTTCTTTTTTTGAGGTTATTTTGAGGTTAACCTCATTTTTTAAAATGAGAACCGCTAAAGAGCTGGAAATATCACGTCCGGACATGTTTTGAGGTGTGAGGTTGAGGTAACCCCTAGAGGTCAAATAGAGGTCAAATAATGACTTCTTAAAAATCTCGCGAGTTCAGTAGTAAAACAAAACAAGCAAAGGTCATACCCTACGTAAGTCTTAACGAGGAACTCAAGGGTAACATTGGATTTAGCCTTACACCTCATGACCTTTGTTCGTTTTATTTTACAACTTAACTTGTGAGATTTTTAAGAAATTAATATTTGACCTCTAGGGGTTACCTCAATCTCATACCTCAATACATGTCCGGACGTTAAATTTCCCGCTCTCTCTTTAGAGGTTCTGATTTAAAAAAATGAGGTTGACCTCAAAATAATCTCAAAAATGAGGTTCAAGGTCAAATCCAAGGTAACCGTCGGATTCCATCAAGTTACTAAAGACTTAACCTTGACCTTTTCCAGAAATTAAGTACTTTAACAAATATTCAGCCATCTCGGGATTTAACATGTTCGCTGCGAAGTACTGGATTACTGGAAATCCTCTGGTGCTGAAGGCATTTTTTTAAGAAACTTCCTTTATGAAAGTTTATATAATTGTTTGAGCATTTATATTTAAAGTTATGTATTTTTCAAAACTTTTTGAGAAAAAATTGTATCACATGTTGATACATCGGCATATGATAGTATAAAGCTGAGTGTATCACCATATGATACAAGTGCTAATGAAAAAAAGATGATTGCGTTTTGTCAAAATAATACATAAAATATAAAATATATGTTATATAAAAATATCTGTACCTACAAATTATAACAATATTTTTTACCACAAGAAACTAAAATGTCTATACGGTAAAAAATCCAAATTTGATATTATTTATTTGGTATGATATGCACGAAAACAATCCAGGCAAATCGGGACATTTACTTTAGAACTATGGAGTAAGTTTTTGGACTTTTGCTTATAACTTTATTATTTGCTTTGGTAGCGAGATGGTAAATGTTGCTCTCCAATGTTTGTCTTTTTAGTTGGTTCTAGTGGTAAAACATTTAGTGAAAATAGTTCCTTGATCACAGCTAGTCTATAGTGGAAAAATGACAATTTATTACTGCTATATTTCTGATAAAATAAATAATTTTAGAATAACAAATTTGAGATATAGTCTATAAAAAGCTGCTTATAACAGCGAATTGTTGTTCTTTACCTGAGGTAATAAGATTTCTTGCCGGTCAATGGGTCTAGAAGGTCGAGGACTCTGGCGGTCCATGAAATCCATTTTTTAAATGATACCCCAAAACCAGTCATACCCCGAAGATTACCAATGTATACCGCAAAAGCCATGGTTGCTGAGTACTGAATTCAAATACATTTATGGACTGATGTAACACATGATGATACACCGGCACCACGTGAATGATGCCGATGTACATGGGCAGCAAAGGTGTTAATTGATACCTGGTATATATATACATGGTATTCCATCTCAAAGCCACCTTAAACATCTTGGTTATTTTCAAAGATATTGCAATAACAAAAAACAGGTCGATTTTTGTTTCGAGGGGAATTTTTTTGAGGTGAATTAGCGCTTGCGCGCATTCAACATAAACAAGCCAATTCAATAACCTTGAGATTTGAGATAGGGAAAATAGGTGTTGCCATATATCATTTGAAAGCCCTTTCTACGGACTTTTTCACTATACCATCATAGTAAAAAATTGCAATTTCTGTACATGTAACAGAAAACCTAACGGACCTAGTAGTAAAACCGGATTATTTAATTAAATGTTTTTACCGCATCCCGTTTCACTGCGGCATCCTGTAATAACACACAATACAAGAAAAACATTAAATGTAAACATTCATTTATTTTACATTATTGTTTGCTGATATTTACAGCAAGTTTGTTTTTCTGTTCTGACCTTCATTCGATCATATGAAGCATTGTACATTTATCTGTCAAGTTATTACTTTACTGATTTGTTGAAAATTTAAAAGATAATTATGGTATACACATTACAAGAACGTGTTGAGCTGGTAAGTCTATATTACCAAAATCAAAATTGTGCTGGATCTGCTGCAAGGGTTTTTAACCAAAACCTTGCCGAACGTAAAATTTGTTGAGACGGGCTCTCAGTAATGAATAAAAAAAGAGCTCCCATTGGAATTGTAAATGATGATGATGAGCCATGTCCAACTTATACCAAACACGCAGTCTGTCCAGCAAATCTGTGCAGCTTCCGGTATTAGCAAAACTAATGTTTTTTAGAATTTTGCATAAGTAAAAATTTCATCCGTTCAAAATTAAATTACCTCAAGAACTGAATGAGGATGATTGGGATCGAAGGCAACAGTTTTGCGAAATTATGACCCAGCGTATGATCGAAAACCTCAATTTTTGCTTTTCGGATGAGTGCACTATTTCACTTCATGGGGAGGTTAACCGACATAACTGTAGATTTTGGAGCGATAAAAATCCTCATTTATTTCGAGAAGCTCATAGTCAACATCCGGTAAAACTAAACGTTTGGGGCAGGGATTTTGGGAAATCATCTAATTGGACCCCTGTTTATTCCTGGTAGTTTAATAAAATTTATTAAAATATATTGGAAAATGAAATTAATGCACTAATAATAGAAAATTAGAAAATGATCCTCTACTACGTGAAGAGCAATTATATTTCCAACAAGATGGAGCTCCTCCTCAGTACGCCGAACCAGTTCGTCAATACCTCAATTTGGAATACCCTGGTTGCTGGATTGGAAGAAGAGGTCCTATAGAATGGCCTACCCGATCACCTGATCTGCATCCTTTGGATTTTTTTGTGGGGACATCTTAAATCCAAAATTTTTATTACTCAGGCTGAGAATTTGGAGGAACACCGACTATGCTGAACCATGTCAGAGACAGCTTTCAGTCAAGGTTGTACTATTGTATGGAAGTCAATGGAAGACACTTTGAAAATTTGCTTTAGAGGCATTGTGTTGTACTGCAAATTCGTTTTTTAATAATATTTTATTATTACATGTACAGAAATTGCAATAAAAATTTTTATTAGGACGGTATAGTCCGTAAAAAGGACTTTCAAATGATATAAAACACCTATTTTCCCTATCTCAAATCTCAAGGTCAATGAATTGGGCTATCTATGTTGAATGCGTTAACTCACCTCAAAAAATGTCCCCCTCGAAACAAAATTCCACCTGTTTTTTCTAATTGCAATAGTTTTGAAAATAACCAAGATGGCTCGTTTGAGATGGAATACCCTGTATATCTCATTATTATCCTCTTGCTTGGAAGTTTTATCAGAGTCTGTATAGCATCAATATATCGCAGAATCTGCGATTTTTTGGCTTCGACCTCAGCATCGGGGTGGTCAGATAGCGTAAGGTCGTAGAGCCACATATAACTCACACTTGAGGGGAAGATGGTTAGACCAATCAATAGAGCAAAAATCAATTGATAATGTGTAAAAAATACTATCAGGATACCGACTGTGCCATCACATTAACAACGATTCCTAGCGATATTTTGTTATGTTTTCCACTCGCAAGTATGGTTTTTTTACTTTGTTATAAACAATTGAAGTAAGAAAATTACGTTTTTTTTCTTAGCATGTCTATAAAATCAAAAATAATAAACTAATCTCAATGGTGTCAACAGGTCAAATGTAAAGCATAAAAATACCAATGAAATGAGCCCAGGCTCGATCCGATTGGATCATTAGCAACAAAGAAAAACAAAAAAATTCTGAAAAATGTAGGATTTTTAAAAAAAAAACGTATCTTCGTCACTTTAGAAGCTGTAGAACTGGGCTTGTAGGAACTGATAGTAATTTACATCTATTTTATATATGCCAAAACCAGGCACTACCGGTTTATTAGTTTTTGAACAACTGTGATATAAAGTTTTCTGTTCACTATTTTTGCATTATGCCCCATGCGTCATAGATAATCAAATTTCAATTTTGAAAAAAGTTGTTGAAAGTAGAGGTGTCATTCTACAAAGCCTCTATTCTAATTTTTCACTAAATGTCTGTGAAATATCTGAAAAATGTTAGCAAACATGACAAAAAAAGGGTGAGCTTATGAATGTATCCAATGAGTGGGGGAAACACGGTTGTTGAGGGGAAGCGTATAGTAATATATAGTAGAGGCACATACATAGATCGTTTTAATATTTAAAATCCGCACAAGTAAGAATTTTTTTAATGACCACTCTCCTTCGATGTTCTGTAAACCCAAAATCCACAGATTAAAGCAAAAACGTTTCCGAAAAAAGATTTACATATAAATATATTAATAAACAAGTAGTTCTCATTTCATATAATAAAATCGAACAAATCACTCTGTATAGAAGTTTTTTTAACGATTAAATTCTTTCACCATCTGTCAGAGTGACAGTTACTATCGATAATAATTATTGTTAGCAGTTCCCCTCAAGAACCGTGGTCCCCCCACTACTCGAACACACTCATACGCTCACCAAATTTTGGTCATTTTTGCTAATATTTTTCGTATATTTTACAGACATTTAATGAAAAATGAAAATAGAGGCGTTGTAGGATGATACCTCTACTTTCAACATCTCTATTCTGAATTGATATTTGACGATCCATGTCGCATGGAGACACACTGCAAGAATAGTGGACTAACAACTACAGATCGCAATTATTCAAAAACTAATAAACCGATAGTGCCTGGTTTAGTCACGCATAAGGTAGATATCAATTACTATCAGTTCCCACAAGCCCAGTTCTACAACTTCGATAAGTTATAATAATATAAAGAAAACCGCTAAATTTTCCAGTATTTTTTATTTTTCTCTGTTACTAAAGATCTTATCAGATTGATCCTGGGCTCATTTCATTGGTATTTCCATGCTTTACAATTCACCTGTTGACACCATTGAGATTAGTTTATTATTTTTCATTTTATAAATATGCAACGAAAAAAAACGCAATTTTCTTGTTTCAATTGTTTATAATAAACTAAAAAACCATAGTTGCGAGTGGAAAAGGTAGCAAAATATCACTAGATATCATACTTAATGTGTTGGCACAGGCAGTATCCTGATAGTATTTTTTGTACGAAAAAATCTCTATTGATTGGTCTAGGTATGTAGTGTCTTACAATACCACTAGCTTTTATCAACAGAAACTCGAAAATGATTGCATAAGAAAAATACTGCAGCCTATTGCACGCCAATATCTAGGAGAATTAATTCTGAATCCTATTCCAACAAGAGATGAACAAGTGTTGCGTTGCTACAAGGTTTTTACTAGACAGTAATGTACCTTACTTTCATGGCCTTTTTGCTTCTTAGACTGGTCTCAGTCGAATATAAGCACTCGGCTTAGAATTTTACTCTAAGTGCCAAATAACTCTCAAGAAGCTTGGAATGACTTTTTTCAGAATATGATAAACTACTAAATCTTACTCAATATTAAGTAACTTTGTTAATTAATAATATTTTGTTTCATTGTAAGTAGAGAAATAAAGCACTGCAATATAGATTTTTTGAGCAGTATGATGGACCTGTTGAGCAAAAACTAAATTCTTTATGTAGAAAGAACCTGAAAATAAATGCAGTTAGATTTGTCACCACTTATTTCTACAAAGACACTCATGAAATATTTCTTATTAGGGTTCCGTATATACAATATACGGATACCCTTATAATATCACTCAGGATTTCTGCCTCTGTCACATCACAGCCATTTTCGCCTAAACTACTGGACGGAAGAGGTTGAAATTTGGTATCAATGTATAGTTGGGTGACCCGTCAATGTGTACATATCGTAAAAGAAAAAAAATTGATTTTAGGGGTACTTCTGAGGGGAAAACTAAAAAAATCGACCTTTCCCTCCCCCTGATCTCCGAAACTACTGAGCCTAAAATTTTGAAAAAAATAGGAAATATAGAGAGTTGCCCAAACTTTACAGGAAAATTAAGGAGAAATTATTAATATTAATTTTGGGAGGCAAATTATAGAATTAAATAAAAATTTAAAAATAAAAAAATGTTCAAACGCATCATGTAATATATGAAATGAAAGGACTCATTCTGAGGAACACAAATATATTTTTTTCATATTTACAAAAATATATTTGAAAAGACATTAACGAAAATATACCAAAATTTACTCATTCCCCCCCTTATCTCCGAAACTATAAAACGTAAAGTTTTGAAAAAAAAAATAGATTTATAGGTTCTGACCTGAAGTTTACTGGAAAAATAAGGAGAAACCTCTACTTTTAATTTTGGGGGCCAATTACAGAATTAAATAAAAAATATAAAATTAAAATTGTTTCTAACCCATCATGTTATATATCAAATGAAATGGCTCATTACGACGTAAACAAATATATTATTTTCATATTTTTAAAATAAATTAATTAAAATTTATTAACAAAAATATAAAAAAATTTACCCATTCCGCCCTTATCTCCGAAACCATAAGCTGAAAAATTTTGAAAAACTGGAAGTATAGCCCCCCACCTGAACTTTACTGGAAAAATAAGAAGAAACCCCAAATATTCATTTTGGGGGGCAAATTATAGAATTAAATGGAAAATAAAAAAATATAATTGCTTCTAATGGGTCATGTAATATATCAAATCCCAGGTCTCATTATGACGAATACAAATATATTTTTTTAATTTTTTTAAAATGAATATTTTAAAATATATTAAAAAAATATTTTAAAAAAATTACCCATTCTCCCGTTATTCCCCAAACTCTAAAACCTATTGTTTTTTGTTTATAGGAAAAATATGAAAAAAATTCTATAATTTGGAGGCCAATAATAGAATTAAACGGAAAATAAATTATTAAAAAACCCCCATAGTAATTTTAGGGACAAATTATACAATTAAATGGAAAATAAAGATTCAATTTTCAAACGCATCATGTAATATATCAGATAAAAGGCTCATTATGTGAATTACAAATATATCATATTTTTAAATCATTTGTAGAAAAGATATTAACAAAAATATTAAACATCGACTTAATTCCCACTTTAGAAACTACACTATTTAAAATTTGAAAAATATATTTTATTTATTTTTAAATAATTTGAATAACAGATTTAATAATTTATAATTTAAACTTTGACCTATTTTGCCGTTTTTCTTCCAATCTACAGAGCCTCAAAACTCAGATAGTAGATTATCAAGGCATATCTGAAAGTTTATTAGTAAAATAAAACTCTATTGTTACTTTGTGGGGGCCAAATTAGAAAATTAAATACATATGTATTGTGACAAAAATCAAGCGAATCCTAAAGCAGATAAAATAAAAAGTCTATGTGTGGAAAAGTGTATATTTTTTATAAATTTAAAACGCTTCCTTTAAAAGATATAAGGCCAAATATAAGAAAATGCACTCGCCCTGCTTGTCTGAAACTGGAATATTCGAATCTTGAAGGTGGTACGGAACCCTAAGTTGCGAGTCCAAGTCGCACTTGACCAAATTATTTTTAATATTGTTATATACCCCGTGGATTCAATTAAAAATGTAAAAAAAACTAATATTCACTACCACTTTCCAGAACTTTTATTTACATAAAATATACACAACAGCTAATTCGAATATCACAATAATAATGCAACATAAGCTCTTCGTCGCACTAACTGACTGCTGCGATGATGGGCCGCTCCTTTTAAAATCAGCATCGAATTCTCCCGTACAATCCAGTGTCAATTTTACAGTTGTCGAGTTATTTCGAGATAAGTTTTTTCCTATCCTAACCTTCTAGTTCCTCTTTTTTTCTATCCCAGCGATTAATGTCTCACGGAGTAAAACCAGGGACGGACTGGGTAGATTTTTATAACAATATATTCTCACTTATATCAAATTACACAAAAACCTAAATAATACTCGCAATGTACCATGCCTTGTTTATAAGTAGCATCCAACGTATATCAGATCGCGATAAATGATAAATTGTCTGTTTGAATTTGATGCGTTTGCTTGTAATAATTTAGCAATTATTTCAAGATCGTTTCTTATTAAAATATGCACCCTTTCATCCTTCATTTCCACCTCTAGATTAGGAGATGATGGATTCATAGATAATATTGTTTCAATGCTTCAGTATACAAAAAAGATTTGCGTCCATTTTTCTATTTTTCACGGAGCAATTAGATGAAAAATAAAATATTAACTATGATGCAACGTTGATACCAACCGTAATGGAAACCAGGTACTCCGGAGGCTAGACCATACCCCCCCGCTCGCTGTACCAAAATTGGGCTCATTTCCCTTATTATTTGATAGTAATCACCACTTCGAGAAGTACCGGTAATAATTTTCAAAATGCATTGATCGCTTATGGCAACAAACTTTGTAGACGTTTTCAGGAACCGAATGCAAAAAATCTTACTATAAAAAAAACATAGTGAAGCCTTTTGCTTAATTTATTCGACTATGTAAACAATTTTTAAAATTCAAATGTTATGCCCAATTTATATTAAAATTGATTAACTCTTAATTTGTGTGGAATTTTTCTGAAAATCAATATATGAACAAAGCAATTACCGAAGAATTTCAGTTATTTTATAAAAAGTCAATAGAACAATTTCAAATTATATTGTTGTCTAATTGAAAGTACCTTACCCCAGATACTAAAGAATTTCTGAATTCAAACATAATTATGTATACAAATACGGTAAACCGTAATAAAATTTTCAATAGACGTAGTGTCATTCTTACCATTTTTGTTGAATATTGCATGTGTGCTCACGATGACTTTATTGCAGATGTTGCTGTTTAAAGAGCAATTCCATTTAGGTGATGAAGAAGCATTGCAGTACACCAGATTGCAAGAAGTTTACATTATACATGTTTTTGCCGCTAATTCAGATCATTTGATCGTAAAAAAGTGTTGTGTCAAAACAATTCCAATTAACAAAATTTTCTTTAGCAAATAACCTTTAAATGGCATCTCACAAGTGTGCAATCACAAGTCCATTGATGATGATCTAGTAATAAATATTATGGCTGATAAGATGGCTGTGGGTATTTACAAGACATGCAATTTGAAAGAACCTAACATCAATTATTGTAAATAAAAGAGAGGGTTTAGATTGATGTTATCTTGATATATATGGCGGTAAGAACCTATATAACACAAATTGGAATTTTATGTTTTTTCCGAGCAACCTTTCAAGTGGCTCAAAAATTGATTGTTATTTTATAGGATGTTCTAAAAGTTGATTTGTTTATGTTGACAGGTTGCCAAACTCGTAAGAGAGAATATGATACAATCTTTTTGACATTTTACAAAAGACATTATGGTTCTAGTCGAGAACCTTCATCAGTTAGGTACACTTGCCTCAATTGACTGAAATCTCGAATACCTATTTATGTATTTAGTACGTGTAACTGAATTTAATATTTGTTTATACTTAGTGTGTACAACGAGCTTGAAGCATCTGTATATTGAAAACAACTTTTGCTATATTTATGACTTTTTAGGGTTCCATATATATAATATACGGATACCCTTATAATATCACTCCGGATTTCTGCTTCTGTCACATCACAGCAATTTTCTCCTAAACTACTGGACGGAAGAGGTTGAAATTTGGTATCAATGTATAGTTTGGTGACCCCATCAGGAGTACAAATCGTAAAAGAAAAAATTTTGATTTTAGGGATACTTCTGGGGGAAAAAACTAAAAAAATCGCCCGTTCCCCCCCTGATCTTCGAAACTACTGTGCCTAAAATTATGAAAAAAATAGGAAATATAGAACGTTGCCCGAACTTTACAAAAAAAATAATGAGAAACCATTAATATTAATTTTGGGGGGCAAATTATAGAATTAAATGAAAATTTAAAAATTAAAATTGGTTTAAACGCATCATGTAATACATCAAATAAAAGGTCTCATTATGAGGAATACAAGACCTCAATTTTTTTGTTTATAGGAAAAATATGAAAAAAATCCCTAATTCTTTAATTAAACGGAAAATAAATTATTAGAACACCCCCATAGTAATTTTAGGGACAAATTATACAATTAAACGGAAAGTAAAGATTCAATTTTCAAACGTATCATGTAATATATTAGATAAAAGGCTCATTATGTGAATTACAAATATATCATATTTTTAAATCATTTGTTTAAAAGATATTAACAAAAATATTAAACATCGACTTAATTCCCACTTTAGAAACTACACTATTTAAATTTTGAAAAATATATTTTACTTATATTTTTAAATAATTTGAATAACAGAGTTAATAATTTATAATTTAAACTTTGACCTATTTTGCCCCTTTTCTTCCAATCTATAGAGCCTCAAAACTCAGACAGTAGATTATAAAAGGCATCTCTGGAAGCTGCGTTGGAATGGTGGAGCCCGTACACTCAGCTCATGACTACTTGGTTGGACGCGCTATAGTTAAAACCGGACGAGATATACCAATCAGAGTTTTGAATCTGTCCAACAACGACATCAGAATTACCAATGGTCAAGAGATAGCTTGTTTCGAGCCAGTAGAGACCATCATCAATTCCGAAGAAGAGTACCAGACGTCGGTGAAGGAGCCAGGGCACGGTAAAGAGTTCCTACAACAGTTTGCTGACCATTTGACACACTTGACACCAGAGAACCAGAAGAAAGCCAAGCAATTTATCAGAAAACACTGGCAAATTTTTAACAGTAAAAATGGAACCACCGGTCGCACCAACATCATCCAGCATCGAATAGATACCGGAAAGGCTCAACTTATCAGAATACCACCTAGACGACTACCATTGGGGCAACAACAGGCAGTCGAGGAAAACATCGAGTCCATGTTACAAAATGAAGTAATTGAGCCATCCATCAGTCCATGGTCTGCTCCCGTCTGCTAGTTAAAAAGAAAGATGGAACCACCCGATTTTGCGTGGATTACAGAAAGCTGAATGATGTCACGAAAAAAGACAGCTATCCACTACCCCGAATCGATGACACTTTGACCACACTAGCAGGCTCCCGTTGGTTCTCCACACTAGACCTAAAAAGTGGATATTGGCAGGTTGGTCTGCACGCAAACGTTAAAGAGAAGACAGCGTTCTCCACCAGTAAAGGTCTGTTTCAGTTCACGGTCATGCCCTTTGGGTTATGTAATGCACCCGCTACATTTGAGAGGCTAATGGAGTATGTACTGAGCGGGTTAACATGGAGGACGTGCTTAGTACTTAGTACCTCGACGACATTCTAGTCATGGGCCAGACATTCGACGACCATCTGAAGAACCAGGGCGAAGTATTCTCCAGAATTAATAACGCCAACCTGAGACTCAATCCGAAGAAGTGTTCCTTGTTTCAAAAAGAAGTAGAGTTTTTGGGCCACGTAGTGTCCGAGTCAGGAATCCGCACCAACGAAGACAAGATAGAAGCCATCCGTGATTGGCCAGTTCCAAGAGACAAACATGAACTCCGAAGCTTCTTGGGCCTCTGTTCATACTACCGGCGTTTTGTTGAGGGATTTGCCACCATCGCCGCCCCTCTACATCGGCAGGCCACTGATAAAGAGACCTTCCATTGGAATCAGGATTGCGAAACATCTCCATCAGGCAGATCCGAGTGCAGGCCAATGAAGACTGGACAACGGAACAGTGCATCCAGGACCAAATGGCTGATCCAGACATCGAACCAATCTTGTCACTCAAAATGAGAGGGGCACCCAGGCCACGATGGGACGAGGTAGCTAGATACTCCGGCATGCTGAAATCGTTATGGGCTAAGTGGGACTCTCTAAGAGTAGACAATGGAATGCTCAAGCGAGTTTGAGAAAGCGCTGATGGACGAGAAACCAAGTCCCAACTGGTAGTTCCGAAGAAAAAGGTACCAGCCATCCTGACCGAAGTACATGATGGAATTACCGGAGGCCACCTGGGCATGAATAAAACCCTAGACAAAGTTCGCCAGCGGTACTACTGGGTGAATTACTTCGAAGACGTCAGAGCTTGGTGCCGCAAATGTGCCACATGTGCCGCCAGTAAGGGCCCGAAGACCCGAACCAAGGGTAGAATGCAGCAGTACAATGTGGGCGTCCCATTTGAGAGAATTGCCATCGATGTCGCCGGTCCGTTTCCCGAGTCTGAGAGGGGGAACAAATACATTCTGGTCGCAATGGATTACTTCAGCAAATGGCCTGAGGCATATGCGATACCCAACCAAGAGGCAACCACGCTAGCGACGGTGCTAGTAGAACAACTATTCAGCAGGTTTGGCGTCCCGATGGAATTACATTCAGACCAGGGGCGTAACTTCGAATCGAATGTATTCCAGAAGGTCTGCACGATGTTGGGGATCAGGAAAACGAGAACAACACCATTACACCCACAGTCAGACGGAATGGTTGAAAGATTGAACAGGACCTTGGAACAACACCTATCCAAGGTCGTCAGCAATAACCAGCGTGATTGGGATGAGCATATTCCCCTATTCCTGTTGTCATATCGCTCTGCTGTACATAATAGTGCAGGCCTGACCCCAGCCAGGGTCTTATTCGGAAAGGAGCTGCGACTACCATGCGACTTGGCATTTGGCTCCCCCGAAGAACCTCCCCAAGACATCGACGATTATGCCGACCAGCTCCGACATAACATGCTGGCAATACACGAATTAGCCCGAACGCAGATGTTGGCCACCAGTGACCGGATGAAGACGCGATACGACCTCAAGGCCAATTCAGTCGGGTTCCAGGAGAGGGACAAAGTCTGGTTGTACAGCCCCCAACGGAGCAAGGGTAAATCCCCAAAGCTTACACCCGCCTGGGATGGTCCATACGAGGTGGTCAAGAGGCTTAATGACGTCGTCTACCGAATCCGTCGAAACCCCAAGGCTAAATTGAAGGTGATTCATTTAGATCGACTCGCTCCCTACCATGGATTGGATGTTTCTGATCGGGACGAACAGAATTAAAGGGGGGGCAGTGTTACGAAATTTACCCAAAGCCGACCCTGTGTCATTTCAGCACGACAACAAACGCTTTAAGATAAAAAAATAGGATTCTCGAAAAGACTCGACAGCGGAAGGAGCGATGATGAGAATTCTACGCTGGTGATATAAAAGAAGAACGCCACGATCGCCAGGCAGATATACCGACGACTAGCGTATATGAGAATGTATTGTGAATCAGCTGTTTAAATGTAAATAAAGTTCTAGAAAAGTGAAAGTAAATATTAGTTGTTATAATTTTAAATTGAACCCACGGACTATATTACAGTATGAACACAAAATTTTGTACCCTAACCTAACACCAAACCCTTCTTTTTTCACTCAACTCAAGGAGTAACACAAAACAGTTTTAGTTTGGTGTTAAGGTAAAAAAATAGTGTTTATACTTCTGTTTCTGTCCAATTTGTAATAATCATTACTCGTTTTTCTTCATTTGCGATACTCATTGTGTTTGAAATCAAAATGAATTTCTCTGGTAAAAAGCTAATGTGGCGTCCATCAGAAAAAAATCATGAAGGTAGTCGAAAAACAAACGTCGTATTGCAAATTTGAAAAGGTATAGCTGAAAATAAGTTGCAATGAAAATGTATTTTTGGTTTTGCCTTTCCTCGTCAAATAACGCTACATAAAAATAAAAACAAAATGTACTTTCTATTTTTTTTCGTATTCGTCTATTTAAAAATGTAAAAAAACTGCATTTCTTCAAGCTCTGAATTATGCAATTTTACCCCACTTAAACTTCTTCGTATCTCCAGTAGTTTTAAAGATCCCAATCGAGAGGTCGAATTTGAGTTACCTGTATATTACTACATTTTTAATTTCAATGCTACCGACACTTAGTCTGGAATACTCTTAACCTGAAATGTATACCTTTCAGGATATAAATTTAACAAAAATGAGAAGTGGAGAATTTTCTATTATAAATCCCATGTCAAAAGAAGATTAATTCCTTCATACGAATTTAAGCTTGCACAACTTTCCATAATATTTGGTAGACAGAAATCTGCATTAAATGTCTCAAGGGTCTTTATACTAGAAACACATTTATCCCAGGCGGTTACCAAATTATTTTGCAATGACTTCCCTAGGTAAATAACGGCAATATATCATCTGCATTTTATTCAACTGAAGGAGAAAGTTGATCTTTTTCAGAATCAGACACCACAATTTCAGCGAACGTCAGGATTACCAAATGTAGCAGGACGTCCGCTTATAGATCAATATCAAATCAGGATACAGGCGTTTCCGATCATACCTGTTTCTGCAAAAAGTTCTTCTCCTGCATATCTACCAAACTGAAATCGAGTGCTTCACTTCGTCGGCTCCAGTTTCTAAGAGCACGCTTATATGATTTTTAATCATTAAAAAAAAATGTAAAACTCAGGTATGAAAATTAACATACATTGAAAATGTACCTATATTAGCCCATCTTTTTTGTTTGTTCTTATGCACCATTTAAACAAAAACCTCAGGTATCTTACACCATAGTAATAAAACGTAACAAAATGGTAGAAGTTGTACTCCAGCGTACCGATAAAGGCAAATAATAAACATACCTACTGTGATTTTATTACATTATAGAATTGCCAGAATTAATTTAAAAGGAATATTGAAAGGTTATAGATGTTAGCGAAATAACAATTTATTTTAATAATCAGTTATTTTATGCGGTTGTGACCCGTATATTAAAACGACGCTAAATTACTTAGATCATGGAAGTAGCCCACAATGAACGAATATCGTGGCAAGACTAGAAAGAGGGGGCAATAAAAAGAGCATCATGTTATCTCAACTGGTAGGGTAGAAGCTGCGAACAAACTACATTCTGTCGAGTTGTCACTAGAATATGTGCATTGTTTGCTACAAGTAGAGAAAATAACTACAAACCTTAAAAATTATAGATTGCCAATTGTCGTGGGCAGGATAGAAAAATTTTCATTAGATTACATACAAAAAATATAAATGCAAGCCACAAATAGCAAGTTAAAGTAATCACGGATAAGGTTGTCAATACAAAGCGAAAGAAAATTGCAAAAATATGGCCAAAGACTTAATAGAATAAATACTCAAATGATACTCTTATGAAAATAGGCTTACAAACTGGGCAGCTCTATTAGTCCCGAAGCAGTTGAGGATTTTAGGAGGCAAGATCTTAAGCTTCCTTCAGCTTTCTCAAAATATAATTCTTATATTTCAATATATTGAGAAGGTACATAAAGAAAATAATTTTGGGGACCTATGTGGCAATTGCAAATTTAAGAAAATTTGAGTTAGTACCTCAGTGTAAACGGTTTTCACACTCAATGATATTGTACCAAAGATACGTTAATTTGACTGACAAATATTGAACAGCAGAGCAGAGCTTCATGAGCTAAATCCTTAACTGGCTGTGATATCCAAATTACTTTAAAAAATATTCTTAGAAGTGTTAAACCTATTATTAAAGAAAAATACTTAAAACCCAATAATTAGTTCGGTTTTAGATATAGCCAAATCAATCAAACGCTAGAAAATAAAAGTCTGCTCAGCTTTCTTTTTTGATTGTTGCAACAATATTTATGAACAAGAAGTGATACGACGAAACGTCATTCAAATTAGTTATAAGCTCCAAAACACAACAAATACAGTAACTATGTTTTAATAAACAACAAAAATAGTTTCAAACAAAATAGTTATTAATGATACTCTTAAAAACTAAATCAAGAGTTCTCAAAATCTTAGTAAAGTAATATACCCGGCAAAGGAAAAATTTCAGTTGTACATACTGCCGGTAGTTTCATTGATGTGACAATGAACTTAATGTGAAATTACCTATTGACCTGATATTGAATACGTTTCCATTCAACCGAGGACGGTGCATTTCTCATGATGAATTTTAATTATGCATCTTAGTAATGCGTAATTTATTTTGCATAAAACACAGATCGAAAATTTAGCTATTCGCGTAAGTTGTGTAAGTATACATACAAGGTATTTCAGAACATATGCGCCAATGTTCAGCTGAACTAAAAAAAGTTCATATGCGTATAAAGGAACGTCCGGAAATGCAATAATACAGGGTGTTAAACATTTTAAATAAAACAAGTTATGTCAGAGAAAATTGACAAAAACGTATTTTCATGGACATTTATTTTTTGAAACCATTTATAATAAAACTCTACAAGACCTTCTGATATTTTCTGAAAATTTTGCAGTAAATACAAAAATCAATTGCAATTTTTGTGTGTCTGCCTGTCCGCCTTTTGATAAAGTTTACTGTAGAAGTACTTTAGTACTCCGATTATAAATTTATATAGAATATTTTTTCTCGTGATATATATCACCTTTCAAAGGGATAATAGAGAAAAATGAAAAGATTGCAGTTTAACCTATTTAAACGCTCTGTCAACAAATATGAATTTTGGTAAAATTTGATGTGAAGGTATTACCTGTGTTAATTAATATATAGCATACTCTGGACGGCGAAAAAATATCTCATTCATGCGTTTTGTAAAACTGATACTTTTTTATTAAACGGTTTTCTTTTTTAAATGAAACGTGATCCTTTTTATATAAACCCGGAACTATTAGGCAATATAAAGTCTTTACAATAGCCATACCACACAATTAGTGGTATGTAGATTTTCAGGAACTTGCAAGGGTACTTTTTCAAAGTTCAGTCCTTTAGAGGATGATAGGGGATGAAAAGATATATCAAAGTTTGTATAAAAAATGATTTGTAGTTAGCAGGTATATTTAGTTCTGGTTCAGTTTTACGCAATTATTTTCGTTAACTTAATTCGAAAGGCATCCTATATACGACTAAAAGTACTAATACATAAGGAGCTAAACATTGTTTGTGTATGCAACATGCAAAAGAATGTCAAAATGGTAAAATTGTTAAAAATACGAAAATATCAGAAATGCCAAAAATATAGATTATGGGCTTGTACTGTCTGTACAGGGGGGAGTGGGGGTGAGGGATATTCGGGAGTTCAGTAGCGTTTACTACAGAAAATATTGAGCTTAAAATTGGGGTGAAGTAAAAATTTTAAAGACAAAATATCTAGATATACATAGGCAAAGAAAAAACGGTTCGGTACCATTTTCTCCTCTGTCCTTCAACCAATTTTCTACACTTTTGTTTTGTTTAGCATCTATTGACGACCTTCAGTGCAGAATACTTATTTTTTTATTATATTGCTTCATTCATTAAATAAAAATATTCATAATTTACGTCCACATTGTCAATGCCAAACAGAGCCGCCAGATTGCTTGGAGAGTAAATCGTAAGAAGGTTTGACTCGAAAAACAAACCAAATTATACAAAAAACTAACAAATTTTGATCGGTTCCGAAAGTTATTGCACATTATCACGCTATTCATATCTCACGTATGAAAATTTATATTATATGATAATAACCATTTACTTGGTGCTCGCAAGTTTGAAACTTTAATTTCTTTCCAAATAAAGTTTGGCAACTAAAATTAGAATTGTGTGGAAAATGATCAATGTGTTTCCAATAATAATCATGGCAACAATTCTAATGTTCACGACCATCTTCGTTTTAACGAATTTGATTATTTTGATTTCAGTTTGCCATATCATAACCTTGTTAGCCATTTAATTCAATGTGAAAAATATCAATATATTAAAGTATGTAGGCTTCCACGGCTGGTGTCAATGGATGCACCATATGTTTCCGGGCTATTTTGCCGTGGTCTATTGGAATGTCTTCCGAAGGTTTCCTCTGCAAACGCGGCAGTCATCTTCAGCGGTGCGGGCGTAGTTGGGTGCTCGAAGCGAATAGAACTGTCGACTGGCGTGAGGCTAGTATTTATTCTAAGTGGTGGAAGCATAGTCTGCCCTGATTGGTCGGGGAGAATTGGAAGTGCGGAATACCAAATTTTGTTGAGGATTGTAATTAAAACTCTCGTGGACAGATCAAGTGTTTTTAGATCATGCATTCCAGGCGAATGGTTACACATGACATGAGATAAGAAGAATTCAGGACGAAAATCTATCCACACAAAGGAGCCATCACAGAACTTAGGGACGACCTATCTGCCGTATATAAAAAACACTGCAGACCACATTGGAAAACTCCTTCGTAAACGCCATATCAAAACAGTTTACAAACCCACCGTTCTCTAAAAGATCCCAGTGACCCTCTATTGAGTTTATTGATCACCATGTTCTTGTGGAGCCGTGTACATCGGTACCACACAACGTAGTGTTAAAACGCATGTTACCGAACACAAACGAAATAGTCGTTTGTTGCAACCGGAATAATCGGCTGCCACCGGGCATGCTTTGCTACCAAGGAAAGCGTTATACAATACCATAACACAGAAGTTCTGTCAAATACTTACTTACTATCATTCCCGTCTCCAGCGGGAAGCCTTAAAAATATACAAACATCGAAACAACTTCAATAGGAAAGAAGAAGGCCTAAAACTCAACAAAACTTGGTATCCCGCACTTCGATGCACAACACCGAAACCCAACAAGTTCCCCCCGACAAATCAGGGCAGACCATGCTTCCACCGCTTAGCATAAATACCAACGTCACGCCAGTCGACAGTTCTAGTCACTTTGAGCACCCAATGAGATATCCACTAACCACGCCGCTGAAGATGTCTGCCGCAGTTGCAGAGTAAACGTTCTGAAGACTAGATAACGGCAAAATAGCCTGGAAACAAATATTGCATCCAATATCAATATATTACTTGAAAATTTTCAATTTCTGTACTCTTACAAAAATTGTCAACATAAAAAGTATCATTTAACATATATTAATAGCAAGTGCATTGTATTTCTTTATATATTGGATATAAAACAGAAATAGTCATCGCTAACTTTGTGTGTTCAATTGAAATTATTGACATTATACATACATTACAGTTTAAGGTTTAGTACACCTTAAACTGGCATAAAAATTTTTATATTTTCATTTTTCTTCAGGAAAAGAAAGTTATTTGATTTTGCTTATTGAATTACCATCGTACATGTGCATTAATTGGAACCGTAAGACAAGAAAACCGAAATTATTATCCTTTGCGAAATAACTAAGTATAGTGGTAGTGAACTATTCTGTATAACTACACAAAAAAGTACATAATAGTAGAAAAAAATATTGGAAATATCCAAATTCATATAGGTATTATTAACTTTAAATTTTTAACAATTATTTTGGTTGAATTTCGGCGACTGGGCGAGCGCTAGTATGAAAAATAACTCATTCCATGCATTTTTAAATAGATATGATTTAATTAAATTATAACAAATCTCAAAAGTACGGAATTCTTAGTCTCGCTCTTGACCAAATACGACTCAATTTGTTATATTTAGTTATCATCATAAAATATATATCTTCCGTATACCCCTTGTTGCCATGTTACAATTTATATTACTATAAAATGCTGTTCAAACAGTCAAGATTACATATCCCTCAACTTAATTCGCAAATATTTTCTTTTCCTCCTATTAATCTGTTAGTTAATATTGTTAGTTTGTATTCAAGGAACTAACTAGTGCATAGGCTATTAAAAGAATTTTAATAACAAATAATAGTTTGAAAATCCCCTTTATTCTAATTTATTTAGATTCCGCATCACAATGTTAAGTATTTAAATAATGTGACTATAATTTTGTAATCTTTTTTCGAGGTATGTAAATATTGGGTTTATGTTTCATACGCTGTTACCATCGGAAAATTTATTGAAGGAAAATCTTATTTGCAAAACATTCCGGACAGATTAGTATCAAAACGTTTTTGAAGGTGACAAATGGCTTATTGGATAATTGTTATTTATTAAGTTTAATATTTCATAACAAAAACGGAAACATCAGCAGATATTTCATGGAAATAAAGTAATCCAAGTACGATAAAAGGGTTATTGGTTTCCGAATTGTATAAATAAATAAATCAGGATATCGAAAATCTGGCATATTAAGTTTTTTTCTAATGCTAGAATAAACCGAAACTATTCAAATCCCATGCTTTAGTATATGCTTTCCCAAAAGTGCAAATTGTCACTCAACCTTAGAGCTTATACCTCTAGAGGTAGCTATTAATTCAAAAATATTGTGATAAGACTAAAATGAGAGGGCAATAAAGAGAACAAGAGGCTATTTCACTCGATTGGGAGCTGCTTCCAGTATGTAGTTCATTGGCTGATTCAACTCAACAAGTCAGATAACATGATGCTCTCTCGATTGCCCTGTCTTATTAGTCTTAACACGATAATTGTGCCTTGGAGGCTACCTCCAGAAGTAAATGCTCTAAAACATATTCAACGTAATGTATCAAATACATCAAGAATTTTTCGGGAGTACCATTGTTTTGATTTGCCTAGTTGGGTTTGTAATTAACTTAAAACGGAGACAGTGAAGTTGGTTCAATATTAGAGCTGAACACCTTATAGCATACAGTTACCGACTTGGATATTTATGGAATATCAAATGACGTGGCTCTTGCTAATAAAAAGGATATTTTTCTGAAATAGTTAATAACGAACTCTCATGATTAGAAGACAACAGACATTATAATTTTAGGAGTTTAAAATCGTCCAACATAAAGAATGCCAAAGAATGATATAATGGAAGCCCTAGGAGAGGAAACGTGTAAAATTATGGAGAAAGACTTATTGAGTAATTTCGAAAAGATTGTTGAGGAGGTCTTGAATTATTTTGTCTATTCATGGGTTTTCTCTCCTCCAAATTTTTTCCTGTAACAGATAAGTATTTAAAAAATTGTATATGTAGAACAAAGTGTAGTAAGGCAATTTCGTAAAATTGCCCGGATTACTGGTTGTCTGTACAGAGATTCTTCCTCACAGTTTTTCTGAGAGAAAGAGATGTCTATAAAATGATCAACCAGTATTCCTGTATATAAGTAATGTATTGTATATTGTGTAATACTTATCTGTGTATGAAACGTCTCCATACACAGATAAGTATTACACAATATACAATACATTACTTATATACAGGAATACTGGTTGATCATTTTATAGACATCTCTTTCTCTCAGAAAAACTGTGAGGAAGAATCTCTGTACAGACAACCAGTAATCCGGGCAATTTTACGAAATTGCCTTACTACACTTTGTTCTACATATACAATTTTTTAAATACTTATCTGTTACAGGAAAAAATTTGGAGGAGAGAAAACCCATGAATAGACAAAATAAAGACTTATTGACATATGCAGTATCAGCTGGAAATTAACAATGAATATTAAAAACATAAAGTCATACACAGATATGCATGGACACGAATGACGCTGAATTAAAACTCTACTGTTGATTATACCATAATGAAATACTTCATTAAACTGAAAATTACGTGTACATAGAGGAATTTGTACCATTTCAGATCACCATTTGCAACATATTTTTCTCGTAGTGGCAATGAAGAACAGAAACAAGCACAGTCTGGAAAACATTAGGCAAATTTTTTACCAAAGAAGTTTTAATCAATATCAGGTGAACATGGAAAACCAAAAATGGGATGAAATCTATAACATTTTATACAACATTATAACAATGGCGAAAGAAACTCCAGCGCTGGTAAATGGCTAAACATAAAAAAGGAGAAAGATCATAAAAAATACACGGACAAGAAAAGAGAAACAAGAACTAAAAAAAAAACGATAATTTGGTCAAGTGCGAGTTGGACTCGCATACTTAGGGTTCCGTACCACCTTCAAGATTCTAATATTCCAGTTTCAGACAAGCAGGGAATGAGGGCATTTTCTTATATTTACTCTTATATCTTTTAAAGGAAGCGTTTTAAATTTATAAAAAATAAACACTTTGATTTTCCACACATAGACTTTTTATTTTATATGCTTTAGGATTCGCTTGATTTTTATCAGAATACATATGTATTTAATTAATTTCGCCCCCAAAAAGTAACATTAGAGTTTTATTTTACTAATAAACGTTCAGAGATGCATTTTATAATCTGCTGTCTGAGTTTTGAGGCGCTGTAGATTGGAAGATAAAGGGCAAAATAGGTCAAAGTTTAAATTATAAATTATTAAATCTGTTATTCAAATTATTTAAAAATATAAATAAAATATGTTTTCAAAATTTAAATAGTGTAGTTTCTAAAGTGGGAATTAAGTCGATGTTTAATATTTTTATTAATATCTTTTAAACAAATGATTTAAAAATATGTTATATTTGTAATTCACCTAATGAGCCTTTTATCTGATATATTACATGATGCGTTTGAAAATTGAATCTTTATTTTCTATTTAATTGTATTATTTGTCCCTAAAATTACTATGGGGGTTTTCTAATAATTTATTTTCTGTTTAATTCTATTATTTGGGGGCCAAATAATAGAATTAGGGATTTTTTTTTCATATTTTTCCTATAAACAAAGAAATTGAGGTCTTGTAGTTTGGGGAATAACGGGGAGAATGTGTAATTTTTTAAAATATTTTTTTAATATATTTCAAAATATTCATTTTAAAAAAATTTTAAAAAAAAATATATTTGTATTCGTCATAATGAGCCCTGTCATTTGATATATTACATTACCCGTTAGAAATAATTATAAGTTTTTATTTTCCATTTAATTCTATAATTTGGCCCCAAATGAATATTAGGGGTTTCTCCTTATTTTTCCAGTAAAGTTTAGGTGAGGGGCTATACTTCCATTTTTTAGCTTATGGTTTCGGAGATAAGGGGGGAATGGGTAAAAATTTTTAAATTTTTGTTAATCTTTTAATTAATTTATTTTATAAATATGAAAAAATATATATCTGTTTTCTTCATCATGAGCCGTTTCATTTGATATATAACAGGATGGGTTAGAAACAATTTTAATTTTATATTTTCTATTTAATTCTATAATTTGCCCCCCAAAATGAATATTAGAGGTTTTTCTTTATATTTCCAATAAAGTTCAGGTGAGGGGCTATACCCCCATTTTTTTCAAAATTTTGCATCTTATGGTTTTGGAGATAAGGGGGGAATGGGTAATTTTTTTATATTTTTGTAAATATCTTTTAATTAATTTATTTTATAAATATGAAAAAAATATATTTGTTTTCGTCGTAATGAGCCCTTTCATTTGATATATAACATGATAGATTAGAAACAATTTTAATTTTATGTTTTCCATTTAATTCTGCAATTTGCCCCTCAAAATTAAAAGTAGAGGTTTCTCCTTATTTTTCCAGTAAACTTCAGTCAAAACCTATAACTCTAATGTTTTTCAAAACTTTGCGTTTTATAGTTTCGGAGATAAGAGGCGGGGAATGGGTAAATTTTGGTATATTTTTGTTAATATCTTTTTAAAAAAATATATTGGTGTTCCTCAGAATGAGACCTTTCATTTGATATATTACATGATGCGTTTGAAGTTTTTTTATTTTTAAATTTTTATTTGATTCTATAATTTGCCCCCCCCCCCAAATTAATATTAATGGTTTCTCCTTATTTTTCCTGTAAAGTTCGGACAACGTTCTATATTTCCTATTTTTTTCAAAATTTTAGGCTGAGTAGTTTCGGAGATCAGGGGGAGGGAACCGTCGATTTTTTAGTTTTTCCCCACAGAAGTACCCTAAATATCTTTTTTTTTTCTTTTACGATATGTACTCCTGATCGGGTCACCAAACTATACATTGATACCAAATTGCAACCTCTTCCGTCCAGTAGTTTAGGAGAAAATTGCTGTGATGTGACAGAGGCAGAAATCCGGAGTGATATTATAAGGGTATCCGTATATTGTATATACGGAACCCTAATAATCATGAGGTAGAAAATAAGTAACCGAAACCTACATTGGAGGGATAAACAGCACAAAAACCTTAAAATTCCAAAATTAAAAACAACAAAAAAGACAACATACTCCCAAGGCCGCAGCCAGAAAGATTAGGACTGCAAAATTTACGTTTATGTTCATTTAGTTCCAAGTTATAAAAAAATCTGTAAATATAAAAATTACTTTTACGAAAAGATTGTTAATTGGTTAAAATTGAATCTTTAAACTCAAAAGTCCAAAATCTCGAGGAAAGCGGTTGAACCACCAGACCCTCCCGCTGGCTAGGGCCTTAGCTTATAATAAGTATATTAATGGGGGAAAAGTACCAAAGGGCTGAAAGAAGATGTGCGAACTGATCTTGAAGTTTTCTATTTCTATTTCTTCGATCAAGCGATTTGGTAAGTAAGAATTACACTCTCCCGAACATCCCCATAAAAATATGGAGAAGTACCATGCAATTGCAAGCACATACTTCTTTTTTAAAGAAACATTTGCCAGCAGAACATGTAACTTATTTCATGCTTTCGAAAAAATAAGCCCCAATTAAATAAGGACACGTTATACCACTAGTATAAACGTATACTCATCACTAAATAAAACTCTTCATTTTGTTTTTATTTATTTAAAATCTATTAACAAAATTGAACTCGTTTTTCAATTTCGCCTTTTTGTCTTGCTAATGTTGACTGTGATAATCATTGTAACTGTATTTACAAATAATCCTTGAGACGTATGACTTTAAGAACAGTCTTTTCCTTCCTGTCTCTATGAGTAGTTTCAGGTACACTAGAGTTAAATACGCCAAACGAAAGTCTGATCAGTTCCAGAGGTACCAAATCTTGTGAAAATTTAATTTTCTTTTCAAAAAAAATTCTCTGCAAACCT
The DNA here is from genome assembly GCA_034190945.1 of Octodonta nipae. Lineage (NCBI taxonomy): Eukaryota > Metazoa > Arthropoda > Insecta > Coleoptera > Chrysomelidae > Octodonta > Octodonta nipae. The sequence goes on from CM067220.1 coordinate 107,938,446, forward strand.
AATTTTCTTTGAAAACTATGTTTTTATATCTTAATATAAAGTACCTAACTGGGCCGTCTAGGCTTCACAAGGAGTGGAAAAATTGGTATTTAATTGAAATGTAATTATTCTAAAAACTTTCCAGGTACCCATTCAAACTCACAAAAAGTTTCATCAAAATCGGACCAACTGTTTAGGAGGAGTTAAAAATAATCCTATAAGCCAATTGCAGCCGTCCTACCGGGCCCAATTATAAATTTAACCCAAATACACAAAAAAAGTTTCATGAAAATCGATTCAACCGTTTATGAGAAATAAATAATTTTCTACAATCCTACCGGATTATATTGTAAATCTAACCCACGCAAACATACACAAAAAGATTCCTCAAAATCGGCCCAACCGTCAAAGAGGAGTTCAAGCAAACTTCCTATAACTCGATTACTGAAATACCTACAAAAAAATTTCAATGAAACATTGGAAACTCTCGCATTATTAGCAATACATTCTAGCCAACTGAGCTAATGTGCGGTCGCTCAGCGGGTACAGCAGCGACACGTTGATATAATAATTATCGTCATATTTACACAAATTAACACAAAACAGTGTTAAACTATATCTAAAAACCTTCTTCTTGAAACACTCTATCTACTGATGGCAACCGCATTAAAATCTGTTACGTAGTTTAAAATATCTAAGCGTAACGGCGGGAAGCGGCTTTGTTTTATGCTAGTAAAGATGGTGTAAAAGATTATAATAATATGAATGAAATGCTAACGCATTTAAGTTGATAAGAAGTAATTCTCTATCTGTCTAAATAGCTTTGCAACTGCCGCATTACGTGACCATTTTTATAGAAGATAGAATGGATATATAAAGCTATCCTTAAAAGCTAGATATATGCCATCTCGGACTTTTTTGTAGATCTATAAAAAAGAAATATCCCAGTATGCTTCGTTTTGTTTATCGCAAAGACATTAGGTAGCGTTTTCGATGAAAGCGCCTAGGCGGCTTGAGTTTTTCTGACACTTCCAACAATTATCGATATCTTTCAACTAATATACACAAAACCTCCCTATACCTTTCTCATAAATCTCTCTATCTATGAGTAAAAATCGCATGAAAATCTGTCCAATTGTTTTTCAGTTTATCACGAACAGATAGAATTGACGGGAAACTTTGTTTTATAACATGTAGTAATAAGCAAAAAAGTCGTCGCTAGACTTTTTTTTGGCAAAGAAAATCAAATTTTTACCGGGTGGACTCATGGGGACTGGTTAAAGTTTCGCTTGACGTACTAACTCTAGTGTACTATTCACTATTACCCGGTCTATTAGATTTTGACCTATATAGGAAAACTATTACTTCATATTCAGTTTTCTAATTTTGAGTTAGAGGTATATGTTTGATTAGATTCTGTATTCTGTATTCCACACCTCCAGTTTACTAAAAGTGAGTTGAAAGCCTTTTGAATACAGATTTATTTGGCTGATTTATATTAGGAAACTTTCCGACGTATTCTCCAAGAATCCGCTCTACATTAGTATAAGTTAACATTTTGGGATAATACCACTGCAATGACAATTAATTAAAGTAGAGTAATTTTATTTTAATTATCATATTTCAATTTAGTTTTAATAATGTCACTGTAATATGAACTAAATCAGTTTTAGAGCTTAAGTTAATTCACACATTTTTAGCATACATTTCAAATTCTCATACACTACTCGCGACATGTAAATTACCTGTCAGATAAGTGTATAGATTCGTTGACGATAACACACCCACACACACATACACTGTTTTGTTTATGGAAACATCAATTATAAATTGAAATTAGGCATCACAAAAGATTTTCATTTTCACACCGGAACACAATTTTATCTAAATGTATTCCTGTTCACGAAAATTGAGTTTCCTCGGAATACGCGTTATCTCGAAAACGTTTCCTATGTTGTTGACATATCTTTGGTACGCTGTAAAATGAACCTTGCATGTTATGAACACACCTCTGAAAACAATATCGACCTTTGTGAGTAGACAAGGTTATCTCATAAACCAATATCACTAATAATGGCTACGTTGCGAGTACTATTTTATCAATTGACTACCCTTGAAATTTGTATTCTTAAAGGAAGGGATGTGTACCACTGTATCCCTACTTAAAGTAAGGAATCACTTTAAAAGATTAATACATATATAAATGGAACTCGACAAAAAATGGGTAATGTGCTCCAATTAGCATCTAGTTAATTAAACTACTACTGTTGGAGCACTGTTAGTGCAAAATTCTCAAAAACTATAAAATATCTTCCGTCTTGAAAATCAGAATTTGCTGATCATCCGAAATGCATAAGGAAGTGTTTTTAGTGGTGTTAAGTGTTACAATTAGGATTGAAGCATTTAATAATTGTAAGTAATTGTAACTAATTTGTTTTTGGAATAATTATAATTTTATAGTTACATAAAGTATTATAATAAATATATAAACTTACAAGCAGCGAATATATCACGTAACTACACATCTTATTATTTCCACCAACAGTAACAGAGAACAATATTTAGCACAACAAAGAAACCCTAAAAGACAACAAAATCAAATATAAACAACACACACTAAACAAAACTATAAAAAAATAAAATCTTAAATTACATCCTCAAAATTTCCTCCAACTGCATTCAAGCAGAGGGGCAGACAATTTGCAAATATCGATTTCCAAAAACTTCACTAATTCGTTCTTTCATATCTTATTTGGTTGTTGGAGGTATTCTGTAAACCTTATAGCTCCACAAAAAAAATGCACTTTAGTTAACTCTGGTGATCTGGGCGGTCATCTAATGCCCATCCCCTCTACCTATCGATATATCATGGACTTTATTATTGAGGTGATGGACAACTGATGCAGTGGAATAGACCAGTACTAGTATTACTTGGTATATTTTGTGTTTAAATCATTGATTCTGTATGAACTGCAAATAGAGCCCTTATTGTACCCTCAAAATCATATGGGCTCACCACATATTGTCCATTAATACCACCCTACACATTTAGTGACCACGTCTTTGCTCTGATATTCAATAAAAAGTAAATTTTTTAAAGCATAATATTGTAAATTATAACTATTTACAAAACCATGCTTATGAAACATTGCCTCATCTGTGATTAACATCAAAACAAAACTGATGTTATAGCCAACTAGAGAAGTTGTTATACAATGTTTAACAAATTTTGGAGACTTAATCCAACCCTACAATATGTATCACAATATTTTGATCGCGATTTGAGCATGAGGCATATATTTGTTACCTAGCGTACTATATACCGATCGCATTACCGTGTTGTATCCTCTTTCTCTCTTGCTTTATGGCTCGCACTGAATAAGCCAGAAAACAGGATGTAACCCTTTCAGACAAATTCGGTAACACGATCAGTGTAAAGTATCTTCAAAAAATTTAAGCTCGGTGCCCATATTGTGATCCAAATATCTCGATAAATATTGACTGTGTGTTCTGTGTAGGGTTCGCCTTAGATGTCGTTCAAACTGTTAAAAATTATCTCCAAACATATTTTATTGCATCACAATGAGAGAATTTATTTCACTGGGTTCTGGAGCTTTGAAAATTTGTGCTGCATCCCAAAAAAGCAAAATATCTATCAAAATATTGCATTTACTCTTCACTATTAATAACCCAAACTTGAACGGGGTTATTGAAAATACGGTTGCATTACAATATATAGAGAAATAATAAATAAATATTAGAAATAATTTTTTTAATTATTTCTTTGTAGGTTCACTCAGCCAGTATAATATATCAAAATGCTATATCAGATTAATGCACCCGTCTATACAGCAATATTAAAGTAATTCTTTATTCACTTATACCATCATTTCAGCAATAGTTTATAAGGAGTAATTAATAAGATTTTAACAGCAAATTCATAGAAGTAAATGATCTAAATAATACAACCTGCAAACTATAGATTTTGTTTTTATTTTTGGTTTATATTATGAAAAGTACTGAAGAGATGGTACTACTGTCAATGGAAAAATTGTAAAGAATTAGGTCATTTTTAACGAGCATATATTAAGTCCGGCTTGGACATTTTTCACCGAGCAAATTTAAAAAAACTCGTAAAATGTGGATTTTTTCAATATTAATTTTCTGGTAACTAAAACAGTGACATTAATCTTCCTACACATGATAGTTCATGGATGGAATAATTTAGAGGTATTTTGCAAAGCACACTTGGCTAGTTCTATTAGGATATACTTAAGATCTTGTGAAGGTTCATATAATGCACTTCAATCTCAGACATTCGTTAGAATGTCGGGAAATTGTTTTAAAATACTAGTGAAAATTGCATTAAAAGTGCGAATATATTATGCAAAACCGGCGGAATAATGACAATGGCTATGAAGTCACATGAGCGGATGAAGGATTTTTTGAGGAGGGCGAACAAAATGAAACTTATCACCAATGGTATTACGATATGTTTTTTTCCGGAGTTTATTCGGTTTTTATTTAACTATCTATTGGTTTAGTTTTTCATTGGTTTATTCAGTTAATGGTTATATCTACTGTTTCCTGCTTGTAATTATTATTTTTTTCTACTGTCTGAATCCGCCACTGTCAAGATATCTGAAAAAACGCTATAAAGGAAATCAAGAAATGAAAATGAAGTGCATGTCATGTGCTCTCAGAATATATTTGGTATATCACAATAGAACGAAGTGTTAATATGGTATGTTTTGCAAAATATTTCGATAAATTACTTAACAGAAAATATTGATCTTGAGCCAAATTATTCGCAACGTCATAAGCTATCATTAGGATGAAGATTAATGATCTGTGTCTTAAAAATGCTCCGATCAAGAATTGTGAACACTGGGTTTTGAAGGTATGTTTTACCAACGTACCTCAAATGTAGGTCGTAATTTTTTTTTTTTGGCTAGCACCTCGAAAACTAGACTTGGTAGACACGTGATACTCACTGTGTACACAAATATCTCAAAGTGATTGTTGAGGAGGTCCTTGATTCTTGTCTTCTGTTTCAGTTTTTTTATTATTTTAAAACTACCTGAGCAAACTAAGGCGGTAATATTATTACATTCTCATAGCTACTCAATGCGTCAGTCAGTTCCATGACGTTTTTAGACAATACTTTTCCACAATGCTTTCTAGCTATTCTATTCAATTTCGAATTAGTCCATACAAATATATTTAAAAAATTAACATAATTTTCACATTTTGTTTATATTTAGCAATTCTTTATACATATCCGGAATAGTGGAGAATACAAAACCTCTAAAAAGTAAAAATACTCATATTCCGTTACGATTGGAGCTTTATATCTGGGACTAGTGCTATTATTTGCTCCACTGGACCAGCTCGAGTATTTAGATACTATCTCTATAACGGGTCCATTTAAACGTACAAAAAGTTTCATCCAAATCACCACTCAAACACACACAAAATTTCATTAAAATCGGTCCAGCTATTTAGGAGTTCAAAAAAGTTTTCCTAGAACCCGATTGCTGCGTCACCTACCTGGTCCAATTGTGACTCTAAATCATGACAGAACCCACTGAAGCACACCCAAAAATATCATCAAATCGGCCAAATCAGATTAAAAAAATCTTAGTAAACCTTTTTGTCAAGTAGAAAATGAGCTGGTGATCTTCAAACGGCTGAATAAATCTTCATAAATTATAGCTAGGAACCCTCTCGATCACGTCAGCTTTCAAACACAAAAAATCGCATCAAAATCATCCATTCGTTTAGGACAAACATAGACAAACACAGAGATACACAGATACACAAAACTTATATAACACTTATAACAAACACCCTTCATTTGGCGTCGTGGGTTAAAAAAATACTTTTTGAGATTGTGATTCCTTAAGTTTACAAAAAAGAGAAAAATAAATTATTAACTTTTTTTAAATTAATAGTAAGCTTTTCTATTTGGCTATCTGAGAATAGATTCAATAACTGAAAATAGTCTGAGGTTTTTAAATTAAGAGTTATTCAGATTTTTATAATTTCCGACTTGGAAAAAACACGTAAAAAAGCATAATTAAATGAAAAATTCTATTTTATTTAACGGAGTATTATTTAATACGCTCTTCGGGGTGTCATTCTTTTGTACGCAAGACAATGTATATATATATATATATATATATATATATATATATATATATATATATATATATATATATATATATATATTGTTTCTGGTTAGGGAATCTTCATCATCTTCATTTAATTCATAGTAAGCTTTTCTATTTGGCTATCGGAGAATAGATTCAATAACTGAAAATAGTCTGAGGTTTTTAAATTAAGATTATTCAGATTTTTATAATAATTTCATACACAACACAACTTGGAAAAAACACGTAATTAATAAAAGCATAATTAATTGAAAAATTGCATTTTTTTTAACGGAGTATTATTTAATACGCTCTTCGAGGTGTCATTCTTTTGTACGCAAGACAATGTATATATATATATATATATATATATATATATATATATATATATATATATATATATATGTTGTTTCTGGTTAGGGAATCTTCATCAGTTGCGCTTCCCACAATTGAATGTCCTCTCGAACACTTCTTTATGTATTTGATACATATCGTTAAATTTGAAAACGCGAGATGTAAAGACCGACATTTGCGATTTTCGGGGAAACTAGTAACAAATTATTTTTGTTCTGTAATATGTGATAGAGTTCCGAGAGTAGGACCTTTTTATACAATTTCTGGGTGCTTAAGAATATTTTTTTATTTCCGAGATCTGCAATAATTTTCAAAATATTCGTGAAAAATTAACTTTGATAAAACGAAACAAGTAAGAACAATATGTATGCAATGTTATCCGAATTCACATCGACAATTACATAATCCAAATTTCAGCTCAATTGGTTGATGAGAAGTATTGAAATATTTTTGACCGGAATTACAAATAAACAAACAATAATTAGATTAAACTACTTTATTTACTTAAATAAAATATTACCTTAAAAATCATGTGTAAAATTATGCAAACATGGGATAAGGAAAATATAGTAAATGCATTTGTTGACAGAAATACTGATAAAAACATGCAAGGTCATACGTTGAATAAATTACGTTGGTTTATCTACTCAAAAGTATTTGAAGTGACACGCAAATAAACGTCGGAAAAAGAATACTGCGTATTATTTTTTTATTCACAAACTATCGCAGTCATAAAAAAATCGCTAGATTTATTTTGATAAGGCATGGCAGTTTCTATACAAAACTGAAAACAAATGGGATGATAGCTTATTAATGATGAGAATCTGTGTAAACATATTGGGGTGTTTAAGCTTTGTTCCGCTTTAACAAGTGGTAAATTTTTATAGACAAAAATGTTGAATCTTGAAAATTTGTTGAGCAACAAGATATCACTTGATAAATTGAGTCGACTAAGACTAAGGAGATTCGAATCCCGACCTATTCCTATGGATGTTGTGTGGTGCGAATGAAAGCGAATATGATTTTGAAAATTTTCTCTAGTTGGCTAATATATGATCTCCTTGGTGAGATATTATGTTTGTTCGTAGAGACCGGTTGCTGATAATTCCAACGGTTTGAAAAATTCTATGCCAATCAGCGAACTTGACAGCTGGCTCTGCCCACACTCGATTCGCGTAGAATTTCTCCAACCGTTGGAATCGTTGGCAACTGGCTACTATGAACAAGCCTATTAGCTAATGATGAAATTAATATACACTGGTTAATGGCCTATATGATTGAAAGTGTCGATAGCCATAAGAGAGAATGTTAGAAGAATAAATGAAAATCAACAAAATAAAAAATTAATTTTATTTTGTAAAGTGAATTATTTGTGCATTGATATATTATGAAAGTCAAATAAAGCCGTTAAGTACCATATAGACAAAATTGCCAAACCAGAAAATTTTTACGATGTGTGTTGGATAATTTTTTTGATTGGTGAAGGGCTGATTAGGACTGCAAAATTTATATTTTTGTTCATGTATTTCCAGGATATATAACTCAAAATTAAAAAAATTGGGAGGGGGATGTTTAAACCTCCAGGACCCCCCGCTTGCTACGGCGTAGTTAGCTGATCCTTCTGTTATGACCCCAGGAGCCCAAAGAATCTTGAAGTATTCTGTTAAATTCTCCAACAATGTGCAACAATGAGTATACTGCATAACAACTAGAATAGATATTCTTAATTTTGCTACAATTGAGATTATTCTTAAAAGAATTGTAGTGTATAATGTCAACGGAGTACTGAGTGCAGCGTATACGTTTTGGCGTGTATTTTCTTTTTCTTTGAAAGGAAATTTAAACTGATCATGATATGTTTTAGTCAAAGAATGTGCTTCTACTGATTGTATTACTATGGTTACTAGCAATTAGTCGAGGTAAAAAAAATATAACATTGCCGAGCTTGGAACATTAACATTATTATCTGATTCAATATGCTGATATAGGACAGTGGTATGTATCATTTGGAACGTCTGGATCATCCTGTCAGCTGAAACCAAGGCCGAGTGATTACATTACTCAAATCAATCCCGAGTCATTTCGAATGAAATTTCAGCACTAAACACTTTCGCTCGATATAATCATTTGAATTTAAAAAAAAGTGTTTATAACTCATATACATATAGTAATTTAAACAAAGAGATAAACGAGATACATCATTGTGCATTACTAAATTTCGAAGATAAAATATATTTATTCTTGTCCTTAACATGATTGGATATCTGCAACACTTATGCCATTTTTTTGTGGACTACTCTCGATACCAACTTTCATTACTGCACTTGGCAGAAGCGAAAAAGTCGTGGCCAAATTGTTACGTTTCCTTACAGCGTCACATCCTTATCTCAACTCTTTAGCCGTATGCGACACTTATGCCTATTGTATATTGATGCTTAGATGCATCATTAAATTGATTTAGTCAACATGGAAGAAGCGAGAAACTCGGTCCAAAACAACCTTTTTTGGGAAAATGGACAACGCGTTTTTCCTATGTTAGCCGCACAGTTCTCTCGCAACAATAACACCCCTTTCAAACCACTTCGAGGCAGAAGCGAGAAAATGGTAGACTAAAATCTGTCACCAGCTGATGATCTATAACCAACATTCGTTTTTGAATTGGTGGGTATCAATAGTTCACAAGATGCAGAGTAACAATCCGAAGTTAAATAATTTAGAGAGTTATTTTGCATATCTCATCATATTAATGAGATTTGTCCGACCGGGATATACTAAAGATATTTTGAAATTTCATAAATTCCACTTCAATTTGTCTATCTTGGTTTTTTGTTAGAATGACAAGAAGTTTAAAATAATAGTAAACATTACATTAAATGTACGAATATGCGAGAGCCAGCCAGCGGTGCATTGACAATAGCTGTCAAGGCACATGGAATCTAGAATTTTCTTAAGATGGGGGCACCAAATGAAAATTATGGTAAATTGTATTACTATATGTTTTTTCTCAGCCGTTTTTTACGTTTTTATTTACATAAATATTGTTTGCTCTTATTGGTCTATTTTTTCATTGGTTTATTAAGTTAATGCTCACCGGTATACAGTTTACTGATATTAATAAAATGACTTTTTAACCGACTTCCAAAAAGAAGGAGGTTATCAATTCATTGCGTATTTTTTCGCTTTTTTTTTGTATGTATGTATGTTACCTGATTTCTTCTCTTGTGGAGAACCGTTTTGAATGAATATGGTCTTGTTTAATAAAGTATATATCCGGAGTGGTGAAACTTCAAATTTTGGAAAAGAATTCTACTGATAAAGTGATAAAATTTCTGAATGAACACATGCGTGCATGGAAATCGACCAATATCCCTAATATTTTAGTCGATTTTTCGATAACTCCTTATGGATGTGTATAGTTTTTTAACGTTTAATCTATAAAGGAAGATCCTTAGGTGATCTCATATACTTTTCTGAGACGTGCAACTTGCAGTTTTGCAGAAAATCGCCGAAAATTCCAAAATTCTTATCAAAAATTTCATCGAAAAGACATAACGGACATTTCCTCATAAATATTTTAATTCCAACGTAATAGTGCGGTAATTTTAGGCACTGCAAGTTTTAATTGCGAATTTGCAAATTTTCTATGTACATCTCAAGCATATAGGTAGTAAAGCATTTTGTATTTTCGGCTCCTTAAATCAATGAGTACCAAGCTCGTTTTGTTTGTATACCAGGCAAAGACCTATTTAAATGCAAATTTTTCCATTTTGCGAAGACGGGGCATTTGGTTGTCACATTCTCCCGGCCTAATAGAAAATTCAGTGACAACACATGTCAAACATTAAACTGCTATTTGGTGGGTTTATAGACAGGGTGTTTAGTTATAGCAAACAAAATCACACAGTAAAGTGGTAGAAGGAGTTGCATTTATATGAAGATTGAAATATAGGACGGACTAGAATGATAATGGTCCGTAGGCAGCCGTATATACAGGATGGTTGGAATATAGGGTGGACTGGACGTTTGGTGGTATAAAAATGTTGGAAAAAATGTGAAATTAAAATTATATAGGGTGATTAAAAAACTGTTATATGATGTGGACATAAGCAAATCATATACAGGATGGTTGAAATATATGCTGGAGTTGAAATATATATATATATATATATATATATATATATATATATATATAGTGTGATTAAAAAATTATTTCTTTTATAGCCCATAAGAAGTTGCATAAAGTGTGGAGAGGAATTAATGTTACACAGGGCGATAATATAAAATGTTAAAAATGAAATAATTTATGGGGTAGCCCACAAGGAGTTATATACTATGGTTGAAATATAGGACGGATTTGACTCCGTAAATATGGGATGGATTCTACTCCGTCCTATACTTTACAGAAGGCAGTTAACAAATTTATGCTTGTCCGTGGGCAGTCGTATGTACATGATGGTTGGTACATAGGTTGGAGTGGAATTATCTATAGTTATACAGGGTTGTCAAAAAAGTTGAAAAATGATTACATGGCGTAGTCCATAAGGCATAAATACATTTTAGGCTTATTAAGTCAACGCGTACTAGTACATTTTGTTCGTAAAGATTTACCTGTCAATTTAAATGAGAAAGTATCATTGTGTAATGTTGCGGCTTTTAATGTTACCTGGTTCTGTCTATTAAGGTTATACATACAAAATAAAAAATAAAGAATGAAAACTACCTGAGTTCAAAAAAAACTAAAAAGTTGAAAATAAAACATTTAAAAAAAAATATAACCGACTTCTACCTATAACTAAAAAGCTAAAAATAATTATAACAAAATACAACTCTAGCAAATAAATAACACATTCAATGTTGTTAGGTATCTACCCAGGAAGTAAAAAATGTAAACATTAAAAGGTGCTCATTCTGCACAAATTAATTACCTACCAATCTAGTATATTTTTGAAGTCGGTGCCAAGCAACAATCAAGTTTGATGAATTACTAGATAAGTACGCAATGAAGGATTTTAGATTTGCTTGGCACCGGCTTCAAAATATACTAGATTGGCAGGTAATTAATTTGTACAGAATAAGCACCTTTTAATGTTTACATTTTTTACTTCATGGGTAGTACCTAACAACACTGAATGTGTTGTTTATTTGCTAGAGTTGTATTTTGTTATAATTATTTTTAGCTTTTTAGTTATAGGTAGAAGTCGGTTACATTTTTTTTTAATTGTTTTATTTCCACTGTCAAAACATCGGCGGATCCATCGTTTAAGTCAAATTTTGAAAGCAGTCTTAATACATTTTACGGCACTATGACAAAAATCCAAGATATACAAAGTGAAGTGCATTTTATAAGCTATCAAATGATATTTTCCATACCGCTAACGAACTATAGTGGTTAATACGATACGTACTGCAAAATATTTCTACAGATTATTAAAATTGCAATTCTGCAAGATCTACTTAACATACAATATCGATCTTCATCATTATTAATCTCAACGTTATACGCCATCGCTAGGAGGCAGATTAAGGTTCCAGCTGTTTTTTACAGTCGCTAACTTTACAACGATATATCCAGCTTTTCTTTATGAAAAACGCTGCGATCAAATTTTGTAAACATTCATTTTGAAGAAGATTTTCTGATTAGATACATTTTTTCTTTTGACGGCATTATGAACAGTCATTACTTTTTAATTTATAAGAAAAAAACTAAAATATCCCATATTTTTAGTTATAACCTATTATTAACGTGAGATGGCTTATGCGGTTTGCTGTTGAATTTTATGTCACCTAAAAATCTCTACTGACTGGTGTATTGGCATTCACAGGTAGTTATTAAGAATCAGCAAAACAGTACGTATATAATGTACTATGACAAACTAAAAAATCAATTCCAAAAATTCAAGACTAAAGTGTAAAAAATTAATTAAAATCAAAAAAATAACCATTTTTAAAACAAGGTTTTGTTAAAAAACGTGAACTAAAAACTAAAAATTGAATTTATATTGCATGGATGTATTCAGTAGGGATATTCTAGGTTCAAAATAAAGACTCTTTTGTCTTCTAAATGTTATTTGTGGCATGTTCTTAATTATTTTTATGTTTTCTTGGGAATAACACCACAATTGAAATAAAAAGCTGTATATTAAAAGAAAATACCAAACGTTTCAAAGTCGATTCTGACTTCGTTGTCAATGGCTTTCAAATATGTTATTCCCAAGAAAATATAAAAATAAAGACTCTTTTGATAAGTCGTCATCATAATATAGGCATACGTAAGTAGGTTAGTTCTACAGAAGTATGTAAATATAGATCTATTCAAAATATAAAATTTAGGTACATAAATTTTAAAAGCTGAAGTGTAGTAACCTGTATGACGAATACTCGCTCAAACTTATTTTTTATATTTTGAAGATATCCCTATTTACATATGTTCGTAGAACCTACCTATCCACATATGTCTACATTATGATGATGAGAGAATAGAGAATATACCTACTGAATGCATAGATGAATGTAACTTAAGCTTATGTATTACATTTTAGTTTATTTTTTCTTAATAATAGCATAATCTTAAAAGTGTTGTTTATTACTTTTAATTTATTGAATAGGATTTTACATGTGTTCAAGTGTGTTCTGTAAATCCTAGATGTCGCAATATAGATCTCACCTTTAAATTATTGTTAGTTATGAGATTAGTTTGGAAAATCATTTACATGCCTCTTTACAGTTGCGGATACTAAATGTGGAAACCACAAAACGACCGAAAGGCTAAGTCGTATCGTTGGTGGTCGAGAAGCAGAAAAAGGAGAATTTCCTTGGTTGGTTTCATTGACGAGAAGAGGAGGTCATTTTTGCGGCGGGACCATCATAAATAATAAATTCGTTATGACTGCAGGTCATTGCCTTTGCACGTGAGTAAAATAAATACGTATACATTATTTAATACAATGATATATTAGAATTCATATAATGCTTGTTATGACACAAACATTGTAAATGGCCTTTTTATACTTTACTTCAAATCATCTACCCAAAATGTGTTTTTTAATAACATAATTTGAAAATGTAAATTTATCGCTTACCGCCTCGGGATTTTGAAACAAATCTGAATTTAAATCCAGAATATGTGTATTTTCAGGAACACATTACATACCAGAGCTTTATGTTTTTAAAGGACTTCAAAAACTAGTTCTCTATTGTTATCAGTTCCTTTGGTATCAAACAAGTCAATTTTGACATTTGTGAAAGATGCCCATGTAAGCTTGTCAACACTACGCATTAAAAAAATGGGTGTAGGCAGCTTTGGGCTTGGGGGAAGGCAATCCTGGGTAGCAAAGCACAGAAATTGTTGCGTACCAATATAACCAATTGGCACTAACTGTTATATTATAAAAAATGATGCTTCATGTACAATATCACTCAATATCTGTACAAGGAAATACTAAATTATTCAAATTTATTCATAAGTAATTGCTGTGTTGACTTATTTATACGATATCAAATGTCTTGTAAGTTTCACCTCCTTCTTAATTTTGATTAATTGATAATATAATTTGGATGTTGTTACGGGTTAATTAGATTAACTTAAATTATTCCGTAATGTTTTATTATTATTTTTTAATAATTCATTACAACGACTAGACCAATTAAATTCGAGTAATACAAAAGCGGTTAGTAAGCCTGAAAACGGTTTTGGTTTGTTTCTTTATTTTTATTAAAAATTTTATTCAGCTCAAGCACAATGAGTATTTTTTTACTTCAATATGCAGTGAATTGATTAATCTTTCGTTAAATTGGAAAATAAGCCCAAAAATATGTCTTTGGGTTAGCGAATCTTACTCAATCTTTGAATAGTACCTCATTTATCGTCCCTGTTATATCTGGTAGCCCAAAGTTAGCTGCAGAAGCAGAACCCCTGTATTAATTGCACCAAACATACCTAATAGCTGTACCTTAATTGCACCGAGTTTCCTTCTCTAGAGTTCCCGTTTTCGAGAGTTTCTATTCCCTAAAACCGACCCCACGCAAAAAGTCTACTGAACTAATGACAGCTGTCCCCGACCCATACTTAACAATCGACCACGACAGCCAATCATAGCTGCTCCAAAAACTTACAGTGGTAGGGGTGTTTCAAAGGTCACTTTACTTAAGTACATACAATTTTTGTACACTTTCTTAAGACGAGTTTTTTTGGTAGAACCAAACTGAGTTAATAAAGTTCAATCAAGTGAAATAGTTAAGAATAATTGTCTATTACTGTTCCAGAGGTATCGGTGAAGACATACTGAAACCTGCAAATATCAAAGTGACATTATCTCAACACGATTTAACAAACAAAAATAGTGAGGCATACCAAATGGCTGTAAAAAATATTAACATTCATCCCGGATATGTTTGTCGAAAACCAAAAGATGATATAGCAATTTTAGAGTTAGAGAGTGTTCTAAAATGGTCCGAAGCTGTAGTACCTGCTTGTTTTCCGTTTGGCGATCAACATGTGGAGTATACAAAATTCAATGATGCTGTAGCTACTGTTGCAGGTTGGGGCTGGACAAATGAAGACAGCGCAAAAGGTAATAAAACGTTATCTAACCGTTACTGCAGATATGAAAAATTTATTTATATTTCTAAATTCAAATACCCCAAACAATATTTTTGACTTGTTTAGCGAAAGTTTTAAAACCTTATCAATCAAAAACTGTTATTACTAAACAAGTACACGTGGACATTTAACTCAATTTATTTATTTACACTAACACCGAAAATACAGACGTCAAAACAACAGTTCTTATTAAAATATACTGAATCATCTACAATATCGTCTGTAATTATACCAATCATAAAGATTGTAATAAAGTTGGTAGTTTAAAAATTTCTAGAGAGACTCTAGAGTATCAGCTCTCGGCGTCAACGTGGATTCGGGAAATGTACTCCACTGATGTTCCCTTATAAGGTGTGCTGTTAATCTCTTGCTGCCACTACGGACGGACTCATTGTTTTTAACTAGTAACTTTAGCACATCGTATTTTCGGCTTTGAAAAGACTAACGCTTGGAGAATAGATGTCTATCACCGCTTCTCTTACTGTGTTCATGAGCCAAATTCCTTCCAATTCCTTTTCCTATCCGGGCAGACACTGATTCATTTACTCTAGCTTTATAACTGCTATAATCGAAATTAGGGAGACCGTAATCTTTCTTGGTTTCTATTCAGCGTATCCAGAACGTTCGCAACACCGAATCACATGTTGTTTCTTGATGTTTGCATACTCAGTTCCATTCAAGTTGGCTCGTTGACCTTCTGGAGAATTCCGAGAAGAAAGAAATATGTAAATACGGAGAGCGAACAGAAGCACTCATTCTGTATTCGACTGCCGTATAGTAGAGATAAATTGTATATAGTTCTATCAATATAAATTTTGTTAAAGTAGTGGAAATAAATACAGTGTGAAAATAAAAACATTACAATAAGATATAAATGATTTTATATTTTGACCTATGATTATTCCCCAGGGTTTAATCGAAAATATGCGAGTGTTTATATTATTTTAGTTTTATTTGCATGTTTGTAGGCGGAAGAGCTAAAACCTTGCAAAAAGCCAAAGTAAACGTGATAGAGCTCGAAAAATGTCAGTCTTGGTATGCATCTCAAGGAAAGAAAACTAAAATACAAGAAAGTCAAATGTGTGCAGGTCATGAAAAAGGTGGAATTGATGCCTGCTGGGTAAGAATCATGTGAAACCATATTTTATTCATCTAAAAACTTCTTTTTATAGGCTGACAGTGGTGGACCATTAATGATTAGCGCCAAAGAAGACAGTAAGAAAATGATGGTTATTGGAGTAGTATCTACAGGAATTGGCTGTGCTAGACCATATTTACCCGGAATCTATACAAGAGTGTCAGAATATATACCATGGATACGGGAGGTGATTGAAAAGTGATTTCCACTAAACAGAAACATTTATTTATACAACTGTGATTATAAATTGATTTCATTTATTTATTTTTGCTCTAGTCATTTTATTTATTTATTTTCAAAAATCATAAATAAAAATTTACCGAAATTCTTACAATTTCTTCAACTATCCTTGTCATATTGCAAACTGATCATAGCTTAAAACTAAGATCTTCGCCAGGTATAGAGATAGGGCATATTAGAAATTTTCTGTTAATATAAATAGATAGAAATTGAGTTCAATGCAATAAGCACTTACTAAAATAGAGGCCATTGCCTCCTCAGTCTCTACCTGGGAAATCCCTTGCGATTCCTAAATATAAAGGGATAATTAACGAAAATATAAACTAAAAAGTATAACACTACATGAGAAATCCTACTATATACTACATTGATGAACAAGAATTGGGCAAAAAAAACAGAGCGGATTACAGTACTCATTCACTCTTCCAAGGAAGGTGCACAAAAAAAAAAACAAGCGCAGATTGAAAAAAAAAATGAAGAAAATGAAGATAGCATTGTCCTCGCCAAGTGTCGTGGATGGAATAAAATATGTCAATAGATAACATCCACAAGTAGATATGTAAATTACGTAGAAAACGAACAAAATAACAGAAAAGTAAGCATGATTTTAACTTAAATTTCAATCAAGACATCGCTGAACATTTAAGAAGGCACATATTTAAATGTCTATAGTGAATCTCAATTGGTATAAACGCTGAGCTGATCATAATCATCTTTATATATAGTTTGGCTAAGATTACTCTGCCTATTGCGGGATATGTAGTAGCCAAAAAATGAAAAACAAAGAGAAACCAACACGCAAAATCATAAATTACATAAAGACCAACAACAATTTTATGAAATCTAATTTATTTCATTTAAGTGATAGAGGGTTTCCCACGTCATTTATTCTAACGGAAGCAGTACAGGAATAATGAAGGCAGTTTTAAGAGATGTGGCGACTGTATGATTACTTTGGTATCTTGTCCTCCCAGACAAGCCATTCATAACGACTTCGTCATTTGAGGTGACTACATTGCATAGAGCATCCATTAGACATTTTCCAAATTATTGATGGAATTCATCACTGAACTAAATTTCATAGTATATTCAACTGGTAAGCCAATTTATTTGATATCCAGATACTTATCAAATTCTATACTCGGTAAACGTATATGAAATATGTAGTAGTTGATTAGATATGATCATGAACTGCATTCAGTCACCCATTTTCTTCATCCTACAGGTTGGCAATGAGCAATAACCTTCTTTAAAACTACATTTTTAAGGCTATAGCTTCCATTTTGTGAATGGTTCATCCAAGTTTTAAAGTTTAGTTGTGTATTTTGTAAATAATCGTGGCGTTAAGTCTGGATATCGTGCTGGCTACTTAATGGAAACCCCGGGGAATATCTGGTTAAGAAATTGGGGGACAGTTCGCTTTTAAGAGGGTCAGCCGGGCCTCGTTAGAACTTAAGTTCTATAATTTGGTTGTTAATATTTGGATACCTTAGCCCAAACACTGTTTGTTATTTATGACCATCCAAATTGCACTCTATGAAAAAAGGACCAAATTTCTGACTGTTAAAACTATTTACCCATACATTCCAGTTTTGAGGGTCCTGCATTATCTTGTGGGTTACGGTTAATGAAAAATATGCATTTGTATCTCTTGGCATTGCCATTGTTATCTTAAGTAGAATGAACACAATGCTGTTTACTAATAGAGGATCATCTTGATGTTTCAGAATTCAAGGCGCATATTAAATTCTTTATTAAGATGAATTTTGTAGGGATGCCATTTAGTCATATTTTGTCTTAGAAGCAGATACAAGTGAGACATGAAGGGCCAAAGAAACACTTTTTTTTTATTTGGTCTACTATACAGGTGATTTTGCTAGTTTGTAAAATTGATTTAAAAACTAAAAGTTGAATGTATTTTCAGTTACTTACTGATGACTATCCTGCCATGGTAAAGGTAAAATCCAATTCAAGGTCACCAACAAGTAGCTCAATATTTTTCTTATAACGCTTTTCAGACATTTTTCATTGTTAAGCATATTTTGTGAGGTATTTAACAACGTTTTAGATGACTTTAACTTGGCCTTCGTTGATCATCAGAGATCACATTTTTAAGCATTGTGAAGGACGTGTCCGAAAAATATGGGCTTCCATTTGAAATATTGTTGTAGATTTTCGACTGGCTCAGAAGCGGAAGGTCAAGATCAAACTCGTTAGAATCAAAAATATGACTTTGACTTGACCTTCGTTGACTTAAATATGGTGAAGGACATGTCCGAATTAACGCGTTCCCATTTGAATTAATGGTAGTTTTCCAATTACCGGAGCACAAAGTGACTTTGGGCTGCACAGTGTTGTAATTTTTGGGCATTAATTGAAACAAACTTCATGTTTTATGATAGAGTTTGATGTTAACTTGGTAAAGTAACATAAAACGTTCAAAGATATAATTATTTCTCGTGTCCATTTTTGCGAGCACTTAGTGGTGAGTACTGTGTCGCACTGTGCGCAGTTGTGCGGTAATTGGAAAACAGTCAATGTATTAGGCTGCAGTCAGAGTGGCTACTGCATCAGCAGAATTTTTACTCTGGCGTATACGGCCGAATACGCTTGTTCGAATGTTGTGGTCATTCAGTTTTCTGGTGAAATCGGATAAACCATGTCATTTGAAAAAAAGGATTTTGATTCGAAAATTTAATTATTGAAAATGAGTCATTTGCTGTAAATATTATTGTTCGAATACGAAAAAGATTTTTGGATAAATCCTAATTCAAACAAAGAACAAAAAGAACCCAACCTAGATCTCTTTTATGATAGGTCTTATTTCTTGTATCCTTCCTTTCAGAAACTATTGCAGCTAATTTTTCAGAATCAACCATACTGATTTTTTTAAAATTTAATACTACTTTAAACTAAAAATATTAATGAAATTGAAACTATGAGACCTAAACTGGCGTGCACTGCCGAATAAACAATTTTATTTGTTTTCGTCCGATCGTCGGCAGATACGGCAGTGTATTATGGTGCTACTTTGACGACTGCTATCCAACAGCACTGTTTTGATTTTTGACCGACTTCGGCAGTGTACGGCAGTGTTAAAAATTTTGCCGATACCGGAGCTATTCTGACCGTAGCCTTAGGTTTTTAATTGGCGTTGAAGCTGAAGAGGAATCAAACCCGAGATCACTATACGGTTAAAATCAAAAATTCTTCTAAATAAATAATTTCGAAATAAAAGGGTTCTTGAAATAAAAACACGTTAAAAAAATTTTCAGTGTTATATTTAATATGGGGAACTTTAACAATACAGTATGGAGATGAACATACATACAATATTATTGACTGGACATTTTAACAACTTAAGCTAGGTACACAAGAGCATTCATTTGTAACATACAGAAAGATTAATTAATAGAAAGACACTCCGCAAATTACGACCAGCTAGAGCTGATTCAAAATTTACCGGATCGTTTCCAAAATTGCCAATAAATTTATTTACAATTTTCAGTATGTTGATTATTCAAGATATAACAAAACGTGTCACAACATTCATAGGAAAAAAGTTGTTAATATTTCTAAGAACTACAACACTTTGAATGGCAGATTCTACAAATCTGAAGGCACTTCACTTTTTTTAACAACTATAACATTGGCAAATGATGGAAGGTTTTGGTTAAGTTTTTATATACAGTATTAAAGTATACGTATATATACAATTTTTTGGAATCACATTACACATATAATTTTTAAAGCTTTTTATAAATTTATACATGATTGTTGTGATAATTTTTCAAAGTCTCTAATTTAAATAAACATAAACGTGCTTGAATATGTTTAAAACGATGTCCTAAGTGACTACAAATAGACAAATTAATTTATAATTTGACATTTGGCACCATGCTCACATTTCGAAACCGTAATTATTATGAAATATCTTTAGAGCAAACTAACTTAGTCACTCTATTCACTTCAATATATAACGAGAAAATTTGAGCAGATTTTTGTAAATTTAAATTTAATATTTTGTTTTCACTGAAGTTTCCATTTGAAACATTTAAAATTTAACTATTTTTTATACATTTGAGTATATTCGCCTGTCTTTTTTGAGTAATGTAACTATTTCTCAAATAGCAACTGTATTTAGTTTGTTTGGCAATACTTTTCTTATTGTCAAATAAGAGTTGAGTCTTCTTTATGAAATTAAAATTTGAAAAACATATTTTGATGAGAGTTTGATACTAAGAATTAGCAGTGAATTTTTGATAATTTTGTATGAAGCGTCTTACACTTAGTTGGTATCAGATAAAACTAGATAATTATTTAGTAGACAATATCATGTCATATTTTCAAATTTGTGTTTTTCATAAAATCATTAATCTTATTTAAGAGGGAAAGCTAATAATTCTGATAATTCGTTTTGATAATTAATATGCATAATTAACAAATGTATTTAATCTACTTAGTTTAAAAAATAATCGATATGCATATTTGCCATTTGTCTGTCGAAAGAAAATTAAAAAACTTTGCAGGTAGTTATTATTATGTAAAAATGTGTTTACATAATTCTTTTTGTTTACAATTTACAAAAGTTGTTATTTTTAGCGTTATGTTAAACTGAATTATTTATGAAGTAAAAAATACTATTATACGGTTTTTATTCAGTCATATCAAAATTATTTGCATATAAATAATTTAGTTATTAGTACAATAGTGAAAAAATCTCTTAAATGCTTTTTTGTAATACTGATGACAATCATCTGAATTAAGTATTCCTTTAGACCTTAGAGTTTATTTTTTTCAGATCCATCCATTTTCCAGTTAAATTTAGTAAACTTTGATGATCTGGAGAAGTAACCTTATCTAACTTGAATTAAGTATTTGACTCTAATGGAGATTTAAGTCGACAATTTAATGTTCCCACATAGCATGAAATATTTCTAAAATAATTTTGCAATATTTCTTGTTTGATTTAAAATATTGTCTTCCGCGACAAAAACTCATTTGAAATACTTAAGGAAATATTCTTGTAATATTACGTCATATATTGCAAAAGATGTTTTGCTGCATATATTACATTTCTGTAACATTTCAAGATATATTTAAAAATATTTTTCTTGCCGTGAGCGAGGAATATTTCAAAAATATTGGAAAAAATATTTTTAAGATAGTTCTGAAATATTTTCCAGAAACGTTTCCGAAATCTCGATTAAAAATCTCTTGAAACATTTTTGTAATATTTTAGGAACTATGTCTTTAACACTTCACGAAATATTTAAGTAGACATGTTGTCGCGGACACATTTTAGTGAATTATGATGCTGTGTGGATTATATTCAGTGGATCAAAATATTACCATTTACCAGCAGTTTATTCCTATCTGTAACAAGCTTCCCCTTGTGCACCAAGCATCCATCAATACAGATTTTAATAAGACATTTAGGTTAATAGGCTGCATTATTCGTGACCATCTTCTTTACGGAGTTTCAACCTGAATGTTTTTTTAGGATTTAAATAAACTGAGGGCGCTTTGAAATCTTTTTGGGGGCAAGAATTTAAATACCAAAAACAATTATATTAAGTAAAGTTTAAAAAAATTTATCAAATTTCGAATAAAAATGATATTTCTAGTTACAAAGAAATTTAGATTAAAGTAAAAACCCACACAGCATGAAATATTTTAAGAAATAGGCGGAAAGTCCATAATCCTAAACGAACTACAAAAGGAATAATATTTCCTAAAATATTACCAAAATATGTCATGAAATATTTTAAGAGATTTTTAGTCAATACTGTGGAAATATATTGAAAAAAATATGAAAAAATTTAAAAGGCTTTTTGTCGTCAAAATACGAAGATAACAGAACTATTTTATAATACCTCAGAGTAAACACCTAAGTAATACTATAAAAATATTTTTGTTTTAATCAAATATATTTAAATAATCATTATTTTGCGAAAAATAAATGAATAAAAAATAAATTTTGTGAAAAAAATATATGTGGGTAGTAAAGGTAACCTTTCTATGAGGAAGATTCAGGGAACGCTAACCGCTTGGTGGTGTCACTGCATACAAGGGTACAATGGCCGCCACTTATACAAAGTTCTCATGCATGGCGCCCATTGTACCCTTGTATGCAGTGGCGCCACCATGCGGTTGACGTTCCGTGAATCTTCCTCATACCCAGAATATAAACATGGAAGCAAATAAAAATTAAACACTTTGAAGAAGATTAACATTTTGCTTCGCACTGAATTTGTAGTAGAGATAAAAACACAGTGAAATAACTTCAATATTTTAAATCTTTGCAATTTGTTTTTATTGTTTACTATCACAAAATATTTGCCTTTAACAATATTCCTACCATCTACCAACATACCAATCGATAATAAAGTTGCATACGATTTTTTCTCAAAACGGATTAATAAACATTCTTAATTCTTAGGGAATACTCAGCAAAATCTTCTGCCAATTGAGAATTAACGATGATTAATCGCATATATAAAAAAGCTTGGAGTAAAATAAAAAATAAGACGTATAAAAACCGATAAAATAACACATTCTATCATAATAAAATATAGAGATTTTTTATATTAAAGGGTACGCCATTCTGCCTACTAAGTGAAAGACACGTCATTTCATAATAATTCATCTTAATGCTTTTCAAGTTTCTGCTAACTCCCTAGGTTTTTAAAGACAAATAAACTATTTATAATTTGAACTAAATAACTCGCATTGATGGAACTTTCACTCCAAATAACATGAAAATAAATTTATTTTAAAAGTACATTATTTCTTGTACATTATTTATGTTTATTAACTTTAAATTATTTGAATATAATAACATTAACACGCTCAATTGCATCAAAAACCCTGATATCTTATTAATGCTATCTTTCACAGAATTTAAAATTCTAACAAAACCAGTATTACTGACATTTAGTCGCATGAAAATATATCCACAATTTCAACGAATTGTAAAATATATTTTTTATACATACTGTAAATAAAAAGAAAATAAAGTAAAAACTATTTATTCTAACTTAACTTAAAAAGTCCAGTTTAACATAAAAAATTTACAGATTGTACCATCAAGTATTGTAACATCAAAAATGTAATATTACAAGACAAAGTAAAAGCACAAAATTAAAAAACTGAAAACAATTTTACAAAAAATATATATGATACACTTTGGTTGTTAGATAGGACTAGTAAATGATTTTTCTTACAATGAACTAAACAAATAAACAATGTACAAACTGAAACACCCTTTCTAATATTTACAAATACCTGTTTGATTTGTGTGAAAAAAAAACAAATTTTGACACATATGCTTGTAATTTTTAACATATTTTAATAAATCACACTAGTAATTCGCGTTCAGAACTCGTTATCATTTAAATGAACATCTTGCACGTCAGTCTCTCTGAATGGAGTATCAAAAGGACAGCAATTTACAGTCTTCATCTATAAAATAGTTCTCACAATGAGTATTTTAAACTAAACTGCATTACAGTTCCCTGTTAAGTTTCCTAAAATAGTAGAGATGTTAACATATTATAATTTGAAATGGCTTTAAATAGGAGAATTATCTTCTAGAATTAATACCTATATATACAATTAGTCGAAAATGACAAAACTTGTTCACAAAGAGTAAATATTGCAATGATATTAGTTTTAAACATCACATTAATGAAATACTTAAAACCGATCTTTCAATATGGTTCAGAAATGATTTCGAATTATTACTTTTGAAAATGGACACAATAATGTATCAGTCAAATATCTTAGAAAAAATATAAAAAGTTTTCTCCGTCTCACACAAGATGTCCTTCTTGTTCGTTAACACCGTAACCGTTACCAAAACTAGTCAATTGTTGTTTTTGATTTAAAGTTTGAGCTTGAAGAATCTGCGGATTCTGACTTGTGTTGTGTAAGACGTCAGGCGGTTGTACGACCACTCGCTGGTGACGTAGAAGAGATCCGTTTGTTGGCAGTGGCGGTGTCACGGGAACGTGATTGTGACCGTGAAGAGGATGAGCTGGTATGGGAGGAGGATTCTGAAAATCTAATGGCGGGGGGTAAGACAGATAGCGATCAGACATGTTGAAGTAAGATCCATCGGCTGGTGGAGCTGGTGATGGGGCGCTTACGTACGTTGTCTTAGCTGTAATAATAAAAACAAATGAATAAACATATAATTCTGTAAATTATAAATTACGTGGTCTGGCTATTAAATAAGGAGATTGCAGGTGCAAAAGGCGTCCTAGAGGGGGGGAGGGAAACGAATGTAGCGTTGGATAGTTAGAACAGTCTTCTATTCCCGTACGAAAACATGTTTTAGGCGCTGTAGTAGTATTTTTTCTATAGAGGTTAGAATAAACTGTTTTTTTTCTTGTCGATAACAATGTGTCACGCATGGGCGGATCCAGGGGGGGGGGCGATAGGGTGAAAGCCTCAAATTTAGTAAATATAATATTAACACGAGGTAATCTTAACTCCAACAGCCTAGAAGAAGGTAACTTCTATGGGTTTAAACAACAGAAAGACTATTTTTAATGTAATATCCCAAAAATAGGGTTTAAAATTATATTTACGTAAATTTAGTACAGGATCGCCCCTGATGTGATGAAAAACACAAGCATCGGATCAATGTGAAATTTCTCGTTAAATTAAAAAAAAACTCTAAGCGCTATAAATTATTGAATGAGGCCTATAGTGAGAATTCTCTAGTGCACGTGTTTTCGAATGGCATAAAAAGTTCTCTGAAGGCCGAGAGAACACCGAAGATAACCAAAGTTCAGGTCCACCAGTGTCTCTTTCAACTCAGCAAACAGTGATCAAAAACCAAGAAATTGTGCGGAAATCGGCATACCGATTATTGCTGAAATTAAAAACGCCAAAAGCTCGCTCCTTAACAGATCTGATGAAGAGCCTGAATTGATAGAAAACTTCATCACTTGCGATGAGATCTGTATATTCCAATACGAAGTTGAAACTAAGCGGCAATTCATGCACTGGAAAACTCCTGCAACACAAGGAATGACGGCCTCAACATCATCGTTATGACCTAACGGGTTTTATAGCGCCAAACTGCTAACCAAACTTACTCTGTGAAAGTTTTTGTAACACTGCAAGAGCGAGTTCAAAAGAAATTTCCTGAATTGTGAAAATACAAGCATTTTAACGCTCGAACAGGAGCCATACTTGCCTAATTTAGAGTCCTGTGACTTTTTCTTGTTTCCGAAGATCAAGTCTACCTTAAAAGGAATCCGGTTCGAGTCGATGGAAGAGGTGAAGTGAAGTGCTTTAAGAAAAGAAGACTTGCCGCATTGCTTTGACCAGTGGAAAAAATTATCGGAACGGTGTGTGGCGACTGGAGGGGAGTGCATTGAAAGGGAGCATTCGATTGTAGAATAATTTTTAAAATAAAACTCTTTAATAAAGCAGTTTTGTTATTTAATACTTATACGTAATACATATATTTGTGTCAGGCAAGTAAGGAACACATACCAAATATGATCTGCTTGCGTAACAAATAACAAAAATAAAATGAGAACACGCAGCTAGAGAGGCTTCAATGTTAAAATACGTGACTTTTTAGCTGGGAACTGAGAATACGGACTCATGTGTAACTAAGCCATCTAGTACCAAATTAAAAAAAATAAAGATTTTTACTCATTGGACATATACTACTTTCGGCAGGTTTATGTAGCTGATTAAGTAGATCATTGAAACACTGTCATCGTATGAGAAATACAGACCTACTATTGACCTTATATTCAAAACAATGAAAAACTACCCAGTGAAAATACATACAATGTAAGGTTTTGAAAAATATGAAAAATTCAAGATAAAACAATTTATACCAATTTACTCTGGAAGTTTGTAAACATAAGTTTCTGAAAAAGACAAACAAATTGTTAACATATCTTCAATACTTTCTTTAAAGATAAAGTGATAAACGCTACAGGAAACTTTAAAGCTCATTCCAGAGAATATTGCACTGAAACCACGGTGTAAAATTAGAAGGTGCGCCTATCGAAACCTGAGAATTTAATGAGGATTTCATTTAACCACCACTGGTGGCGCCACTGTAACATTTGTAACAATTATTTATTTATATATCTACAATTTCAAAAATATAACCCTATAACCCCAAGCCATCTAGCAACGAGTAGTTGTGAAAAAATAAAGAAGAAGAAATGTAACAGTAGAATAACAACGGGGTTTCTAGACCGGAAGAGGCTTAGGGCTGCGCATCTAGTGTTTTGGGTGTGGTGTGCCCCCGTAGGGTTCCTCTGGGGGCTCCGTTGGGGGCCCCCGTGTTGTGTGTATGTCGGTGGAGGGCCCCCGTGTAACGTTATGTGGGTATAGGTTATGTGTGATTGGTGTGGGGGCCGAGGGGGGCCCCCGTGTAAGGTTATGTGTTTATAGGTGTGCTTCCTCTGGGGGCTCCGCTGGGGGCCCCCGTGTTGTGTGTATGTCGGGGGCCCCCGTGTAACGTTATGTGAGTATAGGTTATGTGTCGTTGGTGTGGGGGCTGATGTATGGTGTAAGGTTATGTGTTTATAGGTGTGCTTCCGTGGGGGTCTCCGCTGTGGTCCCTGTGTTGTGTGTATGTCGGTGGAGGGCCCCCGTGTAAGGTTATGTGAGTATAGGTTATGTGTCGTTGGTGTGGGGGCTGATGTATGGTGTCCTATGTGTTTATAGGTGTGCTTCCGTGGGGGTCTCCGCTGGGGCTCCGTGTAAGGTTATGTGTCATTGGTGTGGGGGTATGGTGTAAGGTTATGTGTTTATAGGTTATGTTGTCTTTGGGTGTGTTTCCGTGGGGGCTCCGCTGTGGCCCCCCGGTGTCATTGGTGTGGGGGGCTGATGTTTGGTGTCCTATGTGTGTGTTGGTGGTGTCTGGATGGTGTGTAATAGTGAGGTTATGTGTGTTGTCTTGCGGGTGTCGTTCTTTAGGGGGGACCTGATGGCTGCTATGGGGGCTGGTGTGTTTGATGAAAAGTGAGGTTATGTTTGTGGGTGTTGAGATGTTGTGTGAGAAGTTATGGGGGCTGATTGTGTGTGTGTGTGTGTATAGGTTATGTAAAGGGGGCTGAGTGGTGTGTAGGAGTTATGTTGTTAGTCGGTTGACTTCGTGTAATTCGATGAATTGAAAGCTTATGGGGGCTTAGTGATGTGTAGAGGTTATGTCGATCGCTGTCTGAGAAGATATAGGAACTGAGTGGTGTGTTTAGGTTAGATTGTTCGGTGACATCGTGTAGCTCGATGAACTGAAAGCTTATGTGGGCAGAGTGGTGTGTATAAGTTATGTAATGGGCGCTGAGTGGTGTGTAGGAGTTATGTTGTTAGTCGGTTGACTTCGTGTAATTCGATGAAGTGAAAGCTTATGGGGGCTTAGTGTTGTGTAGAGGTTATGTTCATCGGTCGATGGCTGTCTGAGAAGATATAGGAACTGAGTGGTGTGTATAGGGTAGATTGTTCGGTGACATCGTGTAGCTCGATGAACTGAGAGCTTATGGGGGCTGAGTGGTGTGTATAAGTTATGTAATGGGGGCTGAGAGGTATTTTGGTTCGTGGAGATCATTCTTGAGAGTTTAGGTTGACAGTTTTCTAACAAAGGAGAGGTAAAATTTGAGGTTTTATTAACATGAATGTTTTAAATAAATAAATACAGATTAGTGATTTTTATTCATAATATGTAAAATTTGTGATTTTATTAACACTATTTAAATTAATACAAATTCATGATTTTTATTCATACATATATGTAACCTGAAGGTGTAAAAAATCAAAGTCCTCCATGAGTAAACTATTAATCTTTCAGGGTATAGACATGAGACACAATACTGCATTCTGGACAGCCTCTACGAATATTAAAGCAAAGACTTTATTTTGATTCCATCTTTTTAAGCTTGGGAAGTCGAACCAATGATTACAATCTTGTAATAGGTTATAAATGTGAGTTACATATCTATTCCAAACATATTCCACCCCATTTGTCCATAGTAAATTGAATATGACTATACTTGTATCCACAAAAACCTAATATTTGTATTGTTTGTTGATGTCATACACTCAAGAACATTTTTAAGAACTTTGATTGACAACAATGGGAACACTTTTAAAAATTGTTGCAGTAGCAGGCTATCTTCTTCCTATCATGATTTTATTAACACTATTTAAATTAATACAAATTCATGATTTTTATTCATACATATATGTAACCTGAAGGTGTAAAAAATCAAAGTCCTCCATGAGTAAACTATTAATCTTTCAGGGTATAGACATGAGACACAATACTGCATTCTGGACAGCCTCTACGAATATTCAAAGCAAAGACTTTATTTTGATTCCATCTTTTTAAGCTTGGGAAGTTGAACCAATGATTACAATCTTGTAATAGGTTATAAATGTGAGTTACATATCTATTCCAAACATATTCCACCCCATTTGTCCATAGTAAATTGAATATGACTATACTTGTATCCACAAAAACCTAATATTTGTATTGTTTGTTGATGTCATACACTCAAGAACATTTTTAAGAACTTTGATTGACAACAATGGGAACACTTTTAAAAATTGTTGCAGTAGCAGGCTATCTTCTTCCTATCATGATTTTATTAACACTATTTAAATTAATACAAATTCATGATTTTTATTCATACATATATGTAACCTGAAGGTGTAAAAAATCAAAGTCCTCCATGAGTAAACTATTAATCTTTCAGGGTATAGACATGAGACACAATACTGCATTCTGGACAGCCTCTACGAATATTCAAAGCAAAGACTTTATTTTGATTCCATCTTTTTAAGCTTGGGAAGTCGAACCAATGATTACAATCTTGTAATAGGTTATAAATGTGAGTTACATATCTATTCCAAACATATTCCACCCCATTTGTCCATAGTAAATTGAATATGACTATACTTGTATCCACAAAAACCTAATATTTGTATTGTTTGTTGATGTCATACACTCAAGAACATTTTTAAGAACTTTGATTGACAACAATGGGAACACTTTTAAAAATTGTTGCAGTAGTAGGCTATCTTCTTCCTATCGTTTATTGACCTCAATTTTAAAAAGATTATTTAGCCAGGTATACTCTGTGAAAGGGACAAGTCTTGCTCCAGGCAATGTTCCACTTTCTAATTTATTTTGAAAATATTCTTCCATTTCTTTTAATTTTGGTTGTGTAGCAGCAACGAATATAGACTTTTATTTACTTATTTATTATTTATAAGGTTCTATATTCGTTGGTAGCAGGCTATCAAATTAGCAATTAATATGATCGATTAATTGTTTTGTGGGACCGTTGACGGCGTTGAACGTTCTAAAAGTTTAGATTTTCAGTTTTGTGTTCTGTGATATGTGTTGTAGGGTTTGCTGTGAGTGGTTGTGAGCATGCGTGATAGTCTTAGAGCATGTACCTTCTGGAAATGCAGTGTACAAATGTCGTATAAAACTTTATTATCAAACAGCTCAATGACTCTACGTGATGCCAACATACAAGAGGAGCTTCACAAAGTGCTAATTCTTATTTGTGTAACACTCTCTACAATTACAATATTGTTACTTAAAATAATTAAAACACATAGTTGTATACAATGTTTTATTTATTTATGTAAAACACTATTCAGAAGCCAAAAATAAACTACATCAACATTTTCTTTTGCACATCGTACTGGGTCATTGCAGCGGCAGTGAAAAATGCATGGAGAGTGAGAAGGTTTCAGGTTAACAGTGTCTTTGTAATTTTCCAGATTAATTAGGTGATAGTGTGATTCCCCATCTTCGTTAAGCAGTTTTCTCAAATTGTGAATTTTCAGCTCTTCAAATAACTTGATAAATAAAAAGTCATATTTCTGATGACCTCGTACATATATGTGCGTGCATTTGGTTAGGAAAATTCTCAAAATATCGTTCATAGTATTCAAATCGTAGTGGCCATCAGAGTAGTGGAGTCCATGTAGCCGTTCTTCCAAATATCGTACTTGCCTTTTGTCTGCTGCTGATAGATAGTTAAACAGTTTGGGTGGTTTAAATAAAAACACACCAGAGCGTTTACGTGTCTTGATAACCAATTCCTTGGGAACAAATTTTCCCTCGATTTCGAAACCTTGAATGTCGACAATTGCAATTTCCATGGTGAACCGATGAAAAGCTGAACTGAAACTTATTTTCTAAACAGCTGAGTGATCTAATATAAGCTTCGAACAATTTCGCTGAGTGGGAGAAATTCCATTAGACAATCGTGGATAATAATGCAGAAGGCTCGGGTTTTATCGGGAAATCCCGTCTGACTTTCAATATCCAGCCGAATATCTACAGTCGATGATTTCATGGTGTCCTCACGTCGAGAGCAATCGATGACGAATAGGGTGTGCGTCTTGAATGCAATATAATCCAGTAGAGGGTGTTTGCCGCCGCCAAAGCTGGGATAAAAGTCCGTATACCTTTTGTACGCCTCACCGTACTCACTCTTTGAAAAATCTAAATCAAATCTCTCCATAGGCCAAAATTCGCTATTTAAATTTAGACGAATATTGGAAATGTGAATATTATCAAATTCCGTGGGATCTTCTTTGATGTTGCTGTGGCGATCTGTTTGGAAGGCTAAGATAACGTAACGAGGGCTTTCCAGTGCGGCACACGTCTTCACAGCCCAAATTTCACGAGTAGCACCTGTTTTGAGAGCAGGCAACTCATTTAGCTCCCATTTACGAAACGGTAAAATTATACCGGAATCCGCTTTGACGGCTTGCAATAAATCCAATTTAACGTCATCGTTTGGAAAAATGTGACGGACTTTGAGATCGATGTTGTTTATTGTCACTTTGCCCTTGGTTGCAGCATCCGTGATTATAAGGCAATCATCATCGCTACGGCTTCGCACCAGACGAATTGTTTGTTTACCACACATCACTTGCTTGTAGTCGTTGAAGATGGAAAACAAATGTCCCAATGGAATGTACATGTGAAAAGTTTTATCGGCGGCATTCATATACGCTTTATGTGGAAAATTCCACCCGGCTATGAATAGGTCCTTTGAACTGTTGGGGTCGTAGCACAAGTATCCACGAATTGTACTCACGCGACCAGGGTCTCTCACGGTTTCAATTTCCTTGCCGCACAACTCGTACGTAACGCTGTCGAAGAAGAAAGCTCCAGCATTTGGTGATAGAGAAACATCTCCATTGCCTGCTGTCTTCACCACTTGACCCTGGATTGAGATGCAGGAATCAGCCATGGAAAACCAACAATCTGTTTGATTGATGGTGATTTCAACGATATCATTGTTGCCGAATGACTTGACGTATGGATAGTAGGTTCGCAACTCCTCGCGTCTTACACTATCATCAAAATTTGGCTTGCGGAAGATATCGAACATTTGATGAGTTGACATGGTAGCCGAGCGTTTGTAGAAACAATCTGTTTGAGAGCGTGAGTGATCTCTTGAGAGGTTTCATAGAAACTGATGGTGGTCGAGGAGCGGTTGACTTCTTATATGGTTCTTCATCAAATACAAGTCGACCCATTATTATTATTGTAGTTGTTTCAGCTCAAGTCGAATGATGATTTCTTCACCACGAAAATTCACAAGTTCAGAGTCTTGATTCAAAATTTGCAATGTGAGGTTATGTATTTCGCTTCTGTTAATCGGCAAATAGATTAAATACTGAGGTGTTTCGTCGATGGCAAAACCAGGATCAACTGCAACGGCAAACTCGTAAATGGTGTGTGAAGGAGTGTTGTTGTAGAAGGCTCCTGATGTGATGTTGCTATCAATGTGGATGGTACGCACTTTGATAATGTTCACTGGTAAATCGGAACTGTGAACTTGATTGCGTGGTAGCAGCTGTTTAGAGAAGCCCACCGATGCTGTCTTGCGGTTGAAAGTCCACAGCGTACTTGCTGCTGAAAAGCTCACACTTGAGAGTATTGTTGTTGGGTTTCAATGAGAAAATATTCTCAACGTCCTTTGCCAAATGAATGCCAAGTGCCTTTCTAATATAAGCTTCGATGTCACCAATTTCGTATGAACCTTCAGGCAAGTCTATGAATGTTTGCGTGTTTTGATCGTCAAACAGGTAGATCTTGTCACCTTTCTCAATGTTTGGGATGCTGTTGTAAGAGTGAAAACTCAATAAAGCTAGTCCGTAGTTATAGTTGGGGTCCAACTGAATAGGTGGTTGAAAATCAATCGACAGTATTGGGCTGCGACCTTTCAATGTGATGATCACAGACATGACTGAAAATTGGCTGCTTGTTAGCTGCTATATAGGTATATGTAAAAAACAATAATGCAAAATATTTATTTTTTATTATAGAGAAATTTCAAGCATAAATGACCACAATTTGATTGATTGTATGTCTGATAAGAGTCATTGTTGTAGAGGATTTTCACTCCATTGCCAAAGTAGTCGGCTAATTCTCGAGGTGGTTTCAAACATCCAAAGCTATCAAAGTACTGAACGGTGTTTCCATTTCGCACATAAGCTACCCAATGTGTACCGTGATGACTGCTGGTATCCAAATTAACGATGGCAGACTCCTTTGTTTGTGAATGTTTAGGTAAGGCGTCTCGCATAAATACTCCCCTAAAGTGGGGGATCTTCAAATGTTTGGCATATTGCTCAAGCTCGTGATTGTAAAGTGCTCGATTGGGTAGCTTTATTGGGAGTTTTTTTGCTTCTTTAAGTAAAGCCCGAAGCCGTTGCGGGACTTTTTAAGAAAAATACCGCTTCCTTTCTTCGCAAGCTCTTCCATGGCTTGATTATGGCGCTGGTCCTCCTCCAACTTCTTGCGGACGTTCTTTGCATCTATCACGGCTTTGGCTACTCCACTGGCTCCCCCGGCAAGAGCTCCAAGTGCTGACAACCCCGCAAATAGGGGTATTAGTGGGAGAAAACCACCAATTTTCGACTCAAAAGGAATGACTCGAGGTACACGGATTTTCTTGCGACCACCTGCCTTCTTAATGACTGCTCGGGCTGCTCTCAACGCCAATAACGATGTCTTACGGACATCACTTCCAGATCCGACAATAGCTCTCTTGATTGGTAGAACCACATTCTGTCGAAAAGATTTTTTTCCACATCGTTTTTTGATTCCAAGCCCCATCTTGCGTTTAGCCTTCATGCCTGTAGTTATAAGCCAAGAAGCTGCTTTTTCACCAAGTGAAGCGTCCTTTGACTTGAATCTCTCCCAGGCTCGATTTTCCAACTCGTAATCAGCCTTATGACGATCCGCCAAAGACTTGTATTTACTGTAGGCGATATCGTGCGCTCGACAAGCAGCGTCTGTCTTATTGATTCCCTGCTGACCTTTGGAGAGACGGTCTAGAAGTTTTGTACCGGGCCCACAAAACTGATAACCAGGTAGATGTAGTTCAAATGGTAATTTATTGATTGCACTATTCAGTAGACTACCTCCTTTGGGAGTTAGCATGATACTGATTGAAACTGAGATAAACTGGTGTATTTAATTAGTATACGCAATAAGGATGATGTCAGTATATCATAAGATGTATATGAAGCAACAAGATGTCAACTGCCTATCGAAAATTTGGACTTTGTCGAAGAATCATCATCATCAGCAAGTCGACACGGACAATTGTTACCAAATTCCCTACGAGCAGCATTCTGCGGACCTAGTGGTTGCGGAAAGACCAACGCATCGTTATCACTGCTATTCAATGAAAACGGTCTACGATTCGAGAACGTCTACATCTATTCCAAGTCACTCTACCAACCAAAGTACCAGCTCTTACAAGACGTTCTCAAGCTGGTTAAAGGTGTATCGTATTTTCCCTTTAAAGACAACGAAGAAGTAATTGATCCGAGTGAGGCACGCGAATGTTCAGTATTCATTTTCGATGATGTGAATGGTGATAAACAAAACAAGATTCAAAATTTTTTTTCGATGGGAAGGCACAGGAATATCGATTCAATATATTTATGCCAAACGTATAGCAAAATACCTAAGCAACTGATTCGAGACAATTGCAACGTAATTGTCATATTCAGACAAGATGAGGTAAATTTGAAGCACGTCTTTGATGAGCACGTGTCTCCCGACATGGACTATGATAAATTTAAGACAATGTGTTCGGAATGCTGGCAAAATCGTTTTGGCTTTATTACAATAGCTAAGGACTTCAACTTGAATGATGGCCGCTACCGTAAAGGATTCGATAAATATATAAAGGTTCAATAAAGATGATTGGTGTTAGTTGATAAAAATGTCTTCATTGAGTAGCAACATTGCTGCCACTGCTCGAAAGAAAAAGATCAAGCAATTGGCACGTTCTATTCGCAAGAAATATCTTAGTCTGAAGCTGGGAAAGTCGGAACATGATGAAACATTGAATAAACTTTTTAGACCGGTAATGACACCGCTACAAGATATTGCCTCAACTACGGCAAAAGTTCTCACTAAGATGCCAATACAGACCATTAAACGTGAAGTAATTAAACAAGAAGTGCAGCAGCTGCCACCAGTCAAAAAACATGAGTTGGAAGAGACACAATACCTCGATGAAGAACCAATCGCTGAAACTAGTATACATACCAATGATGATGATGATGAGGTGGAGAACGAAACCTTTTACGAGGATCCCGGTAATCTCTCTAAAGAAGCAATAGAGGACTACATGGATCAGTATCCTCCAGTTGCACACAAATATCTTGAAGACTATATCACTAAAAGCGATGATATTGACAACATATATGGACCTATATATGACGCTGCAAGTTCCAAATGGTTTCTTGGGCAAAAGGAAATCAATTTCAGTCGTAGTACACGTCACATTATCGTTGATGGGTTACAGTTTCGAGGTACTCCAGGGTTATATCAACTAATATTTTACAAGTCCCCTGATTACGCTCCCGATGATTTAGAAGCATACAGAAAAGTGTTGGTAATGACATCAGCACACAAGAATGCAGCAGGTCGTTTGAAAGCTTCAAGTCTATATAAATATACTGAAATTATAAAGCCAATGTTTCCTCCTTTGACAAAGAAGCAACGTTTTGCTGGAACTGGTATGAAGTTAACTTACAATAACAAGCCAATGGAATACGTCTACTGGGATGATCCCAACGAATTGGTTGAACGGTTGAAACTACTGATTGCATCCAAGGAAGCAGGCAACACCTCTCACGACAACGAAATAATTGCCATTTTAAATGAACTTAAGGAAGCTAATATTATCCGAGATAAATAAATTTCGAAATTGAAAGTGTATATTATTCCTTATCCTATGGCAAACATATCAGTTTCATGATGACTTTAAACAAGTTTGGGCGTAGTGCCCATCAGCAACTAATGTCATCAACATCACATAACCTAGCTTTTATGAAAGTGCCATTTTCCTTTACCGCGGAGGGAAATATCGATGCTGAGAAGCTGAAAATTACCAATGTCGAAGTACCGACGAAGGCCATGGATGCCGCCAACAAGCAGTACGTTGATAAGAAAATAGCAAACGGACTTCAGCAACTACATAGTGATTTTCAAATAGCTTTCAGCAACTACACTGGTGAAGTTCAGCAAACCTTATCTATGTTTAAGCAAAACGAAAAGGTTAGCGAGGAACGTGGAGCTCAAAACTTTGCTGCAATGAATACTCGCATGGTGAAAACCGAACAAGCTATGGAAACCCAAGTACAAAATATATCGCTTCTCATTTCAAAATTCAATATATTAGAAGCTCAGTTGGAATATGTCCGGAAAGAATATAAGAAAACCATCACAAAATTTGAAGCCTCGTTTAATGACAACCGTATATTACAGGAAAAACGTATAAATGATCTGGAACTTTCTCTGAAACAAGCTCCTAAAGGTGTTGATGCAGCAGAAGTATTAAATATTGTTCGAAAGGATAAGGCTAAAGATCTTTCTGATCTAACTGAACTTAGAGACAAGATGACAAAAGTAGTGCCTGACCTATACCGAGACATGCAAAAACTACATGATGATATTGCAAATCAAATGTTGGACCAAAATCAAAAACTTGAAGCAATCGCAGACAGTATTGCTGCAATTAAAAAGCATCATTAGGGTCAATAAAAACATGCCTTTGTCTATTTTTAAGCAGTATACAAGATGGCTCCTATAGCGAAACATTCCAAAGAAAAAGTTCAAGTCGTTAAGGAACTGCATAGACCTGTGAGACGAAACTTTCCTCGCCGACGTGTAATAATCAAAGGTTTCGATGACTCCTGGCAGTCTGACCTCGCACAAATGGATCTCTATGCAAAATCCAATCGTAATTTCAAGTTCTTCCTCGTGGTGATTGATTGCTTTTCAAAGTACGTGTGGACGAGACCGCTGAAAACGAAATCCGGTGAAGAGGTAACTCGTGCCTTTGAGAGTATTCTCAAGGAAGGACGGCACCCGAAAAATCTCCAAACCGACCAGGGTAAGGAATACTACAATAGTTGCTTTCAGAAACTAATGAAGTCATACGGAATCAACCATTATAGTACATTTAGCGGAATGAAAGCTGTAATAGCTGAACGAGTAATTAGAACGTTGAAAGATCGGCTCTACAAGTACTTTAGTTTGAATGGCACCTATAAATGGGTGGATATTCTACCGGAAATTGTCAAGGACTATAACCATCAAAAACATTCCAAGACGAAGATGAGACCTGTGGACATTAATAGGAAAAACGCTCGAGATATTAAAGTTTACAATAACTTGAAAATTTTTGGACCAAGAAAATTTAAAGTCGGAGATGTTGTGCGAATAAGTAAAACCAAACACGTTTTTGATAAAGGTTTCCTTCCTAGCTGGAGTACGGAATTATTTAAAATTACACAGGTTAAAATAACTAATCCGGTTACGTATATTTTGGAAGATATGAACGGAACACCGATTCAAGGGAGCTTTTACGAAGAAGAATTGCAAAAGGCAGCCTATCCCGATGTGTATCTCGTCGAGAAAATTTTGCAACGAAAAGGAAAACAGGTTAAAGTTCGGTGGCTTGGGTTTGATTCGAGCCACGACAGTTGGATTGACGGTGAAAACAGACTGTAATTCCAAGATCAACCACAAATTTATGATGTATGCTAAACAATAAAAATGCTAATTTGATCATATTTTGTTTTATTTAAACATATAATACTAGATATGTACAATATAATTGGGAAACAAATAACACATATACTAATGTGCCTATTATACAAATACATAAATTGATTTATTCTAATTTGGTAATTTGTTGGGCTTCGTTGGAAATCTCCGTGGCAACGTTTTCATTCATGATGGATTCTATACTTTTAACCAGGTCAGAATCATACAATGGCTCAAGAGAATGATGCTGATTTCGCAGTGTGTTGCCTCTAGCGAACCACTTTAAGTTCTCAAGTCGGAACTTGAGAGCATTACCTATATCTACAGGATGGGAGACATTGTACCACTCTTTAACTAGTTGAGCATTAGTATTTTTCTTCAGCACTTTGTTTATAGTTGCATGGAAAGACACTCGCTGCCTGCGTATGAGGTACCATTCGCTCTTACTAAGAGCCAACAGAGCCATGCATCTCTGTTTTTTGTGGTTGATGGACTTTGGAGCTACTCGATGGACTACGTCTTTCCTCAAGCGTTTTACTACCTGATGCTGTATTTTGTTAGAGACCACGTTCAGAATCTCACGATGACGTTCCGATGCTTTGACAGATTCCTCTTCTAGTCTAACTCGATGCAGTTCGGCTTTGGCCCTAGCTTCCTCAGCTTGAATACGTTCTTTTTCAGCCTTAACTCGTTCCTCTTCAGCTCGCATACGATCTCGATCTGCTTTGTTTCTCTCTTCTTCCGCTTGTAATCGTTCTTTTTGCATTTGAATCATCTCAGCCTCAGCGGTATTCTTTACTTGTATCATAATTTGCTTAAGTTCATCCAACTCAGTCATCAAATGCTGGTTTTGTGCAGAAATTAGGTCGTTGTGTGCAGAAATTTGTTTGAGACGCATTTCCTCGTGATGTTTCTCGTAAGTGATATATTTCATTGAGATGCGTTTAATTAAAGTGTAGAGGATGCGAATTTCTGTAGCTTTCTTGCTCCGCATCTGCATAAGCAGCATTTCAAAGTCGATGGCGCTCATGCAAATGTATTTCTTTTGAGTTATGTTTGCATCTTGAATTTCTTCGTATTCCATTGTTGGCTGCTGCGTCTTGAGCAAATCCATAAAATGATATTTTTTTGTCTGTACTCACCAATGTAACCACACCACTCCAGGACATTATCATCGATGAGCACTTTGTCTGTCCACGTCAGCTTCCAGAAGAAAGCGTTACATCTATCATTTTCAATGTCGAGACCAAATTTGAGACATACTTCCGTATAGGTTAATTTACCCATCGGCGTAACCCACAGTCTAACATCTTGATCACTTTCAACTTTATTGTGTTTAGGTTGAATAGATGCCATCTTGGAATTGTACTATGTTAATCAATTGTTGCAAACGAACTGAAATTTTTTCTTCTTTGTTAAGATGACTAAAGGATGTATCATGTGACGTCACAGAAAAAGGGAGGGAGGCCCGCTAAGAGGGGCCATGATTGTCAGATTTCCATATTTCCCTAGATCCCGGAAAAACAAACTTAGTGCGTATTGTTTCTTTAAACAGCGATGAGAAAAATCCCTATACCTAGGGAAAACACACGATTGAATTGATTATCTTGGCAATGTAGCATCATGATGATAGCTAATGGAATGTGGAATATGCATTGTATGTTGTGTTGACAAATTTAGAGCAAAATGCTAGTTCAAGTTTAAATCGACCAATGAGAGCACGGCTTATGACGTCACAGAAGGGGGAGGCACTCCGTAGAGTGTGTTGAAGTTAGAGAGATAACAAAGTTCGCTATACCATTCGTTCTAATCGGAAGTAAATTTTGAGTAATTATCTATTGTCTATTAAGGCAGTAAAACATACTCTTGTTTTAAATTTTATTTCAAATAAAGCTACGTATAATATATTATAATATGCCAGCAGCAATATCAAGGGCTGTTATGGCAGTAAAACCAACTCTTGTTTTAAATTTTATTTCAACCATAACCTGTATACCAGACGACAGTTCCAGTTTAACTATCAAACGATCAAAATGTTGAGTGAAGAGCCTACTTTTAGTGATGATGATGATATGGAAACTGTTAATAGTGTTTTGAATCAATATGAAGAAGAAGCAAAATCAGAAAAAGTGTTACTATTATCCCAGTGCTTTCGACTTTATAGTTCTTTTTGTACAGTGTCCTGTGGCTTGAGTCCTGCTAGATGCTTTGACCCAGTAATAGTTCTACAGCGAGAAGATGATGAAAAAGTTATCTTTAATAAATCTGAATGGTTCAAAGTTACAGAAACATTACGAAAGTCTCTGGATATATTTTTCACAGAAGATGATGAAGAGAACGACTTTTTACATAATCCTGTACTATGTGGACAATTCCTTACTGTAAGCCTGTCATCAACCAGTGATCTTGATAAGTCAATAAAGGTGCAGAAATTTCATAACAGTTTGTGGTTGAGTCAATTTGATATTGAAGAAATTTTAAACATAGACACTCATTTACTATCACACAGGGTAAAATTACTTGAAAGTATTAATTTTTATACATATTATTTAAATGTAATAATTACTGTTGATAAATGGTTGAATTCTACATGTAAAATAATAACAACCGATACTAAATGTTGTAGTTTAAATGTTTATAGTTTCATACATGGAATATGTGATTCTAGCGATAATATATTATTAGCCAATGCTCTTAGAGAATACATATTTTTTTATTCACATGAAATTTATAATAAATTAGGTATTTACTAATAGTTTTTTCATTTTCCTTTATACATTATACAATATAACCATACCTTTTCCTAACATATGACAGAAAGTGGAGGGAGGTATGGCTCAACCAACCAATGAGGGTGTAGTTTATGACGTCATGGTAAAGTAGTGGGAGGCCCGCTAAGAGGGGCCATGATTGTCAGATTTCCATATTTCCCTAGATCCCGGAAAAACAAACTTAGTGCGTATTGTTTCTTTAAACAGCGATGAGAAAAATCCCTATACCTAGGGAAAACACACGATTGAATTGATTATCTTGGCAATGTCGCATCATGATGATAGCTAATGGAATGTGGAATATGCATTGGAAACTAACCTAACCCTTCACCTATCACAGTCTCACACGGACACGAACCACAGAACACACGACGTTACAACCTGTCACCACACTTTTTTATTCACATGAAATTTATAATAAATTAGGTATTTACTAATAGTTTTTTCATTTTCCTTTATACATTATATCCCTCAACATTATTCATCATACAATATAACCATACCTTTTCCTAACATATGACAGAAAGTGGAGGGAGGTATGGCTCAACCAACCAATGAGGGTGTAGTTTATGACGTCATGGTAAAGTAGTGGGAGGCCCGCTAAGAGGGGCCATGATTGCCAGATTTCCATATTTCCCTAGATCCCGGAAAAACAAACTTAGTGCGTATTGTTTCTTTAAACAGCGATGAGAAAAATCCCTATACCTAGGGAAAACACACGATTGAATTGGAAACTAACCTAACCCTTCACCTATCACAGTCGCACACGGACACGAACCACAGAACACACGACGTTACAACCTGTCACCACACTTTTTTATTCACATGAAATTTATAATAAATTAGGTATTTACTAATAGTTTTTTCATTTTCCTTTATACATTATATCCCTCAACATTATTCATCATACAATATAACCATACCTTTTCCTAACATATGACAGAAAGTGGAGGGAGGTATGGCTCAACCAACCAATGAGGGTGTAGTTTATGACGTCATGGTAAAGTAGTGGGAGGCCCGCTAAGAGGGGCCATGATTGCCAGATTTCCATATTTCCCTAGATCCCGGAAAAACAAACTTAGTGCGTATTGTTTCTTTAAACAGCGATGAGAAAAATCCCTATACCTAGGGAAAACACACGATTGAATTGATTATCTTGGCAATGTCGCATCATGATGATAGCTAATGGAATGTGGAATATGCATTGTATGCTGTGTTGACAAATTTAGAGCAAAATGCTAGTTCAAGTTTAAATCGACCAATGAGAGCACGGCTTATGACTTCACAGAAAAAGGGTAGGAGGCACTCCGTAGAGTGTGTTGAAGCTAGAGAGATAACAAAGTTCGCTATACCATTCGTTCTAATAGGAAGTAAAACAATGTTCTGTATTTAAAATTTTATTTCAAAGCTACCCCTCACAAAACACAACGTCAACCACGGAACAAGAAACTAACCTAACCCTTCACCTATCACAGTCTCACACGGACACGAACCACAGAACACAAGACGTTACAACCTGTCACCACACAAAACACAACGTCAACCATATCATCATTTCAGCCCCCTTTACATAACCTCACTTTTCATCAAACACACCAGCCCCCATAACAGCCATCAGGTCCCCCCTAAAGAACGACACCCGCAAGACAACACACATAACCTCACTATTACACACCATCCAGACACCACCAACACACACCGGGGGCCCCCACGAAAGCACACCCATAACCTATAAACACATAACCTATACACACATAGGACACCAAACATCAGCCCCCCACACCAATGACACCGGGGGGCCACAGCGGAGCCCCCACGGAAACACACCCAAAGACAACATAACCTATAAACACATAACCTTACACCATACCCCCACACCAATGACACATAACCTTACACGGAGCCCCAGCGGAGACCCCCACGGAAGCACACCTATAAACACATAGGACACCATACATCAGCCCCCACACCAACGACACATAACCTATACTCACATAACCTTACACGGGGGCCCTCCACCGACATACACACAACACAGGGACCACAGCGGAGACCCCCACGGAAGCACACCTATAAACACATAACCTTACACCATACATCAGCCCCCACACCAACGACACATAACCTATACTCACATAACGTTACACGGGGGCCCCCGACATACACACAACACGGGGGCCCCCAACGGAGCCCCCAGAGGAAGCACACCCATAAACACATAACCTTACACCATACATCAGCCCCCCTCGGCCCCCACACCAATCACACATAACCTTAACGTTACACGGGGGCCCTCCACCGACATACACACAACACGGGGGCCCCCAACGGAGCCCCCAGAGGAACCCTACGGGGGCACACCACACCCAAAACACTAGATGCGCAGCCCTAAGCCACTTCCGGTCTAGAAACCCCGTTGTTATTCTACTTGTAACTAATTTCAACACTAAATTATTTTTAGTATTTTCATACTAAATGCATGTACAAATCACATATTAATAAATATTTAAAAAATTCCTGGCTTCTATAAAAACTGATCAGGCAAGGGTATGAAACAAAGTTTTATAAAAAGGGAGGTGTACCTAAGACATTAAAATGAAGTCATATCCACATATTCAATATCTATAAAAAACAACAGAATGTATAGGAACCATTTACACTTATAATTGTATAAAATATTCAGTTGTTTTGTTCAAGAGATATATAATCTGGTACTTTTTGGTCGTAGAAAATAGATTGAAAAGTGATTTGAGAGCAATATTTGAAAGGAACATTAAATGAAAAATCATAAATATTATATTTTTTTCTTGTTTTTGAACAACTCAAAAACTGGAGTTTAATGACGTAAAAAAGTACCAGCAGACTGGTAATGGCCTTAAATGGTACACATGCTAAGCAGCGCCACCTAGTGACTAAAGATTTACATCCTCTATAAAGGAACATGTTTCTCGTATTGTGGGAATAGGAAATTGGTCCACCATCTTCTAATCTTACACCATCACTAAAACAATGCAAGGGAAATATTTCATTTTTATAGACATCAGATATGTTCATGACTTTTCTAATATGTACTGCATTGAAACCTCAAGAAGAATGTTAAGAGGGCAGGTTCTGTCTAGAGCGTACGACTTTTGGTTGACATGTTTGTCAAGAAGACATTATTTATGGATAATCCAAGACCTTAAGCATTTTCGTTATACGCACGTAATGAACGTTCAGTATTTTATTTTATAATATAAGCGGAAACTAAGATATTTTATATTAAAACCGAAAACATGCCTGATTTCTGTTAGTAAATTACTACACTAAAGGATTATTAAATTTTTAATATTATTATGTACTTATAAAACAACACACAAACTGATTAATAAGTGTTAGTTACCTGATAAGCCACTGTGGTATCCGAGAGTTTGATCGTCTCTGGCTCTTGGTCTTTGATCATGCATTTGATGATGATGATGATGGTGGGGATGGGGTAAGGTCTGGGTTTTATGAGCCATGTTAATACCACCTGTGGCTGGTATTTGCATTTCGTACACAGTGTACGCACCTGGATAATCTACCGGTTGGTGTTCCATCAAATAAGTATTCGTCGCTGATTTTCTGCTGTCATCCTGGAAAAATGCAAAAAGGTATTTAGAATTTTTA
The DNA here is from genome assembly GCA_034190945.1 of Octodonta nipae. NCBI lineage: Eukaryota > Metazoa > Arthropoda > Insecta > Coleoptera > Chrysomelidae > Octodonta > Octodonta nipae. The sequence continues at coordinate 107,982,421 of CM067220.1, forward strand.
TATTTTTAATAACTATACTGGATGAGCTAGTATAAATGGCAATTGTCAACAATAACAAAATTATGTCAAAGAATGGTCACCCACAAAATAAATGGAAAATAACGTTGGAAGCTTCGGCACGATTAAGCCAAACAGTTGCACAGTATTCAGTATTAGAGTACAGTTGAAGTTCTTAGAGTTTCTGCCGATAATCCCCAGGTGGTGCCAAAACTTATGTATGATGTTATTTTCTCTATTCTCATTTATAAACTTAAAGCTTATCAAAATTAATTCTGCCTAGCTGCTGACTGAGTTTAATATACGACTCTTTTTTGTATAAAGTGAAATTAGTAACTAAAAACTTAAGCGAGCTTAATTGATAATTTTTGGAGTAGCGATTTTTTAGAACTCCCGCTATAGTAAATTTTATATTTTCTGTCTCTTCTTTGTTTGTTTTCTGTTCTTCCGGTCAAGATTTACTGTGGGTTTTCGTAAAATTTTTTCGTCCTCAAGATGCCTTCCACCATCGATCCTAGCCTCGTATGAAGAAAAAAAAAACCTACATTCCTTAAGAGCTGCTACTACAAAGTTAATTTTCAATTTTATAATTTGTGATTTTTGCTCGAGTCGAACCAGCAATATCAATCTTACGTTTTGTAATTTAAACTCCGCTCTACACTGTATGTAATATTTCCAAAATGATACATTTGTACGAGTAAAACAGTAAATACTTCCACTTGATTTGAGTATATTAAGGTCAAGTCTCAAAACAAGATGAAAAATTACCATATATCGTTAACAAAATTTACATTTTGTAAAATAAAACAACTACAAATTAACACAAGAAAAAGGGTTGCTTAATTAAAGCATTTAAATGTTTCTGTATTTTTTTATTTGTAACATCTGTGTCGCCTTTATAGGCCTTCATCAAGAATGCTTGATGGCCACTAAAACTTCAAAAATAGTAACAATATAATTGAAGAGGTTTTAAGCAAATTTCTGCAAATCATAATTCTACTTGATATTGATTTTTTTTACTTTTATTTTCCTGATGAATAAGATTACACTGGGCTAATATTCTTGTGCCATATTATGTCAAATATCATTTTGATGTTTTTTTAACCAACATTTTACACTCCGACCACTCTAGCAATAAATAAATTTACTTAATTTCAACACTAAAATTCTACATCTAATTGTAGCAAATGCAACAATTATTCTCTTAATATCAATATTGCCTGAATTTTGTTCTACCTCAAAAGGAACATAAATGAGATTAACTTTATATAACATGTTCCAGTAGCTCTAGGACCAGGTGTACATTAATTTTTTGACGTAAATAAGAAGAGGATGACCGTGAAACTGGCAACAGATATAAACATTTACCGGAAGTTCTTAAGTGGGATATTGAAGAAAATAGGTATAGTGATCCAGAGAGTTCATTTGAAACATATATGCAAAAACATATTTGGCGTATAGATTGTCATTTAAAAGACTTAAGTGACCTTTTGAGAATATTATTGGTTTCTAACTCCACATTTGTAGAAAATTCTGTATATTCCAACAATTCCAAACGTTCGGGGTATAGGTCAGACCCCGTTGTCAATTGCAATAAACAAACTTTATTACTGGCTGTAAAATAATCCGGTTCTCATTTATATTGTTGGTGGTTCTTTGCATATTTATAGAAGTCAAAGAATTTCATGAACAATACAGATTTAAAACATATTTGAAATGCAAATTAACTTACCCCATAATCATTTTGACTTTCCTCATTGCTGTAAGTTTCACTTTTCTCGCTTACAGAGGAAAGTGTTTCTCCAGTAACTGTGTCATTGTAACTGCTTGGTGCATACATTTCTATCGTGGCCGATTTGTTAGTCTGATTATTTTGCTCTGAAAATAATTACAAATTTCATATACCAACTATCTACAAGTCAACAGAAAAAATAATAGAAATTAAAAATAAACAAATAAAACAAACCTCTAAGACGTTTCGTCCTTCTTTTGAGCATGCATCCTGCTACCAAACCGATGTTGATAAACAAAAGAATAACACCAATAATAGAAATAGAGATAATGATAATTCTCGGAAAATCTTGTTTCTCCAACAGTTCCTCTGGCAGAACTTTTTCGACAGTGTTCGGCATAAATTCTAAACAAAATAAAAAAGAAAACATAATTAATTACCTGTCATTCGTTTTTTCGATCTTCGGTGAATACAAAAACCGATTAGTAGGACATTCATGAGGATAAACAGAATTCCAAATATAGAACCGACGATGAAGAGCAGACTGGGGAAGTTCTCCATGTCATCGTCCAAATTCGTTTTTAGGGATGTAGGTGCTTTGGCTGTCATAAATTTAGTTATATGAGTAAATGTTAGTATGGAATGAGAAACTGTTAGTTGTTATTAGGAGGTAAAAATTATATAGTGACCAAGAAATATCAACAACTTTAAATATTCAATTAACTGATATGTATATAAAACCCAAATTTTATTAGCAAATAAACTCTGAAATCGATCTAGGCTAGAAAAAAATCGATTTATAACGATCAAAAAAGTTATACCCTGAAATTTTTAATAATTCAAAATTTCGTAACTTTGTAATTTTGAAAGACCTTTTTAAGGCGTCATATATAATATTGAGAGAAATCAATAAAATTTTCAACTAGAAGTAATTTGTGTAACAAAAACCCTCCACCCAGGCTCGCGTTTTCTTAGGGGATGATGAAAGAAATCTTCATTACGCCCCGTATACAGTCCTAAAGTAAGGGATATATTCATTTTTTACGTAATTATGAATGTAAATAAAAAAGTCTGAAGCAGATTTATTTTTTATATATGAAACTACACTATTTGAACAAAATTAGTCACCTGTCCCTTCAACCCCCTAAGGATAATAACTACCCCTAAAAAAGTTTAAATGTAAAGGGGTAGTCTATGATACCGCGTTTAAAAGGGTTTTCAATTCTTTATTCAGCAATATAAAACTTTTTACTTTTGGACGTTGTTAGTAGGAAAACTACACTTCCAATTATTTAATTTGTAAAGTAATTAATGATGCTATAGAACGGCTAAAAATCAATATATTGCTGAACAAAGAATTAAAAACTATTTTATACTTTTAAATTATTTTCAATACCTACAGTTCATAGCCCTTCGCTATTATATCAAAACAATAACAAATTGTTTTTTCTTCAGTTTATATGGCATCATTAACAGTTTCAACTGCCAGAGTTATTTCTTCGTCAGTTGTTTTGTTGTTTACCTTATTGTGTGGTAGTGTTGTTCAAGAAAGAAATATCGGGTAACGTTTTTCCTATTTCAATATTATGTTAAATATTTTGATTCTCTGCTATTCCAAGATTTATATAGGAGAGTATTGCAGAATTTTCCAAGTCTTTGGAGTTTAGCAACACTTTTCATTAAAAGTACATTGTCTGGTACTCATTTTGCCACTGTTATCGCTTGACCACATAACATTAGTATACGCTTTATTAACATTTATTCATCTCAGAATAGTATACATTAAACACAACACTAAATTGCTGTAATCTGTTATGTTATAAGGCCAACCACTCCAATGCTATAAAATTGTCTGGATTAATTGAGAGATGTAGTAAGAGTACAAACAGTGTAAAATCGTATGTTTTCCCTGACCTTTCAGGTAACCCTTAGATATTACTCTTCCCTCCACCACCTCGAGCTTTCCGGGCTCTTGACTGACTTTCTAGCAAACAGGCACAAATGGGACTTTGCTGTTTTGTACTGCTCAGAAAAATAATTGAAGAGCAGAATCTCCCTTTAGTTGAAGACATTTTGTTTGTCTTCTAAACGTTGTTTGTGGCATATACTTGATTACACCACAATCGAAATAAAACGACGTATGTTGAAGGAAAACCAAACGTTTCAAAGTCTATACTGACTTCGTTGTCAATGGTTTTATATTTATTCAATAAATATAAAACCAAACGTTTCAAAGTCTATTCTGACTTCGTTGTCAGTGGTTTTATATTTATTGATGTAAATTGCAAAAATGAAATTTTTATTGGAACGTTTGGTTTTCTTTCAACATACGTTGTTTTATTTGGATTGTGGTGTTATTGCCCAAAAAAACATAAAAGTCACATTTTTTTTATCACACACCTAGCGACGTAACTAAATTCTGGTAATAAATTTCTTTTCTACACAGTACCACCTGGCCGGAGATACAGTTGTTTTTAAAATAATATTGCAAAGTGCTTTCGATGTGTTGGCTACTTGATCATTAAGAGTAAGAGTCGACTATAGTCAACAAGCAATTGAAATATGTTGTCTAGTCCAATAATCGTTTCCCCAAATTTATGTATGTTTACTTGTTGAATATTAGAGAGTGAAACAACTGAACAGAGTATTGCCTAGAAATTGAGTTCGTGCAGAAACGGATTTGGTAATTATTCGCCTTGCCGATAACAAAGATATGAATCAGTACGTCATACCAAATTTTACGGGTTTCTTTTGAAATAATCAACTTGCTCTTAATCATTTGTAAGTTGAAAACGTGTTTAGCTCCAAATATCGCGTTTATTATGTGAGTTAATTGAATATCCGTTTAGGGTTGATAAATCGTTTCCTGCACACTTTTGTGTTTTTTTTCTATCGTTTTCATTTAGTTGTTTATGGAAGAGTGACAGCTATTATTGATTTGCTCTTGAAGATGGGGTAGATTTCTGATTTCAAAGTGAAAGAAGTGTCTTTTACCATGAATCAAACAATGCATTACTTCTTAATTTTTTTATAACTTATTATTGGTTATTTCCATCTTATTCAGTTGTTCGTAAAGGTGGTTTATACACAAGACAACACAATTAGGCCGCCAAGTTCAACTTCAGTTTTCGATAAGTATTTATTATGTGTGTCAAGTCCTACTTTAAGTCTAATATATCCTAGCATGAACTAAAAATTGAATACTTTTGATTCACTCAATAATTATATCACTGGCGCTAGACATCCGTTTCCTATGGTTAAAAAAGATGGGTGGGATATTTCATTTACATGTCTTAATGTTTAGGATTTTGATGTTACAGTTGCCTCAGGTTGTCAATAAATATTTATTCAGAATTTTCCAGTATCACTCATATAAACATTTATTTACTATTTGTACTCCCCTGTTTAATCATTTCAATCGTCCCTCGTAAACAACCCCAGTAGCAGTACCGACACAACAGACAAAAACAAGCTGCCCGTCATCTAAACAATGACCTTTTCAACTACCTAATTTACACTACTTGATACGGATTACATTTATGGCTGATTTAGACGCTACCAATGGCTGGAATGCTAGTGAGAATTTGACCGAAAAGTCACTGGCAAATTTCGAGTGGAATTCAAGCTCGCTAACGTTTTACCGTTTACCGATTGCCAGAATTTAACCATATAGCTACTGTGCGAGAATCTCATGTGTGTTTATTTATTGTAAAGGAATTAGCGAAACAGCAGAATCATGGCAGCACGATAGTGAAGGCTTATAAATAAAATCCACCGCCACTACATTTACTTCATTAATTTTTCGCAATTTCAGATAATACGTAGGCTGCAAACCTTTAATATTTTTTTGTACATCGATTATTGTAAGGGCTGGTGGAATATTCCTTTGATTTACGATAACTTGAATCGACGCACTTTTCATTTCAGTATTATGCCTGTCTAACTATGTTCACAAGTTCATGGGAAATATATTGGTGTTCCTATTTGCTTAATTCTAGAGATCTCGAAGTCCCACACGTATATATGTATGACCACACACACAAGGTAAACTGTTGACGCAATACTTGGGATTTTGCGCTGAATTTTGTATACCTAAGACCAGATCGCAAAGTATTATTTGTTTTAAAAACTATTTTAACTTCGTATTTATTTCCTAATTGTTTAAAACATTTAGATAAATCCCGGAATTTATCATAAGTTGATTTGGATTTTGTGTTTAACAAACTTACTAAATTACAATCAACACAATAGCATAAGTATTTCAAAATGATGTAAACCAAACAAACAATAAAACATTAGTCTCGCAATCAATAAGGCAACATTCTTGTTGGAAAGTATGGTTTCATAACCAAGCTAACCGATAACTAATTCATATTTTTCAATATTTGACATATCTATCACTGTGTTTTGTAATATTTAATATCCTCTAGTATACGAATTATTATACGATATAAGAAGAAGACAGAGAGTGAGGTGAATGACATAGTAAAATTTTTGAGGATATGAAGGAATTGGAGGGACCATGTACAGAGATGGTACCAGAACTGAAATAGAGCGGAGGTCAAAGCCACAAAACTTTTCTTTGACATCTTGTCTTCTAATACCTATTCAGATGAACAAAACTATTTGCGAACACTTACTCAATATCTAAACTTATATTTCTTTGCATATATATATTTAAATTAAGAATTAAATTAGGATTAATACTTGAGTCGTAACAAAATAGTAACAAGTATTTTAATTCACCTGATATTTATATACATTACTAAGAGTGACACAATGAAAGAAAAATAGAGACAGTGAGGTAACGAGAGAAGGTAATATTATTTCGTTCATGGTTCAGTCTCAAATGACTGCCGCTCTTTTTTGTCTAAAATGCCCTTACAACACTTTGTTCCATTACAACTTCTTAATTCTTATCTGTTATAGAAACGTGAGAAGAGAAAACACGAATGTGGATATTTCTAGTCACATATCGAATTTAAATATATCATATAGAACTTACCAGACGTTTTCACCGACAGTAAATCCGGAGTATACTTGCTATTGCCCAACTTATTCGACGCCATTATTGAAAAGATGTACTGCGTGTTGGCTTCCAAATTATTTATGGTATGCATTGTACTATTATCACCGATTACATCTTCGTATTTGTACGCTTCTTCACCAACTTTTCTGTATCTAATTCTGTAAGAAGGTTTCATGCCTCCATTGAAACCCGGAGTCCATGCCAAGATGACAGAGTTGTGTGTTGCATTAAGAACTGTTAAGAATGTAGGAGTATCGGGAGCAGATGTACCTTCCAAACGAGGAGAAATTGTGGCAAAGCCCATTTCATTTCTAGCTACGCATTCGTAGCTACCGTAATCAGCAGAAGTTACGTGGGTTATGAAAAGTGTTGACTCAGAAATAAGCTGATTTACCTGTGAAAAAGGAGTTGGCTTTTTATTTGCTATATTGAACTAAAATATAAATTTTCAAAGGTCAGCAACTTACTTGATTGTAGGTACTGTAATATTTTCCTGTGGTGTTTGAATTGATTGGTGATCCGTTTCTAGCCCAAGTGTATCTTGCTAATGGGGAAGCTTGACTTCTACAAATTAATTTTCCTGTATCACCAGCCTCACTGGCAAATTTTAAGAATTGTGGATGATCGTCAATTTCTGGTTTATCTGTAAACAAATATAACATTAAGACTGAACTACAGTTCGTATGTTGAAAGTACAGCTGGACTTTATTTGAAATCAATCATAATGTGCATTACATTAATTAGTAATTTCTCAACATTAGAGAAAGTTTGTCCATGATAACATTTTAATAAGATTTGGAAAGAGACAATAAAGTAATCAAAGGACTACTTTAACACTGTTTCTCCTTCTGAATTGATTTCATATATCGTCAACTGTTTTTTTTTATTAAAAAAAAAAAAACGTTTAGTGTAGTATGAATTGCATTGAATGTGCTAGCATACAAGCAGCAAGAGAAGGGCACTATCTAACTTTAGCATATTTTCTTCAATAAATTTTAAACTACATTTGGGAATTATAAAAAATATCCTCCACAAAAAATGTTAGTTATCTGAGAATATTAGTTAATTTTTCCATATTTACATTTAAATCTCTCATGTCCCTCAAGAAGCAGATGTAATGACCAAAATTGTTCACTCATATTGACAAATCTATTGCAATAAAAAAAAATAAAAATGTAATCAAATATCGGTATTTGAAAGATTTTTGACAAATTTCTGGCTGGAACAGCTCCTGGCAAAATATTCGATTTAATAATTGGAAGATTGTTCTTTGCAACCTAAAAGTTTTCGTCATTTGCGGTTTCAATCAGATTCAGGAATATTAAAGAAAAGAGAGGACCAACAAACTTAGGAGAACTTAAATGTTTAATACATTCTCTATTGTCCGCTATCTGTCAATTTTTTACACAACACCTTCGGGAAGGTTGCGATAATAATATATTAATCAAATAATTAAATTCACATTAAAAACAGAATATTTAATATGAATGTTAGGGTAACGCGTCCGAAAAATCAATACTGATCTACTACATTGACTATTTTACTACTAAACACTAACAACGCTTGTATGCTCTAAGAAGATCACAGCATCTAATGATCGCTCCATATACAATTACTCTATGATTTGAGTTTAGACCGTCTGGCGGCGGTGCACTGTCAGAATGAACCAATATTATAAATTAATATTAGCATTCTGCACCAGTAGCTACTAAACAAAACAAAAATGAAGAAAATCGGTTGAGAGACAGAGGAGAAAAAGGTACCTAATCGTTTTGTCTTTGCTTATTTATATATAGATATATGTAATGATATTTCTAACATGATGCACTTCATTTTACGTTATAAAAATATTGATAAACTAAACTAACTTCTGACAATCAATATGACAGGGAATGATTTCGAAATCGGTATTATATCGAGGTGGACACAATACTGACCCCACTTTGGCGTGACATAAGTCATAGCTAAGTAACGACACTTTACGTAGTCTTGACATACCAGTGTCACTTTTGAATATGATATGAGATCATTCTGACCTCATATTAATATAATGTCAAAATGTTATGTTAGCTTACAATCATTTCCATGTCAGGAGTGTTATATGAATATGTGATATAAGTATTGTCAAATACCTAATCCTATGTAAAGCATGATTTTGAATGGTATGAGCTAACCTCATAATACCATAGATATGGCGGTGGCGCCATCTGCATGTATCAATTATTATTATTTATCATCGAAGCCTAATGCTGTGTCCCGTGTAAAAAAATATATAAAGTTCAACTAAAGGCTAAAACAAACACACAATCGTTACAATCGCACGACTTTATTTTCCACTAAGGACAAAATGAATTCTTTTTGTATTTGATAGGTTGCAGCTGTAACTTTGAATCAACGCACCGCCCGCATCGCCTTTACGTGGGACACAGCCTAAGATTAGTCATTTAATGTAGACACCCTATTCGTAATATATTTAGTTAATTAACATTTATAAAACAGATTTAAATTTTAAGTAAATATGTAAGTAATATTTTATTATGGAAGAATGACATTTATTAAAGAAATCTGTTTCGCTCTTATGTTTCCTTAGGGATTATTGGAAACTGCTTAAATATGAAATTTGATAGTAAGCGATTTTATTTGATTAAAAAAGGTAGGGCAGTAGAAATGAAATAAGTGTAAAATAAATCCATAATTACAAGTACATCAATTTTTATCCTCTATATGAGAAATGTAATAGTAAATAGTTGTCAACTTACGTTTGATAATTAACATAACATTTTTAACTGTCGAGTTTCCAACACCATTATCAGCAATGCACTGAAATTTCCCTAAATCCTCTCGGGTCACTTGACTTATCCTTAAATATGAAGTGCCATTTTTGTCATACATGACAGAAGTTCTTGCTGAAAAATCTGGAAAATCATCCCTTTTCCACGTAATCGTATTTTCATCTAACGGGTTTCCATCGGCTGTACAGGAGAGCGTTGCGTCTTCTTTGGCGTTCACAATCACACCTTCACTCGTTCGAACAATTGAAGCCGAATCTGAAAACATTGTTATAAGTAATTCCATAGTTTTTATTTCATGACACAGTCCATAGAGATGTTTAAGTGGCATAAAATGCAACAGCAAATGCCATCATATGTTAATCCTAATACAAAAAACATTCGCAGATATCGTGAGATCTAAAACTTGTCAAAAAAGTGGCGCCTCCACCAGAATATACCCGTAATGGAATATGAAACATGCATCGTTTATGATTGTAAAAGATTTCAAAAAACAGTTGCGAAGTTACCGGGAACAACCCCTGCGAGCTATATAAAAATTCAACTTGAGTAATTTGTGTTTACAAAATTTAGAAAAAGCCACTGGAATGAAAGGTTTGTTATTTTTTTTTTGCTTATATTATAACTTATGAAACGAACGTAATGCTGCCAATCCAAAACTTGTAAAGAATTAAGATTTTTTTCCAAAATTTACAACTTTATTGAAATAAAAATTGAAACATTGTCAAATTGATAGCTGACATTTTTAAATAACTAAGTTATTCATTTTGAGCCCCATTAACAACACCATAATCTATCATGTTGTCGTTGACTAATGTTTCGGATTTTTCAAAAACTTAACTTTTCGTCAGTTTTTCGATTTTTCTCGGTCAAAAATACTCTAATCTGACAACGGCTCATTTTGAAAATTTTCTGATTCTCTACAACTTTTACATTAAACAAACAAAATATAAAGGGTGTTCCAATTTAAGGTTAATTTTTAAATTTGCCGCCATTTATATTTTGTGTACTACAATATCATATGATATTTGACAGATGATAAGTAGAAATATTCCAGTTATTAAAAATAGAGAGATATACGATTTAGCAACGCGTGTTTATTATTAAAAAATATTTTAATTTTTGTGAAAGTTGTGCAGAAGTTGGAAGAAAATTTCGTACAGAATATGGAAGAGAAAATTGTCCGTCAAATGTTACCATTGGAAAAATTCTTCAAAAATTTGTGGAAACTGGTTCAATAAAAGATGAAAAAAGCAAAACATATCATCGTAGTGGACGGTCAGAAGAAGATATTGTGCAGTTGTTACTGCTATTGCTGTTGAACAACCAAAAACATCAACTCGTCATCGTGCACAGCAAATGAACATTCCAAAAACTACTTTATTCAGAATTTTGCCTGAAGATCTTCATTTAAAGGCTTACAAGATTCAGATAATGCAAGAAATAAAGCCAAAGCCAACAGACTTTGGATTACGTCGCCAATTCGTTAATTCAGCAGAAATTGAAAATTGAATTTTTTCAACAAAATCATCTTCAGCGATGAAGCACATTTTGAATTGGGTGGATTTGTTAACAAGCAAAATTGTCGAATCTGGGGTGAAGCAAATCCACGAGAAATAATGGAGAGACCGATGCATTCAGAAAAAGTAACTGTTTGGTGTGGTTTTTGGGCTGGTGGAGTGATTGGTCCACACTTTTTTTTTTGAAAATGACAATGGAAATGCTGTTACTGTGAATAGTGATCGATATCGAACGGTGCTTACCAACTTTTTGTGGGATGAATTGGAGCATATTGATGTGTAGAATATGTGTGGTTCCAACAGGACGGTGAAACATGTCATCCAGCAGCAGAAACCATCAAGCTTTGAAAACAGAAATTTGGTAATTCAATAATTGCTCGAAGAGGAAACATTAATTGGCCCCCTAGATCTTGAGATCTATCACCTCCAGATTTTTTCCTATGGAGCTATTTGAAAGAAAAGGTCTATGCCATGGGTCCACAAACAATTAATGTATGTATTAATGTTTTCAAGTAATTGAACCGCAGTTATGCCAGAAAGTTATCGAAAATTTTGGCAAAAGATTAGAAGCTTGTCGTACAGCAGCAGGTGGTCACTTACAAGATATTGTTTTCCATTACTAAACCGAAACAATTGTACTATCATTTGAAATAAAAGATTTGATCATTCTCAAATCATATGTGTTTTATTAAAAATTTAAAAATTATCGTCAAATTGAAACACTCTTAATATTTGCAGGTTTCTATTGTTTAAACAATTTACTTCAAGGAGTTTGCTGTTAAAATGATGTCAATTGCAGTTAAATCTTATGTCCTCAAAGGTGTTCTAAGGACTGGTGTATGTACCACAAAACTTACATTGAACAGTTATGTTAACTATAGCGACTGTGCTTCCTTGGGAGTTAAGAGCTTCGCAGCTGTAACTACCAGCATCATGCCTGCTTAATTTCGTTATGTTGAGGACTGGACCGTCAGAAATAATTCTTTCTGTGCCTGTGGCGGACCCTGACGGCGTCACCGGTAAACCATCCTTGGTCCAAGTGTAAGCGATGTTAGCTGGGTTTCCATCTGCTTTTAAATTTATTATCAGGGGTTCCTCTTCAATACCAGAAACCACCTTTTCAGTATTGTCATCAAAGACTGGTTTATCTGAAATCATACAGATCATGTTAAGAACAATAATTCTGATTGCATACCCATAAGCAAGTACTTACATAACACTTGCAGAGTGATTGCTTCATGAACAGATCGTTGCAAAGCTTCGTTGCTAGCTTGGCATGTGTACACTATTCCATTCATTTTTTCTGTAACTTTAATTTTTAATTCGATCGTAGATACAGTACCACCGTGAAGGCCAGGAACAGTGCTGTTGATAAAGCCTTTAACTGGGATCCCTTCTACCCACCAAGACAGTTTAGCTGGGGGATTGCTTGAACTGGAATCGCAAATTAGAGTAGCTTCGTCGTTGGGTTTCAATTCGGGTGGCTCCTGGCGAATTTTCACATGTTCTGGCGCATCTAGAAGAGAAAGAATAATTACAACTAGAACAAGACAAATATTTTTCTACCATACAGTATACGCTCATATTTATTGATGCTGAAAGTGGTTGTTCAGTTGCGGAATTTCCAGCTTCACATCTGTAAATTGCCTCGTTATCCGTGATGTTGGTAAGAACTGTTATTTCTGAAGTTACAGATTTGTCGGTATTTTTGGATGTAGAATGAATTTTTTTATCGTTTTTGTACCAGTTTATAGTTGCTACAGGATTGCCTCCAGTTGATGTACAAGCTATTTTTTGCACGGTGCCAACAGTTATGTGAGATCCTTCCGTGTAACCGTGGATGAATGGTCGACTTGGGGGATCTAGAGGAATAATTGAAGATTAATACTAAAAGTGCTGCAAGTTAAAAAAACTTACATAAAACATTAATAGTATGGGTAGAGACAATGTTGTCTGTTAGTTGCAAATTTATTCCATGACAAATGACCACCACGCTTCTTCTGTTTGGTTCGACAAGAGCTGTTATGTTCGACGTAGTTATCCATCCACCATCTGGAGAAACCATGGTCCTTGAAGTGGCGTTTCGTACTTGTCTACCAGTCACCATCCACTTGATTTCAGCAGGTGGATTTGAGTTGCTTGTTGTGCAAGTTAATGGAACCACATCACCTACTTTTGCTTCTGTTGGGCCAGTGATTGTAACACGTGAAGGTGAAACTGAAATTTGATAAATAAATTAACACTGTAATCAACAACGAATGTTGTATGCTTACATAACACTGTCATATCTATTTCAGCCTTCAGCGCGGATTTGGACATTATGTTGCTAGCCTCACATCGATATCTAGCTTTGTTGTCACTTGCGTCAGCAGTAAATGCGTATACATTCTCAGAAGCTCTCCCTGATGTTCTGTAAGTCATCCTAACTTGTTCACCATTTTTGTACCAAATTAGTTGTGCTGGAGGATTACCACTCTTACTTCTGCATATTAACTCAACGGATTGACCTTTTCTAAATGTTTCACCGGGATTAAAACCTTCTATGATCGGCACTCCTGGTGGATATAGCACACTTAGTTGAACGGTTGCCCGCATGGGAACATCATATGTCAGTGCTTCGTGCCGGGCTTCACAGGTGTACTCAGCAAAGTCGTCTTCGGCTGTGGGTTTGAGAGAAATTCTTGAAACGGTATCGTAACGCGTTACTCGTTTGTCACCATTTTTTCCTGGAATTTCGACGATGCTGTCCTCGCGATTGGCTGGAAAATAAACGTTAATGTCTAAGATTGACAAATTTTACGAATTTTTTAAAAATTTTATAAGGATGTAACAATTATTGTTGAGTGTATTAGTCTACATATAAGCAATTATTCCTCTGAAAATGTTTGAAATTTTCTGATAACTGGGGAGAGAGTATTATTATTATTATTTCTTAACAAAGCTCTAGGGAAGCAGGAAAGAGGACGTATTTGTCTAGTTACAGTACAATTTGTATGTTGACAACTCCAAACAAATGGCGTTAAGTTGTGGTGGTAATGAACTAAAAACAATGGTTTAGCTAGAATAACTAAATGGTGATAAAAGTTTGGATTTATTATAAATGACTTGGATATAGAAACATAGATTAGCTACAACGGAAGTAATTGTCGATTTTTAGTAGAAAGTCAAAATAGGCTACGTCTAACACAGGCAACCATAGAACAGCCAAATTCCGTGTTGTGGGATTTGCAAATTACTAAAATCAATAAATCAAGACGCAGTATGGCAGATTATTGAATAGAATAACTTACTAGGAAAAAATAGTGGGTTTTAAATATAAATAAAGATACCTAAGATGGAATTTTGGAGAAGATGCTGTAGTGTCAGTAGAATAGATCGAATAAGAAATGATGACTTCCAAAAAATGATGGGATTAAGAAGATGATTATCATTTACAGAAAACTTATATGTCACACGTTTTTAGTGAATACTGATGTTCTACACTGTTTATAAGACATTGCAACTCATTTCTAACTAGTCTAAATTGCAAATTATGATATTGAATAACTTTTTTATGTTTTGAGTTGCAACCAATATTATTTGAAATAGTTGCCTTGCTCCCTCCATGTGATTCGAACAGGAAAACTATAGCAGTTTCTCTCCTTTCCAACACAAAATATAATACACCTCAAGAGGGATCCTAGAATTGTTGCAGCACTAAATTTAGTTGCTATTTATGAAAAATTCTGTAGTGATTAATTTGTATTTTCTAATAATACATTCCCCACAAATATAAAAAAATTGTAAATTGGTATAAAGACAGCCTGTTAAAAGTATGACTCAAGAATTGGAAATACCAAACATAAAAATTAATTCTTGTAATTAATGATTATTTGTTCTAATGCAAATCTTCATAATACTTTTGTCGACTTTGAACTTAATTGCAAGAAGAATGAAAATGAATGTTATTTGATAAAATATCCAGAATGTCAAAAAACTTTTATTCTCTGCGATGTAATCAAGTGAATTACGCCCGTTTACAAAAGCGAGAGAATATGAAAGAAACCGGCTTTCCGGTTTCATTTATTGAATAATCATCCAATTACTTTATCAGCGAGCCTTTTAAAAGAGAAATTATGCATTTTACTTACGTATATTAATTTCGACGTTCCCTCTATACCACACAATTTTAGCCGCTGGTTTGGCATTCTTGATTCGACATTCGAGATTAAATTCTTGATTTTCTCTTATCTCTATTTTCGAATTATGTTTGTGATCCAAAATTTCAATCGACGACGGTGGAGCTGTAATGGAAAACGAATGTCAGTAAAATTAGAAAAAACGGGGGAATATCGATGTTCGATTATAATTCATTGAAAACAAAACACATTTGAAAATGTATAGGGATAATAATTATTATTTTCTATTAAAAATGTATAATAAAGATTCGACAGTAACAACATTTTGGATAAATATACACAATATAAATTGCAAGGTGTAAGTTTATCATATCTATTAGTCTAATAAAACAAAACCATACCGCGTTGTAAAAGTTGTTCAGTGCCATCTATCGAATTGTTATAGTACTAAACATAAAAAGTACTTTGGTAAAAATGATGTTTTATGTGAATTCACTGTAAAGTACCAAAGGTGTTACGACAATTGTGCCAATTACCTTAGCGGGGTAAACATAAACAGCGGAATGTGCTAAATGTAATCATTTTAGTGTACTTTCCCACCCCTATTTCACCCCCTTTAAGGTGTAGTTTTAAAAAATCAATATGCAAATCTTAATTAAATGTTTCTCATTAAAAACATTTCTACAAAATTTGAACCGAATCAGAGGACGTTGCCATCTAAAGTTCATACGTCAGCCCCCGCCATTTACTCCTTATTATGTGAATTTTTTAAATATCCTTTTTAAGTTTAGGTCTAATATCTATCAACTGCCAAATTTTAGCTTCATGAAAACGATTTCTCTCTATTATCTTTGACACTCCAAATAGAATTTATTTTTTCAAATGCCATAACTTTAAAATACAGGGAATTAATTCAAAAACATAATTGAGTGGTAATGTAAAATATTTGTAAATATAGATTATAGTAAATCTAGACAGTTTGTGTCTCCAAAATTAACCTTCACAATTACTATCAAATTGCAATTTTACCCCATAGATTAGAGCAAATACGCCTTGGGAGACAAAACTGAACGTACAAGTAGAAAGGTTTTATATAGGAAACCCTAAGAATAGGTACTCTCGGCTATTTGACACCAGTGAATTACAACATTATTTGAAGTTTTATATACTTTAGTGAACTCTTCATAATGATACATGAATTAGGAGCCAATGTTCGTTTAAAATTCAAGATGTTTCTATTAGCTATAGATTTGTGTATAATTTAAATTTTCAATACTTTATTTTGCTGAAGGTGTTATAATTCCATAGGTTGCAATACCTTGTAAGAGATTGACTCTATTGATCCAAATGTGGTTTGAAGGATATATAGTAAATTCCAGATTGTTTTTTGAAATTATGGCTAAACCGTGACATGCTGGGATGAAAATGACCCCGGATTCGGATTCAGTGAGCCCAAAACATACGGTACACATAGTGGGGCCCCCCCGGTCAAGAGTTTTTTTTTGTGTGGCAGTGTTTTACGAAATAATTTAATATTCACACATTTTCATTATTTATTGCAGATAAATACTAGATATTTGGTTTTCTTTGGTAGGTAGTCAATATGATTTCCTCTCCTAAGTAAGTAAGTAAGTAAGTGTAGTTAATCTATTAATACATATGGATATTCTACTCTTTTTATATACGTTGATTATCAATGTAAAAGTTCATTTATTTTGGTATACTGTTACAGTAGTTTCTAAATGTTATTTTGTTCTCAATATTAAAGCTAAGTGAGAGCGAGCCATTATATTTAAATATATTTTTTCGTTGTTGTGTTTCCTAAATGAGTTACAGACGAATATTTTCCTCATCATTTCGCTATGAATTTAAAATGTATTTCCATTGTGCTTATAGGTATACTCCATTTTTTATCTACTTTACATGGACTCCTCCTTACTTATATTCACCATGAGGTCACTAGGTGAGTGTCATTTAGCAACAATTCTCATTTAACCATTCTCAAGCGTACAAGGGGGAAGCTCCGTTAAGAAGATTTTGCTTCAAAAATAACAGAACTATTTACGATATTACTTCATATATTGTTTTTAATATACGTTAGCAGAATACAAATATGTGATATTACATTAATTACAGTTCTTAAATGTATTTGTATTTTCTATTGTTATTCGTGTATCTGTCAGCATAATTTCTAAGCTTCTTTTAAGAATAGCTGTTACCCAAAAAATTTTGACCAACTGCCTTAAAACTCAGCCAAGCATTTTTCTCCTTTTTTTTCATTGTACCAGTAAAGGCAGTATCTCGAAACATTGTTCTGATCCGAGGACCATCAAAGAATTTATTTCCATTGTGCTTATAGGTATCCTCCATTTTATCTATCCTCCAAGGGCTCTTCCTTACTTATATTCTCCATGAGGTCACGTGGTGGGTGTCATTTAGCAATAATTCTCATTTAACCATTCTCAGGCGTATAAAGCGGGAACTTCCGTTAGGAAGCTTTTGCTTCAAAAATAGCGAACAAAGATATATTTACGATATTCCTTCATATATTCTCTTTAAATATACGTTCGCAGAATACAAATATGCAAAATTATACTAATTACAGTTTTTAAATGTATTTGTATTTTCTATTGTTCTTCGTGTATCTGTCAGCATAATTTCTAAAGCTCCTTTTAAGAATAGTTCGTATATCATTCGTTCATTTTTCAGCTCCGATTTACATAAAGAAAATTGTGTGCCAAGCACTACGAGGAAACAGTTGATTTCACACTCTTTCGTATCAGTGTGTAATTTCGTCTTTTTAGGTCAGTGTTTGCGACTAATATTTGTCTTACGGAGCTTTTTTGACAGCACAGCTGAACACAACAAAGACGCGAGTCGCATTTTAAGTCGAGCGCTTTATTACTTTTCACAATCATCTAAAAAAGCTCTAAGAGCTCACAAAACTCCATAACAAGTTTCCTGTTTTTTTCGCTATATTAATCCCCTGTTCAAATATTTTATTAACGGATTATGTTCGTTTCACTTTTGTTTGTTATAAACGGACGATATATTTGTAGTTTGTGATTCTTCTATTGTCATGTTTATTCGTACAAATCTATCTATGAATCGTAATAACATTCATATGGAAGGTATTGCAATGACAGTTTAAATGTGTTTCCATGATTCATGTGTCAGTTATTAAAATCGAAACAACTACAATGATCCAAATTGTAGCAACAGAGGTTTTTTATTCATATATATAAACAAAACCGTTAATCGTTAATTAAAACTATTTACATCAACGAATGCCAGTGAAACTGTATATTCGGAAACACTAGATTTTGAAATTTTTTGGACATAAAAGTCAACCTAAATCGATTTACCCGAAGTCTCTGAAAACTTTTGTTATGCAACAATGTGGCATGCAAAACTTTACTAGGCTATCATTTTGAAAGGAAATTAGGAGCAAACTTCTCAAAAATGATTTCAGTTACAGATATGAAAGTATTATTATTTTTTTTTTGTAATTTATTGTTAATAAAGTTAATATAAAACTCAGTTAACTTGGCTTTTAACACTTTAGGTTAATACTGTAACAGTAGACAAATATGAATTTGACAAAGTTAGAAATCCGGGATTACTCTACTGTAAATTTATAAACAGATGTGACCTAGTTTGAAAGTTAAAAATTAGATATCTCTGAATAATAGATGCACTTAAACTTTTAAACTCTTTTTTCCTTAATAAGAATCATGAGTTTTGAAGACGCTACTTGATTTAGTTTTTTAGAGGAACCATTTAACCTTCCGTTAGTTAATTTAAGATGGCTTATTATTTTTCTATTTAACTTTAGAAATTGCCCCTTTAGCAGTTTGTTCTATCCCCTACTTTGAAAATATGAAAGAACAATTTTTGGAATTTTTGTTTGTCTGTCTGAACACACATCGCGCAAAACTACTGGATATATTTGGAAAATTTGGTGTTGGGGTACTATCGTACCTTTGTTAACATGTATGATACTTTTGACTGAGATAAAATAAGTCATTTCTTTGGGAAAATAGAGAACATAGCAAAAAACGCATTTTTACCTATTTAAATTCGTAAATATAGAAACCATAGAAATGATCGAAAGTGCCCAATTAAAAAATGTTAAAAAGCAAAAAAATGTCAGTTCTCAAAAATGTTGGGGATTACAAAATGATTGTAAATGTAAAAATAAAACAGATAAGACCCGGACCAAGGAAAGCGGATCATCTAGTCTAAAAATATTGTTGTTGAAAACTTAATATTATGTAATATATTTCGAAAAGCAATATATACAATAAGTCATCAAATCATTAGATAGATAACTGAAAAATATTTATATTTTACAATATACAACTGACCCTTGAAGTTTATTTTTGTCATTTGCTTATTATGACAACACTTATTTTGCAGTACCAACATTACGTAAAGGTTATGGGTTCAAGGCGATATGTGGAGTTAGTGTAAGTATGCCCAAAACATATCCTAAAAGGTTTGTTTAATTTGTAGCGACCACAGGGTCAACCTACCCAAACCCTACCCCTGTACCAATCACAGTAACTAAAAATAAACCATTTCCCATTAGCATTGAAAAAAAAAATTAAATGAATTTGAAGTAGACCTTTTAATAGGAAATTTGATCTATGTGAAGACCATGATTTCGAAGATCCCAATTTTGCCTTTCTAGAAGCCTACGTTCCCTCAGATTACGCCTTCTTGCTAGTGAAAATTTAAATTATAAACAAACACCAGTGAAAGATATTCTGTGCCAGATTTACAAATGAGAAAATCCAAAAGAAAGTAGCTACCAAAATAAATGCAAGGATAAACGATATTATCGAATCAAGATTCAAACATAAATTATGAAAAAAATAACTAGTTGTCAAACAAAATCCTTGCTTTGTTAGAAGAACTACAAAAACACAATGATCAAAGGGACCACGATGTCTTAAAAAACATACAGATTATACAAAAGAAGTAAAAGAAGCAAATGATTGATTGATGTGGAGAGTTAGAATAATTATAAGTAGTAAACATTGACTTTAACCTGTACATGGCGAAATCGAATCCCATCTCATTTTGGAGAACGAATTATTACAAAAAAATCCAGTCCTGAATTTTGTCCGGAGAATTTATGGTACAATTCTAAAAAATAACGTAGAAAGGCAGATAAATGAGCTTGAAGCTAAAAGCTCTTCCCATCTGGTAGATCAGGCATTAAGAATATTGTCAGAATCAAGCTTGTATGGACAAAAATTAACTCGTAATATGGAAATCCACCTAATATACATTCACCTGCGGAAAGCCTATGCTAGTGTTCCTCTAGTTCAAATGTGATAGGCAATTGAAAAACAAAACATTTGTAATTACATTAGAGCTAGAAACACTTTATCGTAAAAGTTTACACTTAATAAAGGATTAAGGCAGGGCCGCTTCTTAGCTCCTACTCACTTTAAATTATACTTGTATGAAGTCCGACTCTAGAAACCATTCAACTTCTCTACCATTAGAGTTTCGACATTTGAAAATGAAGTTTAACCCATATATTAAACTTCAATTATGTTTTCACAGTGATAGTTTCAGGTATTGTGGCCCTGAATATAAGGGGTGGGGATTAGACATAGACTCAAGAAAACGAAATATATGGTCTTGGGGGAATCGGGAGTGGAGCATGGACAGGCCGTAAAGTTCTGCAGAACCTATAAATATCTAGGAGCAATCTTGACGGAGACAGGAGGAAGTGAAAAACAGATGAAACACAGAATTGGTAACGGAAAGTTGCAAATAAACAGCTCCATACAGTTGTACGGAATGAGGATATTAACAACAAAACGAAAAGGATAATTTATAAAATGGTGGTAGAAAGTATCGCACTGTATGAAGCAGAAATTGGTAGACACCAACCAGAGATGAAGGAAAATTAAAAGCAATGGAGATGGACTTTTATAGAGGCCGTCGTGCTCTTATAAGTATGGATAAGATCAGAAATAAAACCAAACCAGAAATGATGCCCATAACGATAACTATATTAGACACAATTGAACGAAGACTGTTAAGTTGGTACAGCCATCGTAGAAGAATGCCAGATGAAAGATGTCCCAGAAGAATATGGTAGTGGAATACCCTTCTTCGGAGGAAGAGGCCGAACTCGACACAAATGGAGGACGGAGTAAATCGAGCAATGCAAGACAGGTATACAGGATGGTGAATGACTAGATCGAAGACGGTAGAAGCTTGGATGTGAGTGATGCTGCATAAGGTAATTCCACTTGCAAAAAATGAAGACAAATATAGATTTTTTTCTGTACATTCGTATATAAAAACACTCTTCTCTAATAAAAAAAAAAGAACAGGAGAAATTTTATTAAATGATGAAGTGAAACAGCCCGACTAAGAAGAAAAAAGTGGACAACGATGTTTTAGCAACTGCCATCGCAGAAGAAAAATTTATAAAAGCTACAGACAAAAGAAGAAAGCTCAGGTCACATACCAGTAACGTTACTCAAATTATTGGACGGTACAGGTACTTCAGTTCTGGACGAAATATTAAATATAATATATTTAAATTTTCTGTCAAGACTACTACCAAAAAAAAAATAAAATAAAATAAAAACAAGACAATTGAAAAAACAGCAGATTAATAGTTTATACATTTAAAATATTCCTTTATATTCCTTAAGATTATCCACTGCAAAATGGGGGATACTTGTTGATGATGAATTTTTTTATGAGGGTATTATAATATAGCAAAAAAGCATAGAACTGACATTAAAGTAATTATGAAGCTGGTACAAAATACCACCCGCTCTCTAATCTGTTGATATTGGTAACAATAAAATCTCCGGTTTACGTTTGACCATTTAACGTATTTTTTGACTTTTGAATTCGAGACTAATTTAAAATTGAGTTTCGAACTAAAGCTGCCACTTTACTAAAAGAAAAAACCAAAACTTTTTAACTCTTTCCACCTTCGGGCTTCAGAGACAGCATAAAAACCTAAACTGACTTTTGAGGGGAAAACTATATAAGTTAGATGAACGAACTTATTTTAATCAAAGTATTTCGGTACAAAATGACTCGAAATTAGTTTTATCACTTGCAGTTTAAAGCAACTCCCGTCATCCTTTCGAGCTTTTATGTCTTTTTGAATTCCATTAGTTTACGATTTAAATTGCATTTGGATCAAGTGAAATCCTCGTCGCTCTGGCAGACGAAACAAGGAACAAAAACCTTTTTTAATGGAATGAAGGAAAAAAAGGGCAAGGAAAATTATGTGGAGACGGTCCTTAGAGAAATAAAGCGAATGAGAAATTGAGTGAGAGAAAACATCTCTCGATATCAGAAAGGTGTGTGTTTATATTTATTACATACGTGATCTATTTTATGAATCGGTGATTTATATGTGGTGAGGTGCGAGCTGCAAAGCTCAACGGAGAATTTGATAAAAATTCCAATAATCGAATTTTGTTTTGAGTGAACAATTCATAGACCAACAATGTGTTAGCCTATTGTGCTAGTGTTAGCTGAATAATGAAAGTATAAAAGGCTATTTACTGTTTACATTGCCACATATAAGTTAGATATAGTTTTGTAGCTAATTTTTGCTATTTGGATTTATTATAATGGAGTAGTGGATAATGGGAAGCTATTCTCAGATCGTCTGCTTTGGAGGAACAGGATTTCCATACAGTAATTTGGAGAATTTTTGATTCTAAAGATTTTCGAACATTCTTTTAGCTTTGACTGGTGGTATTTTTTTGTAAATGATACAGAGGGATTATATTTATATATCTAAAATTTAATAATGAATTTCTGGAGAGTTGCTTGTTATAGAAAGAAGGTGAATACTTTCACAGCAATTATGAGATTAGGACACCAAGAAGCTGATAATCGTCTTCTGTAATTAATTACAAGAAAACTGCAACAAGACCCTATCTGAAAATCTAGACTTCAAAACACAATTTTTTTGATTTTTGTCTGTCACAGACGCGTCACACATAGACTACTGGTTGCATTTTGATAAAATTTAGTAAGGGGGTATTTTAGTACCTTTGTTAATATATATAATAATCTTTTCCGTGAGAAAATGTATCATTTAGAGGAGATAACCGAGAAAAACTGGAAGTACCCATTTCAATGATTTAAATGATCCTGAAAAAGTTGGTTATTTATAATAGGAAGTTTAGACAATATGGAAATATCCATACTAACATAATAGTGAAAGGGTGTCTGTCTGGCTGTTACCTTCTTACGTCTATATTGCTGAATGGAATTTGCTGAAACTTGGGATGAAGATAGCTTGAATTTCAGGAACGGTCATAGGCTACTTTGATTTTCAAAACTCTTCCACCAAAAGTAAGAAAGGGGGTGAAAAGTGATGTCAATGTTTGTAAAGAAGAACTCAAAAAGCTAAAGATATAAAATTTGAGCTGAGCAAAGAGCTGAACGGACATGAAAAGAGATGTCTAATTATTGAGGACAAACTTAAATCGCTGATCGATTTTCCTGGCAGACAACCCTAATGGTTGTAAAAAATATAGTTTCAAGTATTTTTGTAAGCTTTTCTTTTAAAGAGATGAAAAGGGGAGTAAAATATGTTAGAAACATCTTTAATGCACGTTTATGTATTGTGGCGTAAGTAGATTTAGTTATGGTTGATTTTTAAGTACTCATCTTCATCTTCATCATTCATAATTGCAGCACATATACGACTATCTACATTTGCATATAAACAGGTTAAATTTGTTTATTAGTATGTTTGTAAAATTCGAAAAATTTCAAAGCTGTCAAAAAGGTAATAAATATAACAATAACAATTTGATTTGTTAGGCGATGGGAGGCGCTACTTTAGTGCTGCATTAGTGCGGACAAATAAGTGGTGTGGTGAAAAATGTGTTTCGAAAGAAGGTGATCTAGGGTGCAAGTTACAGGGTTCGTTCCTTTTACGATCTAGATGAATGGGAGGCTCCATAATCTACATAAAAAGTTTTATCATAGTATATTTGCTTGGGGTTCCTGGATCCTGGTTGCATTAACGAACACAAAGGTGCTCACAGAGGTGGCAGCAACAAATTATCTGGACTTTTGTAGGAGGGTAAGCAAGAATCTGGTTCGCCGGCAAAAAGTCAGCGAATGTATGAAATCACTCCACAATCTCCAATGGACAAGGATAAGTCTCACTCCCTTCCCATTCTTTGTAAATTGGAATCAATTTGAAAATTCTCATGTCCACGACTAAATAACAGTTTGTATTATTATTTACGAAATATATTGAAATTTTCAAACTTCTCCCCACCTCCATAAGGTAATTAAATCTTTGCAAAATGATTAACTACAAATTTACTGTTATGTATCAAATACATAAATAAGTGTTCGAAAGGACAATCTATTGTGGGAAGCGCAACTGATTAAGGATTCCCTACCAGAAACAATATATATCATATTATATATTGGCTTGCGTATAAAAGAATGGCACCTCGAAATGAGTATACTATTTATATATTTATGAAGAGTATATATACCAAATTTTACCGCTGTATTATTTTGAGTATCTGAAATTTCGAATTTGAAGAAAAAAAACGAAACACCCATTACCATCACGTCCCAGTAATTAATATTTTACAGAAGTATAAAAAATCTTAATCAGTTCACTTTATGGTCTCAGTGGCAGATAGCCTGCACTCATACAGAACCACCAGATTCGGTCGTTTCTTCTAACAAAAAAGTCAAATACCTAATTGTAACGGCGATAATTCTTACTTGTCAAACGTAATTTTGGTTCACAAAATAATAGGCAATTCGAATTTTGCGGATATACGTTGTCCACTGGAAATTATTATTTTTCACAAAATTATTAAATTATCCGGAAATTTGAGTGATTCGTTTTTTAACACAATTTCATGCAGTTTGTCAACAATATCTAGAGGATGGACCATGAATAGACTACAACCACCCAAAATATTACTTCCTCTTTGAAAATGCATTCGGCAATATACGGTGGCGTAGGAATAAACAGTGTAATTGTTTTGAGGTTTTTAAACACCTATCATCTTCGTAAAGTCGAATAAATTGACGTAAATTATAATACCAACTTAATATGCGCAAAAAATGGTTTATATAGTATTTTTCGAGAAAGAAATTAGATATTGAAAAACGAAATAATTAATCAACTTGTGGAGCATACTCGACAGATTGACGGCTGTTTCAGTTTCTCACTTAATAACGAATATAAATGTAGATTTACCAATCGGATGCTAAAAGAGAGCGATAAATGTTGGGAGTTTGTTTTAAATTTTCTACACATAATTTTGTTGATCAAGCACAAAGACTGTTCTTTTTTGCACTATACAGAGTTTCTAGGATATTTTATTTCTGGAGATTGTTCTTACTTTTAATTATTTGAATGATTGTCAACCCGTTTTATTTTTTATGAGTTCGTTGGGAATAACACCCCATAAACTTGAGAGACTGTATATTTCAAATAGTTCAAATGTTTCAAGGTCTTAATCAGAACCCGTTTTCAATGGTATAACGTAACACAAATGAACAAGAAAAAATAAAAATTAAAAGGATTCGTAATGGCAAATTTAGTAAATCACAATTTGACATTAATATTTGACAATCAAACTGATGTAACTGATGAAATTTACTGCTAATTTGGTACATAAAAAGTAGCACTAAAAATTCTAAAGATCATGTGAAATAACAAAGCTTCTTTCAAATTGATAGAATTTGTAAGAGTTATCTCCAGAATTTCATATGGCGCTCATAGGTACGCCAAAAACGAGACCAAAGAAATTCTGATGTTCCAGAGATCTTATTAAACTCATAAGGGAAAACCTTATGAACTATCCCGATACAGGGTTGTTCAAAAGGACATTACCATTATTAATTTCATCCTTGATCATTGGCAAGCAGGGACGGTTCATTTAGACTTTGAAACGTTTGGACTATTTGACATATACAAATTTTCAAGTTTATTGGTGTTATTCCCAAAGAACTCAAAAGATAAAAACCAGAGATTCCACAACTATCCTTCAGAAAATGTCAACAGTTTGTTTTTGAGATTCATAAAATAATAAATCTAGAACTTTACTAAAGGATTAGTAAATTAAATTACATGTTAGACTAAGTTTACTTATAGTACAATCCAGTACTGGTAGTGATAAGGTATAGCTATCGAGAAAATAAAGCAATAACTGAAATTTAATAAATACCAATACACTTTTTTCATTTAATAAAAACAGCAAATTAATATACAATAACAAATAATTTAGGTTTCTGGTCTTGAAAACAATCAAAGAGTACATTGAATCAACATTAGAATTAAAATTAAATCCTGCAATATTAATTATTATAATTTTGCACAATGTGAAATTCTCAGTTTCGTAGTAAATTTTACTTAATAACATGAACATTTGTTTCAGTGGATAAGTATGCGTAGTTAAATGTCATGTCATGAAGCTGATTGTTATATATTTGGTAATAAAAAAATAGATGAAACCAAAAATTAATATCAAATTGCCAATTATTTTTGAATTTATTAAGTAATTATATAAAGCCCTATTTCGTTAATAATCTTATCAAGTTTAATTTACTAACAAACAATTTAAAAAAAAATTCTATTTTTATAAAATGTTTGTATTAAAAATGCCCTAATTTATTAAATGTAAAACAAGATGTAATTTTTTGTGAAATTTCCTGCTACATAAGCGCGTATGTAAATATCGGAGGCCATCCCTGTATAAATTATAAAACAAGAAGTTGTGAATATCGTTATAGACGTAAGTGTTGGGAAACGGCAAGTTAAACGGTAAAACTAAAGATCTTCCTCAATTTACATACTATTAAAAAGTTCGTTACTTCGTAATTATAAGTCTTATTAAGCAGACGCATATAATTTGCAATTAAAAAGTGATCCACTTCATCTCACATGGAGTATAATATTTTTTCACGTCATACATGCAAAGTGTTGGGGAAAAAACAAGTTTTTGCTGTGTGTGTTATTCCGACTACGCCATAACGGAAATGTGGTCTATCCGTATGTTCCAGCTTTACAAAGAATTTTTTCTTAAAAATCAATGTTCTGGGTACGAATATAGATGACTGGTGTCATTGTCATATAATCGATTACCGAACTTTTTTGTGGCACGCTGATGTTCGAATCTCCGACCGTCTTTTATTATTTGCAAATTAATCATCTTAACGAATTTTATCAGAGCGCGATTGGAGAAACTGCCGTCTCTTTGTGTAAACTCTTTTAAAATTCAGAAGAAATTTAGTAAAATATTTTTCCGGAGTTACGGCTTACTCAAAATTCATTAAAAAATTATTTCCCTGTTTGTGAAATTTGATTTGTATACGTTTTCTAATCGTGCTGACTTTTAAAACGGATTTAATTTTTGAAATGGATTTCCCCGAGCAAGGATTTTTGTTATTATGTTTATCTTGTCTGTTTTCGTTTCGCCCGGATTTTCTGAATAAATACTAAAAAGGAAATGCAAATAAAGATGTACGTCCAAGTTATCATCAAATTAGGTGTCTTCGCAGATATGGTCACCATTAATTATAAATAACAATTCCCTTTTAGTTTTAAGCGATTTCTGCCAAATACATATTTTGTGTGCACCTTTATTGCAGTACTTAGATAAGTTAGAGTATTATGTACTTATGTTTCCAATAAATTATATCAATCGCATGTTATAGAATGAATTCAGTTGTTACATACGATTGAATAGTTTTAAAAAATATATAATTTGTAACGGGTGAATTGCCGTTCTCTCTGTTACATTGATATTTACTAATATTTGTCGCATTAATAAATTACCTTTTATATTTTTCAAATCACTTTTCTAATTATATCGTTTTCTGAACTGAGTTCTAACGTAATAAAACAGTGTCTTTACCTTAATAAATAAACACGTAAGTAAATACTCCTATTTTATTCGCTTATGCAATCGCTTTTTTCGCTTTTAATTGCTAAATCACAGTTAATTCGTTTGGAAGGTATTCTAAGTCCAACTCTGTCCTTTGATTTGGCGCGAAGATGTCTTGACAGAACGAACATCACGTGCTATTTTGATGCAACCTCCCTCCAAACTGGAGATATTAAATTAATATAATTTTCTTGGGAAGAAGGAAACTGTCATTAATAAAATTTTATCTATGATTTAATTAGTAAAGTTTTGCTTTATTCTTTTATCGAAATTATCTTGAATTATTTCCTGTATTGACCAACTATTGATTAATATTCCTGCTTTCGCGCTCAATAAAATTTTAAATTTAACATGTCATTTCCTTTCCCCACTTTTATCATTAGACAAGTGGGATAAACACTTGTGGAAGGAAGTAAAATGTTGCGTCTCTTCTGTTTCGAACGCCGGGAAAGACGGTATGTAGGAGAATTTCGCTCCGAGTTTAATTTTTTATTGGGAGAATTCTTTATCTTTATCGTGAAAATATCTGCTAGAATTTGCTTAATTTATCGTTTTTCCTTATTACCGTACCTTTGATTCTAATTAAGCAAATTCAACTTATCGTTATAGTTTGATTTATCGAAAGAATTTTTTATAGTTTTTTATCGGCTATAGTATTTTATCGTATCTATTAATAATTTTGGAAAGAATTTTTGGGTGAGTCTGGTTTCATATTCATCTTAATATCGATATATCGCGTTTTCTTGCAACGATAAATATTTGGTGGCTTAACTGCGTAGTTCATTAATTTTTTGTAATTTTTTTGCTTTGCATTTGCGACGTAGTTGGCATCGATAGGCAATCGTTAGTTGCTAGAGATTTCACACGTATCGTGATAAACAAAATAAAGGAAAAAGAGAACAATTATTGCCGGCCTCTTTTGCATTTTTAGCTATTGGTGAATCTGGAGAGTTTGATTGACGATATCTGCCAAGGATCAGGAAAGGACAAATTGATCCACTAGACGAGGTCTCCTGTGAGCCTGAATTTAGTAGCTGACGAAGCTTCCCAACTGGGTTGGACTGTAACTGGGAATGATCATGTGAGTGACTTAAAATTTCTATTTTTTTTCTTTGCATTTCGTTCAGTATTTCATATATATATTTCTATTTTATTGAATTTGATTTACATCTAGACATACCAGTAAATATATTAAATTTTTTTAAGTCACTCGCTGATCTTTCATTATTCATTGGCCCGGATTGGTTGCTTGTCTGCTTAGTAATAAATAAATCACATTTTAATTTCTCCTTTCTCTGAGTTTGCAGTAGAGGGCCAAGCAGGTTCTGAGCTAAAGCATTTTGCTACGCCTAGTTTTCTTTATTTTAATTGTTTAACTTGGGGAAATGTTTATGACCAGATTTCACATCTGATTTTTTTTATATATTTATGTATATAAATGCAATAATCATTTTTATCGTATATTACCTTATCATTTTTAAAGTACCGTACATTGACAATAATTTAGAGTACTGAGTTTTCCCATTATCTCGGAGGAAATTCGCTTTCATTCAGTCGTCGAACGGTTTCTCGGATTAGAAGGCACATTAGATCTTGAATATATTTTTTTATACCGTTATCTTTAAACACATTATTAGCTCTCAAACGTAATTGTTTATATATCTGATTTACCGTTAAATTTTACCTGTAATTAATAATTGATTTGTTATTTAAATCTAAATTAATTTGAAACTATAACTTAGCAGTTGCAATTTACCTTAACTCTTATCGTTATATATTTTTACCTAGAATTTGAAGCATTTCAAAATTTACTTTTATTAGTTAAACTATTTTTCATTCATTTTTGGTAGCATTTAAATAGTTAATTTAGAGTGAAGAAGTTAGGGAAAACTAAGGTAGGGTGCCTCACCTCATACACGTGCCGAACCGATCCTATAGAGCATATATACGCCTATACTAGTCAGGGGGAAAATTCAGTATCGATACTCTAAGGGCTATAACTAATTGGCCAATAAATTTCTTCATGTATGCCATCCACTGGGGCTAAGAGTGCCCAGATTCGTAACCACTAGCCTCATATCAAGGGAGCAGAACTCTGGCAGTACTACCTGATTTGACTTGTCCTCTGGTAGGACAGTGGCAACTCCTGGCCGCCCTGAGTTACTGGAACCCTAGCTGCTGGTTGGCATATAGCTCCAGGATCAGGACCTTGGACAGCAGACCCACCAACGGAAAGGCATTCCTACCGAGGGTATTGTAAGGCAAGAATTTATAGATTGTTTTGTTTGTAACTTCACTCTAACAGTTTTTATATACCTCGATTGTTTTAAATTTTGTTCTCTGTTACCAACTTAACTAATAGAAAAATTGATTAATTTGTATTTAAATAAATAAATTGTAAATTTTCGTTATCTTGTCGTTTTTCTTGTGAACTGTGTGTATCCATTGGCCTGGCGCCCTTGTATAGTCCTTCTGCCAATTGAACAACGAACTCACGCCACCGGATACTAACTGAGCAGCCTATCGGCACAATATCGCCAAGACAGTCGAGAGAGAGAGAGGTGTATTGTCTAACCAACAAGATATGTCTCTCGAGCGGGTTGTGCGGTTACAAATTGACAAATTTACTTTTATAATCGAAAAATTTATCTAATAGTAAATTATAGTAATATTTGCTGATTACTTATATTAAGTAGTAACAAAGTTAAAATTTATTAATTTTTCCATCGTATGACATTTTGTCTGGAATTTGTTAATAATTAAAAATATATATATTTCGGTTTACTATTCTGATTAATGTATTTGTATATTCATATAGGAGCGTTAGTGCTTATTGGCGTTTGTTGTATTTAATTTCATCCCATTATTATCAAATTTTAAATTGTAAATGATGCAATTCAAATTTTATTATCTTCTTTTAATTGTCGCTTTATGTCACTTAACAATGTTATGTAACCTTGTATTGTGTTGGTTTCAAGTTTTGAGATCACTAGTTATAGTACACGATAATATGAACTTTAAGTTTTTTTTTTGAAGTTCTTTAATATTAAAATGCAATGAACCAACTCAAAAGTTAGTACTAATATTACAAAATAACTACAAAATCTTAAGATTCAATATAATTTTCATAAATTTTAATGAAACACACATAGTAAGCAATGATTAAAGAATAACTACTTTTGTTGGAAACTTTTCTCATTGAATTAAAAACTTTAAATCAAACTTAAAACAAAGATGTTTATCTTGAATCTTACGGTCTGTGAATAAATTCACGATTTTTGTGAGCTTAGTCACATGTCAGGTTATATGAAAATAAAAAGAATCTAACTTAAAAGTGTACCTAATATTGAAATTAATAAATAAATTTATTAAACTATTATCAGCAAAAAATTGATCAAATAACATAATTCAGAATTTAGACCAACCATATTTACAAAACAATAAAAGTTGCAAACTTGGGAAAGCCCAATAAATGGCCATAATTAAGGTAATTTTCCTGGGTTGTATTTTAATAGCAAGATAATGTAGAATAACTTTAGGAACGGTTTAAAATTTGTTTATTTCGATTAATTTAGTCTTTCACATTCGAGACAATCCATCTTACGAGCAATCTGGCGGCTCTGTTACTGTTATTTGTTTGGCATTGACAGTATGGACGTAAATAATGAATTTTTTATTATATTTTATTTAAAGAATGAATCAATATTATAAATGAATTTTAGCATTCTGCACTGAAGGTTGTCAGGAGTTACTAAACAAAATAAAACTTAAGAAGATCGGTTGATGAGCAGAGGAGAAAATGGTACCGAACCGTTTTACCTTTGCCTATTTATATGTAGAATTAAACCCGTTAAGTAATTATTAAGTAATTATTAATATCCGAGATTTTTTTAGTGATTTTTGTAAAACTTGTGTTGATTTTGTTAAGATTGAATCTCTAATATATGTATTTATATCTGCACATCTTATATGGTGGTTCAAATTAATCCTTTTCATTTAAGAAAAGTAACATAAATATTTGATAGTGCGCGTTTGCTTACATGTCATATACAGCCATATACATATCAATTGTCTAAAACATGGACGATAAGATTTGTGAGGATTAACAGAATAAAATTCTATTCCATTATTGACATGAAATTTGTAACTAAAATTTATTTTCATACTATAAAAAAGTTAATCCTAAAAGAGGACTGTCCCGTTCAAACAAACTTCGATATGGGCACTAAATAAAGATAAAAAGGGTTATCCCTAACATCAGAATCGAACGAACCGAATTGGTCCTTTCGCTGCAATCAAAGAAGATTGACAAAGGTATAAACTTGTGCTGGTAAGTATGAAAAGTCCTTGGGAGTTTTTGAAAAGGGTCGCATATATTTAAAGTATTTACACATTTAAAAGGAGAGAATATAAAATGTTGTTGAGATCAGAGAGAATTTTCTTGGAGAGCCCAAAATTTGCGAGAATATAAGATCAAACAAAAGTAAATATTTGTGGAATATAAATGAAAATGACCTTTTTGCATCGAAAATATTTTTGAGGGTCTATTATTTAGCTTAAATGTATTTTCCGAAGGTTGAAAATTTGTGAAAGTAACATTGTCGATATTGGTTATAAATCTCTTTGTAGCTTTGTGACACGTAAAATTAAGAAAAGGCAAGGAATGAAACTTTCAAATGGTTTGCAAGAGGATGGATATTTGACGAGTACCTATATACTAGGGTTGATATGTTATGTTGATTTCATCACTAACTTGAAAAAATCAAGTACTATATTCGACGCGAATTGTTGTTTTTTATGTTTGGTAATAGATTTATCGAAATTTCACCGATTTGAATAGTTTAAGCTGCATTCTGTTAAAGAAGATCCCGAGAATGTACCCCAAGTATTTTCGCATTAACAGTATTTCAGAAAACTTGCCGAAATCAATAAATTTCCTCATAAAGATTAAGATTCGACACTGAAAATTGTAACTTGGAATTGCATTCTGTTCAAACGTTAGACAGGCCGTGCCGTAATATATTTTGAGAAAAAAGTTAACGACATGCTTAATGTGAAAATAGAAATGGAGTTTGGGCTGGGTTCATTCGCTTTTGGGGTTCCCGGGATATAGCATCCCCTAAAAAGGTATTTTTGGTGAACGGACATGTGTGTATCCGATCATACGCTTATGGGTGGATAAAGATGCCCAAAATAAAGAAATCATCCAATAAAGGAAG
Organism: Octodonta nipae; assembly: GCA_034190945.1. Classification (NCBI taxonomy): domain Eukaryota; kingdom Metazoa; phylum Arthropoda; class Insecta; order Coleoptera; family Chrysomelidae; genus Octodonta; species Octodonta nipae. The sequence goes on from CM067220.1 coordinate 108,015,766, forward strand.
ATATGGGCCGTAGAAAGTAGTTCCTGGCATCCAAAATAAGTTTCATTTCTACCCTGACAAAATTATGAAATTATGACTCCCCTGTGATGTGCATAAAATCATAGTTTATACCAATGTGTAGAATTTAAAAAAAATCAATAGCGCTGTATTTTATACAAGATCAACATTCAAGACAGTGAATATCGAAAACAAATAAAAAAGGTTTATCAGGTCTGTTTCAAACAATTTTACAGGAAACTGGAGCATTTTCTATAGTTCTTAGCGAAGAATATAGGCTCAACTCTGAACTATCTAAAATTTCCAGTCTACAATATCATATATAGTATATTTCTGAGATCGGGGGCAATCCAAAAATTCTGTAATGTTTACATATTGCAATATACTTCGTGGGTTCAATTGAAAATTATAACAACTAATATTTACTTACACTTTTCCAGAACTTTATTTACATTTAAAACAGCTGATTCACAATACATTTTCATATAAGCTAGTCGTCGCGGTATATCTGCCTGGCGATCGTGGCGTTCTTCTTTTATATCACCAGCGTAGAATTCTCCAGTAGAAATCAACATCGTTCCTTCCGCTGCCGAGCCTTTTCGAGAATCGTATTTTTTTATCTTGAAGCGTTTGTTGTCGTGCTGAAATGACACAGGGTCGGCTTTGGGTAAATTTCGTAACACTGCCCCCCCTTTAATTCTGATCGTCCCGATCAGAAACATCCCCTCCATGGTAGGGAGCGAGTCGATCTAAGTGAACCACCTTCAATTTAGCCTTGGGGTTTCGACGGATCCGGTAGACGACATCATTCAGCCTCTTGACCACTTCGTATGGACCATCCCAGGCGGGTGTAAGCTTTGGGGATTTACCCTTGCTCCGTTGGGGGTTGTACAGCCAGACTTTGTCCCTCTCCTGGAACCCGGCTGAATTGGCCTTGAGGTCGTATCGCGTCTTCATCCGGTCACTGGTGGCCAACATCCGCGTTCGGGCTAAGTCGTGTATTGCCAGCATGTTATGTCGGAGCTGGTCGGCATAATCGTCGATGTCTTGGGGAAGTTCTTCGGGGGAGCCAAATGCCAAGTCGCATGGTAATCGCAGCTCCTTTCCGAATAAGACCCTGGCTGGGGTCAGGCCTGTACTATTATGTACAGCAGAGCGATATGACAACAGGAATAGGGGAATATGCTCATCCCAATCACGCTGGTTATTGCTGACGACCTTGGATAGGTGTTGTTCCAAGGTCCGGTTAAATCTTTCCACCATTCCGTCTGACTGTGGGTGTAATGGTGTTGTTCTCGTTTTCCTGATCCCCAACATCGTGCAGACCTTCTGGAATACATTCGATTCGAAGTTACGCCCCTGGTCTGAATGTAATTCCATCGGGACGCCAAACCTGCTGAATAGTTGTTCTACTAGCACCGTCGCTACCGTGGTTGCCTCTTGGTTGGGTATCGCATATGCCTCAGGCCATTTGCTGAAGTAATCCATTGCGACCAGAATGTATTTGTTCCCCCTCTCAGACTCGGGAAACGGACCGGCGACATCGATGGCAATTCTCTCAAATGGGACGCCCACATTGTACTGCTGCATTCTGCCCTTGGTCCGGGTCTTCGGGCCCTTACTGGCGGCACATGTGGCACATTTGCGGCACCAAGCTCTGACGTCTTCGAAGTAATTCACCCAGTAGTACCGCTGGCGAACTTTGTCTAGGGTTTTATTCATGCCCAGGTGGCCTCCGGTAATTCCATCATGTACTTCGGTCAGGATGGCTGGTACCTTTTTCTTCGGAACTACCAGTTGGGACTTGGTTTCTCGTCCATCAGCGCTTTCCCAAACTCGCTTGAGCATTCCATTGTCTACTCTTAGAGAGTCCCACTGAGCCCATAACGATTTCAGCACGCCGGAGTATCTAGCTACCTCGTCCCATCGTGGCCTGGGTGCCCCTCTCATTTTGAGTGACAAGATTGGTTCGATGTCTGGATCAGCCATTTGGTCCTGGATGCACTGTTCCGTTGTCCAGTCTTCATTGGCCTGCACTCGGATCTGCCTGATGGAGATACCCTCTGGCTGTTCCGTCTTCAAACAATGCTTGCATTCCGCTCTACAGGGTCTTCTGGATAGGGCATCGGCATTATTGTGCAACCGGCCGGCACGGTGTTCCACCTTGAAGTCGTATTGCTGTAATTTCTCCATCCATCTGGCCAGTTGTCCTTCCGGTGTCTTCATGTCCAGCAGCCATTTGAGTGCGGCATGATCTGTTCGGATTAAGAAATGGCGACCATACAGGTATTTGTGGAAATGGTCTACAGCCCTTATTATTGCAAGAAGTTCTTTTCTGGTGACGCAATAATTTCTTTCTGGCTTCGAGAATCCACGGCTGTAGTACTCGATCACCCTCTCTTCACCATCTTGCACCTGGGATAGGACGGCCCCCAAACCTGTGTTGCTGGCGTCTGTGTCTAAGATGAACTTGCCGGACTGTGTAGGAAAGGCTAGGATTGGGCTGGAACATAGTGCTGCCTTCAGTCGCCTGAATGATGTTTCGCAATCCTGATTCCAATGGAAGGTCTCTTTATCAGTGGTCTGCCGATGTAGAGGGGCGGCGATGGTGGCAAATCCCTCAACAAAACGCCGGTAGTATGAACATAGGCCCAAGAAGCTTCGGAGTTCATGTTTGTCTCTTGGAACTGGCCAATCGCAGATGGCTTCTATCTTGTCTTCGTTGGTGCGGATTCCTGACTCGGACACTACGTGGCCCAAAAACTCTACTTCTTTTTGAAACAAGGAACACTTCTTCGGATTGAGTCTCAGGTTGGCATTATTAATTCTGGAGAATACTTTGCCCAGGTTCTTCAGATGGTCGTCGAATGTCTGGCCCATGACTAGAATGTCGTCGAGGTATACTAAGCACGTCCTCCATGTTAACCCGCTCAGTACATACTCCATTAGCCTCTCAAATGTAGCGGGTGCATTACATAACCCAAAGGGCATGACCGTGAACTGAAACAGCCCTTTACTGGTGGAGAACGCTGTCTTCTCTCTGTCGTTTGCGTGCAGCCCAACCTGCCAATATCCACTTTTTAGGTCTAGTGTGGAGAACCAACGGGAGCCTGCTAGTGTGGTCAAAGTGTCATCGATTCGGGGTAGTGGATAGCTGTCTTTCTTCGTGACGTCATTGAGCTTTCTGTAATCCACGCAAAATCGGGTGGTTCCATCTTTCTTTTTAACTAGCACGACGGGAGCAGACCATGGACTGATGGAGGGCTCAATAACTCCATTTTGTAACATGGACTCGATGTTTTCCTCGACTGCCTGTTGTTGCCCCAATGGTAGTCGTCTAGGTGGTATTCTGATGGGCTGAGCCTTTCCGGTATCTATTCGATGCTGGATGATGTTGGTGCGACCGGTGGTTCCATTTTTACTGTTAAAAATTTGCCAGTGTTTTGTGATAAATTGCTTGGCTTTTTTCTGGTTCTCTGGTGTCAAGTGTGTTAAGTGGTCAGCAAACTGTTGTAGGAACTCTTTATCGGGCCCTGTCTCCTTCACCGACGTCTGGTACTCTTCTTCGCAATTGATGATGGTCTCTACTGGCTCGAAACAAGCTATCTCTTGACCATTGGTAATTCTGATGTCGTTGTTGGACAAATTCAGGACTCTGATTGGTATATCTCGTCCGGTTTTAACTATAGCCCGTCCAACCAAGTAGTCATGAGCTGAGTGTACTGGCTCCACCATTCCAACGCAGCTCCCAGGATTGCTGTCTAGCTGCCCAAGAATAATCTGTTCCGTTCGACCGGGAATTCTAGCCGAAGACTTTGCCACAATTTTTATGGTGGTGACTGATGTGTTGACGGGCCGTGTCAATACAAATTCCTCATTTAGGAACCGAAGAACATCATATCTCGGGTCGAACATAAATCCATGCTGGCTAATTCCCAGTATAAAATCGTCCTCAATATTCGCTACCAGGACCCTATGCCGGATCATGTTGTCCCCTATCTGTAGCACGACATCTGCCTCACCCTGTATTGACATGGACTCGCCGGTGACCGTTCTGAGCTGGATGTTATTGCTAACTGGCCGAATTTCTGATGCTCTCAAGACCCTGGACTTGGCAATGGACACAGCGGCGCCGGTATCGATGGTGATGGTAACTGCTCGCCCATTGATGGTGCCTCTGATGACTAGGCTGCCGCTATCTCGGCAAAATCCCCGGATGGATAACGTTTTGGGGGCTGGTGGAGGGACAGTCAGCATTCGCCCCTCTATGCTGACTGACTGACGGTCCCTGGACATGTGGCTGTTCTGTTGGTTACCCCTGGTCGGTGATCGTTCAGGTGGCCTCACTCGACAATTACGTTGGAAGTGCCCTGTCCGTCCGCAGCCGTAACATGCCCCTCTGGTGCCAGTTCTTTGTGACCGGTCTAATAATTTGTTCAGACCAGCCAGCAGCGCTTGAAATTGTGACTCTGACTCTTCCTGGTTGAAGGAAACTGCTCGGACCCTCGGCTTGGACATGTTCATGACGGCCTCTACTTCCAAAGCCCGAAGTAGAGCTTCACTACTTTTCTTGACGCCACTCAGTCTTAAATTTCTTTGTACTTCCACATCTCTGATGCCGTTTATGAAACTCTGTGTGGCCAACTGGTCTTTCGTTTCCTCTGGCAGGTCTGGGTAGGACAAGTGAACTAACCGTCTAATTTCTGCTTCGAATTCTTGGAGGCTTTCACCGGATTTTTGGGTTTTTCCACTCAGTTGGACTTGGTATACCTGGCTCAAGGATTGATTGTCGTAACGTTTGTCTAGGATAGCGATGATCTTGTCGAAATTGCCTTGTTCATCGACTGGAATGCTCTGGAGGAGTTCTAGAGCCGGACCTCTTAAGGAAATTACCAGAGATGTGGATTTTTCATGATTATCCCATCCATTAGCTGTAGCCACGGCCTCAAATTGCCGTTTATACATGGGCCAAGATGAACTGCCGTCGAATGTGGGTTGTTTACTAATAGAACCTCTGGTACTCACGGTGTTCTGGTATTTTCCTCGCTGTAAGTCCTGTTGCATTTTTTTAATTTCTGTTTCTACCTTGTCTTGGATGGCACTGATTTGGTCTTGAACTGTGTTTTGAATTGAACTGATTTCAACTTTTACCTGGCTTTGGATGGAATCGAGGTCATCTACTTTTGTTTCAAGAGTGTCCACGGTATTTTTTATGGTCTTAAGGTCATCATTTATCTCTTTTATATCAGACTCAACTATTTGCATTCTTTCATTAACTGTTTCATTAACTTGTCTTACTATTTGCATTAGTTGTTCAAATTGCATTTGTCTTTTTTCTTCAGTTATTTTAAATTCATTTTGTCGTTTTAATTCAGTTTGATCTTGTTTTTCTACAAATTTCGAGAATAATCCTTCCATTAAATTTTGTTGTTCGCTTTTCATTGTAGAAACTAGATTTTGTTGTTTTTCTTCCATCGTGGAAACCAGATTTTGTTGTTTTTCTTCCATCGTGGAAACAAGTTTTTGTTGTTTTTCTTCCATCGTGAAAACAAGATTTTGTTGTTCGCTTTTCATCGTAGTGACAAGATTTTCTAACTCAACTTTAAGTTTATCATCAAAAGATTTCACTAACCTTTGTTGAATTCCTTCTTGATGTTGTTTCTCCTTCTTGTCACGTTTTTCTAGAATCTGTGCAATTTTTTCGTCTAACTTTTCCATACTGCGAGTTTCCATAAATCAAATTACGATTTTAACGGCACTTAATCCTCTACTTCTGATCACCAAATGCAATATACTTCGTGGGTTCAATTGAAAATTATAACAACTAATATTTACTTTCACCTTTCTAGAACTTTATTTACATTTAAAACAGCTGATTCACAATACATTTTCATATAAGCTAGTCGTCGCGGTATATCTGCCTGGCGATCGTGGCGTTCTTCTTTTATATCACCAGTGTAGAATTCTCCAGTAGAAATCAACATCGTTCCTTCCGCTGCCGAGCCTTTTCGAGAATCGTATTTTTTTATCTTGAAGCGTTTGTTGTCGTGCTGAAATGACACAGGGTCGGCTTTGGGTAAATTTCGTAACAATATGTCTCTTTAATTTTGTTTGGCGCACTGACTTCGAAAATATACAAAGTAGGTAGATAATTAATTTGTGCTTGTAGTTGTTTTGTGCAAAAGTACCTAGTGGATAATTCATCAATGCTTATTGAGAAGTATTATGTTTTGTTAATTATCATCACATTTTAGTACTATTTGGCTGACTAATATATATATATATATATATATATATATATATATATATATATATATATATATATATAAATCAAGAATGAAAAACTTATTATAGTTTTCGAAGAAAGTTTTATTTGTAATGTATAACATTAGAAATTCCCCAATGTAACCTTTTTAATGACACTTTAGGGAATTAAACTACCCAAATACGCTTAACAAAAAGTTACTGTGGTTGTATTCAATTCGGTTGAAACAAATATGCTTTTAAAGATCGTTGATCAATATTGAAATAGCAGTTTTTTGGAGATGTTTATTAAGTGGGTTAGGATAAAGAGTGATTGATGTGGTCCAAATAAAGCTGAAATTTGTCGTTGCCACAAACAAAAGTCAGAGCTTAATTAAACTCTGAAGTTGCCTCATTTATTAGGATTATTTCACATATATAGTGGGTTTATTTGACGGGTAACGAAATTTGTAGTAAAGGAAAAAGGGTTCCAAACTCTGTTTTAGATATAAGGTTATACGAAGTTCACAATCGGTCATTTTTCAATGGATGTAGCTGAAAATTGTTTCAAAATCCATCATATCCTAAATTAATTGCTTTATAATGCCGCAATTATAATCAAAGTGTTTCAGAAACCCTTTACTTGCTTCATTATAAATTGAATATTTTGAAATTAAGTTCATAGCTATCAATTAAGATATCTCTATGAAACAGTCTGCATTATTAAAATAAATATTTAGCAATTCATTATATATTTGTAAACATCCGAAGTTCGTTGATTCGAGGATCCATTAATAATTTATTGTGAGTTTTCTTAGGTAATTTTACTGTAGAAATAAGTTATGGAACTATATATACAATTTAATGGTCAATGTAAATAATGCAATAAACTTCATGGGTTCAAATTAAATTTAAAAACTGATCTTCACTTTCACTTTCTAGAACTTCATTTACACACAAATTGTATGTGTGTAAATTCAGAATCCACACCGAAATATAAACTCAACTAATATAAGCTGAACTAACTCTGAAATGTACAACCGTCCTTTTTATTATTATTCACATCGAATTTTCTCGTAGTTCTGGGTGGGTATTCCACTGTTGATAGAGTGTTCGATGTCAACGCTTTTTGTTCCATAGAAGAGTCCGGCAGTGCCGTTTTCACTATCCCAGACGGTTAATGTTTTATATACATCGAAATGACTAATTCCAGTGGCGGCGAATATAAATTTTATAATAATATATTTAACTTACTTCTTTGGTTTAAAGACGCTTTTGAAAGTTATAAAGCTTTGCAGGTATAAAATACTTTCCAAGTAATAAATAATTTTTTTAAATTTACTTTCTAGATCAAATTTAAAAGAATTTCCTCAAATTTTAACTTGTAAAAATTGAAACCATATTTACTTAATCAAACAAAACACTGCTAAACGAGTATATGGAAATTCATAATTTAGCTTTGCTAATTAAACATAAATTTTCAGAAATGTATATGTATGAGTTAACACGTTGATCTTCTTTGCTCAGTTTCTGGAGATAGACTTCTTCCTGATTCTTAGGCATCAAAGATCTACAACAGTCCATACCTGTTATATTTACTTTCAGTAAATACTTGCCGATTCTTTCTATTTGATTTTTAGTATGTCGCTTTTTTGTTTCTACAGCATATTTCGCATTGGTAATTTTGACGATTTAAATTCTACTCACCTTTTATCAGATGTTTGTTTGTTTTTTCAACATTTGTCTTTCCGGCCTTGTTCCATCTTGGACTACTTGTTTTTCTAGTTTATATCAACTGTTGTCTTTAGGTTGCATTCTTCTTTATCCACTTGATAGAGAGGAACGAGTTTATTGCATATAGACGGTGTGCTGTTAGAAATGCTGGTGATATTCCTTCCCTTTCATTTCTATATTCATAACTGAGCACCTATATATTAGCTTGGCCACCAAGATCTCTAGATCTTGAACCTGCGATGACATGAAGGGTAATCCACTGTCAAAGTTTTTACCCTATCGGCTAATGAAATCGTGTTAGGATCAAAAGTAATGTGTAATTTTGCGAAAATTTTTGAGATCGTCTTGTAGGTACAATGAAATAAATCCCACTATCAAATCTCTTACAGCGCCTAGTCAACATAGTTTTATACAAAGCAGATCCACCGTATCAAACTTAGCTGTTTTCACGCAGTATACCTCAGAAATCATTGACGGTCAATGGCAGGTTGATGTTATTTATACTAACATGGCGAAGGCCTTTGATCGTGTTGATCATGAGATTTTATTGAAAAAGTTTTATTTATACGGTTTCTCACAAAGTTTAATTTGCTTCTTTAGGCCGTATTTATTGCACACAAAGCAATATGTCTCCTTTAATGGTCACAACTCATTACATATCAACGCAACATCAGGTGTACCGCAAGGATCCAATCTCGGTCCACTATTTTTTCTGTTATATATTGACGATCTAAGTGAAATATTGGAATGTGAGTATGTCATGTATGTTGACGATCTTAAACTGTATAATAAAATTCAAATGATGTCTGACAGTTTTCAACTTAATTTAAACCGCGTTGCTCGGTGGTGTGAATATAACAACCTGATCCTAAATGTTAAAAAAATGCAAAGTAATAACGTTCACAATGAAACAATTAAAAATTGTGCATGATTGTTCTAGAACGATGTGAAGTTATGAAAGATTTCTTTGATTCAAAGCTAACCTTTTCTAATCATTTCAGTAAGATATCTATCTAGCGAAGCTGTGAAAATGTTGGGCTTTATCATACGAAATTCCAGGTCTTTCACTAATATTATTGCCCTAAAAACTCTATACTTTGCCTACGTTAGATCCAAGTTGGTATGAGGTTCATAATCAAGCGTTGGAGAATGTACAGAGAAAATTTTTATAATTCCGAATGGTATGTACCTTGGGCGTGGTTTTGAACATACCCTTCTTCTAAGCATGTTTAGTATCGACAGCTTACAGGTCAGAATAGAGTTTTCTTGTATAAAATTTGTGTATTACCTTGTTAAGGGTAAAACTGATTGTCCCTTTTTGTTAGGTAAAATTGGTTTTCATATACCGAGACCTGGCATTCGGCTAAATAATGACTCATCTTTCTAGTCAGACTGCTAGAACTGGTGTTTTACATTGAACTTATGTGATATTAATGAATGTTCTCGCAGTGGACTATTAGATTGTGTTAAGGCAAATAAATTAACTTAACCAGTTGATATTTATTTATGGTTTTTAACACAATTAATTTCATTTGATTGAATTATTTATTGTTGTCAATCTTATGTTCTTGTTCTATTTTGCTTAGCTTTGTAAGAATAAAAGTTAGTTCATATGTACTTCATACAACCCTGTAATTGGGAATCTGTTCTGTTGGGTAAATATAGATTATTATTATTATTATAAAAGTAGCATAGAATTGGATTGTTAAAAGTATGACCTATATTAACATCCACTAAATTTTAATCGTGCGGTCCTAGTTATATTAGAGTAATCAAAACGAAGACTCAAGTTTAGAGAAATTAAATATGTTCTTACTGTATTCTCTACTCTATTTCAACGAAATAAATTTTCAGAAATCATTCGTCACGTTTTACCTTTTTTTGGTTACACAAACACAATTTTCTATTTCATCTGTCAGAGTAAATTTAGATTTCCTTTGCTATTGATAAAACTTTTACATTTGAACTTGCAAAAGTCGAACACTTAGTAATAAAGTTGTGTTAGCGGAGGAGCTGAAACCCTCTGAACTCGACAATCAGACGAAATAAAATTATAAAGTGCAAGCCAGTAACAGTTGTAAAACTACCGTTTTCTTCTATTTCTCTCACGACAGCATCAGTGTTGAAATTCAATTTGTAGTTTCGAAACGGTCAAACTCCATTCTAGTGTCCCTTTAACGTCTCAAATTTAGTATTCTATGTTTTCCCACTTAAGATTTATTTTTCGAATTCAACAAGGATTACAATTGAGTTCATTTCGGTTAAGTGCTTGATAGAGTTAGGTAGCTATACATTTTAATATGACACAGTTGTTCCTGATCTGTGTATGAAGTGTAGTATTATTTAGCTCATACGCTCTAAGAATATGTATATGTAATAAAACTTATGATGATAAAAATAAAAGACGTAAGGGAATAAATGTTGGTTTAAGTAGAAATTAATTTAAAAAGTTATTGATTTATATTTAGAAAATTATAGCAAATTACAACACATAATAATACGGAAACTCGACCAACCCCTGCCAGGAACGAGGTATATTTAATCTTAAACTCCGAATTTTATTCAATATTGAGATTCAGATAGTGCATATTTTTGTCAATAAGGAAAATTGACAATTTTTGACATTAAATATTTCATATCTGACAATTTGACATTTTATGTGATGGTATTTTTTGTCTTTTCTTTATTTTTGGCATTTTTAATAATTTGCATATTTTAAGATCTTTTATATTGTTGGCATTTTTAACCATTTTAATTCATTTTGGACATTTTAACAACAAAGTAACTCATTGCTTGCCATTTCAGGAGGTTTCAGGTCCGCATCAATGTTTGTATCCAAGAAATTAATTTGTTGTATAAATAAAAGAAACCTGTATTGCCTCCCCCCAATCCAATAGAAGTTTCTTAAAATGGCAATTCACATTTCGATTAATTTTAACAATTAGGGTCATAAATCCGGTTCCCGGCAAATAGCTAAGTTTTGTAAAATATTAGATAACTTATATTTCACAAAATTACCAAACTCGTTTCAATTTTTTAGTACAAATACGGTTGTACCACAGACGCGCACGATGTCCGTTTGCTGTTCGAATCTAGTACTGCAGACCGCGTTGAGGAACTATGTTCCAAGATGTCTGCGTCATGTAAATTGGATTATTAGTTAAACTAAAATCACCTCATACCAGCAAAAGTTAAATTTTGCTTAATAGAAAACATGTAACCTAGAAGTGTAACCTTCAAACAAACCTAGGGTTCATAATAGCTAATAACAGAAGATATATAAAATAAGCTTGGAGTACAAAGGGCGAATATAAAACAATTAAATAGTGCCTTGTGGTATAGATACTTAACTAAAACTAATAAAACTAGAATATTAAAACACAGTGCCTAGTATAATTGCGTTCGAAGCAAACAGAATATAAGAAAGATCCTAAGAACCGATATCTAATTTTGGAGAAGCTGAAGTGTCATAAATGACGAAATTGAAACAAAGAGAGAAAAAAATCATATGATACGGACATGTTGGTAGATGAAAATGTGGTCGACTAAAAGGATTATGGAGAATTTAACTTGACTAAGGAAATGAGACAAAAAGATTGAATGAGAGAGAATGAGAACAGAGAAACAAGAGCTGAAAACAAAAAGGAAACACATCAACATTTTCCAAGGGAGATTTAAACAAATGTCAGATATATAGGTATTTATCTAGTAATAAATAAAATACTAAAGATCCATCCTCCACGAGGATCTTGATTTGTTATTCCTTGATTGACATATTAATGTTTTAGTTATAAATCAATACAAACTTTTAATTACACTTAACATATTACATGATATTTATTTCAACAAAAATATTTTTCCTTAATATACTATTTTCACTAGGTTAAAAATGGGTTATAATGCATATAGGAAGCTATTCATTTTTAATTGCTAATTTATTGCTAGACTGGAAACATTTGCTAACTTGATTATATCTTATGAAGAAATAAGAGTCTTTCTTCAGTTATTTGTCAAACACGTTCCCCGTTCTTCTCACCTCTAAATTTTCAGATTCCAAAATAGGTTGTGATGCTTCTAGAAAGTTATGGACTTTTAATTGACATATACCACGGTCAGAACCCAGCAAAACCCTGTAGACTTCAGGAAATGAAGAATAGATTTTTGTTTACAAGTCACATTTTACAAAGATCAAAGCTTCATGGAGCAAGTCTGACCGTGGATTCGTGATCAGCGAGCAACATACTTCGGATAGCATATGTCGATTGTACGGATCAGACAACCCTTTTTTGCGAAGAGGTGTAATTTTTTGTTGTACCTTACGCAAAGTAGGATGTTACTGCCTCAACTGCTTCCGTGAAACAATGATTAATGTGACTAGAGACTTATGCCAGGGTAGTTTTCTATTAGTAATAGATTCTGACGTTAGAAATATACCTTCATTAAATCTGGCTGATGTAGCTTTAGTCTAAACCAAATTAGTCATTGTTTCTTGGAATTATCAGCATAACGAGCCATGTTAGGATTTTTTGATTTAAGGGAATGACAAGAATCATAAGGCGGTAGTTTTAAGGGGCTGTTGTGGGCTTATGTTACAGCTATGGCGAATGTATTATGTCTAAAGCCATATTAACAGCTGTCCCTCGGAAGGGGTTGGAGCAATTTCTTTGAATGATAAATTAGCAATACAATTAGGCTTGGAATGTATTCGGCCCCCTGAGACTCTTGAGATAGACATTGTGACTTAGAGAACTAAGTTATTTATAATCAGGCTTATCTGAAATCAACTAATGAATTATATCGAATAAAATAAAGCAAATAAATATGCTCAAACTTGCAAATATTATTTCATAAATTTTCAACACAAATATCGTAAAGTATTGCTAAACCAGATAATAATGACGGTACCCATTCATAACAGTGGGTAATTTCTAAAAATTCAACCAAAAATTTTAACCCTAAAATACTGAAATACCAACGCCAGAGAATGGAAATTCTTGGTTAAACCACGTTGCCGAATATGACGAAGCACCCTATTCCGGGATACAAGTCGATTGATTTTACCCGAAAGAGCTAAATGTATATTTCCAACATTATTTCACTTTTTAATCTCAGAGAACGCATGAAACTGATTTTTAATAAAAATGTTTCCAAATTGGCTTTTATGAAAATTCTTTCAGTAATTGGAAAAACTTGTACCATAAGGGCATTGTGAAAACTTTGATTTACCATATAAAATACTTTTTTCATTTTATTCAGATTGAAAGGCCGATTTTTACCGACGGAAAACACAAAAAGAATATCGAAATGTTATTTCGATATATGACCCTGAGTTATTTCCTGTGAATATTTTATATTTGTATATCCCCAATTCGTGAGCATTCTGAAGGGCTCGCAGCGAATCGTCAAATTTGTCTTCCACACCGAAAATTCCGTCGTTCAACATTAAATGCAAGCTTCCCATTTTTTATCTAACACGTGGAAATGGACATGTTTTTCGTTTGCCAAAGGATTCCATTTGATTTCTGGGATGATAAACGCGATACTATGAATAAATGAGGGGACAGTTGTCGGAAAATCGAATTCTGAGTGTATGTGTCATCCCATTCATTATGATAAATTATCGTTGGCAGCCTCTACATGTTGCATGATAAAGGATTTTAATGTAAATCTAAACTTCTACGAAATTCTATGAGAAATTCTCTACTAGGTTCGATAAATTGAGTTAAATGGTTAATGTAATAATTTAACTATAAAAATGAAATCAATTTACAATAATACAAATAATGTTTTGACTTAAATTCATGTAATCAAGAAAATGTCTAGTAGTTTTGCACTTATTGTTTTATAGTATTCTACAAAGAATTGTTGAGGTTATTTTTGTTCATTTAATATTTTTATTTTCTTAAGAATTCACATAAAAAATAATTATGATACTACTTTTAAAGATTTTACACTTCATTGATATATATTGTTTCTAGTCGGGAACCTTTCCTGAACTGATTGAAATCTCGTGTAATTATATATGTATAACATATACATATAAGTGAATTTGAATGTCGATATTCATTTCGGGATAAAATAACTAAAACACAGTGTAAGAATTTTATTTCGCTTTTCTAAATATGTATAATAGACTGGACACTATTGACATGATAATGTACAACTAGGAACAGTGGTCACTTTAGAACTTGTCATTCAAGGAAGCGTATCTGACGAGAACTTACTCAATAGACGGTAGATGTCACCGACATCTATTAGGTTCAATACACTGACTGTTGTCTTACTGATGTGTATAACATCCAAGTAGTTCACTTTAGAACTTGTCATTAAAGGAAGCGTATCTGACGAGAACTCCTGGTTCGAAACGGCTGTCATACGTTGAATGATATAGTTCTAAATATATATATATCTGTATATATATAAAACAAATATCAGCTATGTTACACCGATATTGCAATCATGGTAAATGCATTTGTAATAAAATATCACTATATTGATAATTGTCCCTGCTCAAACCCATGTTAAATGCTACTATACGAAGGAATTTATTTTGAACTTTCTCAATATTATCTATATGTGTGTTATAGTGGGGGTTCCTTATGACAGAACAGTACGCCAGAATAGATCGAATTAGTGAACAATATAATAAACGAATCGCATTATGAGAAAATGTTTTAGATGAACGATTGATAAAACCCTAAACCTTGAAACTCTTGGAAACAACTAGATCAATGTGTCTACGAAAAGTCAGAGTATTAAAGAAAACGACACCAAGGTCACGAATTTCACTTACTCGCTGTATCGTTTGTGAATTAATAGCGTATGAAATGATTATAGTTTGTGAAATTTTTGCAAAAGTAATAATAAAACATTTATTGATATTCAGGTCAAGATCATTGCTAATTCACTAGGCAAATAAGGAGTTTAAATCGAATTGGAGTAACATAATATTCTTGATGTAATCGCGAACTACCAGGCCTTGAAGCACTCAAACTTGGCAATCACTCCTATCGTGCCCCTCTAAATCCATCTCTGAGTGGTTACAAATATTGGGTAATAGTTAGTTAAAGTATGATTTTATACCTTAAGGGAATCCAAGAGCATGCACAATGCGCTCTTTTCGCCTTTTCGTCGTCCCATCGAGTTAACCAAGTCTCAAAAAAATTTCTAATTAAACTGGATGCAACAAATCAGAGATCAACTGGTTACACTGGCAAGTCAAAAGTAGTGTTTAGTAAGCTTAACGAAAATAACTCAACACAATCACGCCCTGGAGAGCGAACCGGGGGAGGAATTCAGCACCTGCCAATAGAGACCTGCAATGTGTTACAATCAGTTCGGAGGAATTCGATCAACCCAGACGACAATACTTAACAGAATAAGGAAAAACTGGGGCAGATGCTTTTACTCACTCTACAAATGGGGCTAGAAGAAGCCCTACCCAAATTGTGACTGTTGCGCTGAAAGATAGACTATTCAACTCCCGGTAGAGGAATTCCGGAGCATATCCTACAAATATATAAAAACACAGTTTTGCATCCTAACACCAAACCGTTATTTAAAACACTCAAGGCCCTTTCAACAACTCTAAGGGGTCATCTTCATGGAGTACCTAAACCAAACTAACTTTTTACAATATTCTCTAATTTATACCTACCTGTAAATCTATTAGGCAAATTACATTTAGAAGATATAAATCTTAAGTACCTACCTGAATTCAAAATAATAGAGTTCCCAGAAATTTCATCACATAGTGGAAACCCATCCCATTTCCTAGAGGCGACAAAAGAATCAATCGAATATAGTTGTAACCTTGATTTGTTTGTTTGTACTATTTAATATTATTGTTTCTATGACTGTAATGTACTGGCCATTCTATTTAAAGGTTTATTTGTTTATGTGCACAATTTTCCGTATTTACCTGACACTAAGTAAATAAAATAATACTAAGTTTATAAATGTTAGTGTAATAACTCAATTTTTTTGTAAATTGGATAAGAAGTGATAGAACGCAATTGAGTAATGAGAGTAAATAATTTGAAGTGGTTAAAGGGTAAGACATCTTTAGTGGCATATGAGTCGATATATTAGAATACGGAGTAGGTGGTTATGTGAGAATACGTAGAGAGGAAATTGCATGTATTTATTGAAGCTAATTTAAAATATTTGCGTAGCTTGGTACGGGTTGAAAAGAATTGTGCAAAAATCCTGTATGGTTCAGAGAAATATTTATGGCTTTCGGAGGTCGTTAGGTATTTGCGTATTGGCTGTATAGTGTGGCGTAGTAAGCTTCAGGTCACAAAACATCAACAGTGCCAATTGTGAGGCATATATAAAACTGCAAAAGAAATAAGTTTCGACATTAGTTACACCATGAGTAATTGGTGTAACATATATACTTGGATGGAGTTGCAGATATTTTTTAAAAACCATTATTATTGCTTTTGCACTGAACGAAGTTTGATATCGAAGTTAGGAGAGATCGTCCAGAATGTAGATTTTTCCATATGTTCCATAAGTTTGATGATACAGTAGAAAAACACTGAAAGAAATAAAAAAATTAAGAAAAAGCATTGTAGATATTGTAAAAGAGGAATTATCATATGAAGTTGAAATTGACAAAGGATCAGTCTCAAATAATATAACGAGGCGTAATATACCTACACACACAATACGACATATACATATACAAAAATTATCAACATTTATAAAATAATGTAAGTTTTAAGAGTAGCTGATTAAGAGTAGCTGATTTGAAACTTATAATGATATAAAGAGGAAGCTATGAGGATTGAAAGACGACAGCAATTTTATAGCAATGATTAAAATAAATAATACTTAATTCCGGTGAAATGGAATCAGTTTTTATGTGGATTTCTCTTATTTTGCCTCAAAAGAGAAGCGTGTAAAAGCTAAAGAATGGTGTGATTAATTTTTCGGTTACAAATAATATTTTTTATGATAAGTTATTAACTGTGATATGTATCACCTGAATGTGTGAGTATTCGGAATAAAAAACTCTATTCTTCAAAAGGAATATACTACCAATTTTCTTAAGTTATTGCGTGATTGCGTGCAATGAAACAATGAACTGTTATTAGAATGATGAAAAAAAAAAACATTTCGTTCTTTTGAGAAAGCAAGCAATCTCTTTAATTATTTCTCTTATTTCGTTTCAAAATCTTAATTTATTGTATCATTTAATGCACGGCAATAAAGTAATGAGGAAATAAAGTTATACATTAGCGACCAAATAGCGTTTTTTTAAAGGTGATGTTGGGAATTTTTAGATTTGATTTATTTGGACGGAACACGTATTAGAAATATAAACATGGTACTTTATTAGGTCAAGAATAAGGGACGATTATAATTAATAAGAAATATGAGCATAATTTGCAAGGTAGAGCAAAATTTATTTGTCACCAATTTTAGATATAGGAATGAGAGAAATAAGTGACAATAAAGCCAAATACAATAGGATAATCGAATATTTACATAATGTTTGATGATGAATAAAAATTTAATAAAAACTTTGAGTATTGGTTAAACTAATGTAGTGAAAATACGGAAGAAACAAAATTAAAATTTAAACAATATTTGCCAAACCAAGACATAATGGAGATAATGGTGGTAATTTTGACATCTACCCACTACAGGAAGGAAAATATTATAATAACGGCAAAGGTATTTATGTTAGATTTTAATAATGAAAGATGTACTGTGTAATTTATAATATGATTACTTTCAATTCATTTTGTTTTATATTTAAACAAAATCTGAGATTATCACATTTTCGATTGTTATTTGGTAGAATGTTATTTTTAATTTTTGTACTATTTGATAACAAATTTTAAGTTTACTATTTATTAAATGTGGAGTATATTTGTAATATGTGTTTCCTAATACATATTAAACGTAGGGAGCAAATAAAACAACAAATTGTTACTATTTAAACAACTTGTTTCTAAAATACCTTCTTTATTCATTCTATTAGTTAATATTTCTATTCGCTATAGACTGGTTTACTATTTTATTGTGTTTCCATTTTGATGAATTATTCTGTGTAAAATAACGTTTTCAATTTGACGTTTGAAGTCGCCGGTTCTGTTTTTTCACACACTTAGGTTCAAATTTAAAATACCATTGTATTCACAACTTAGTTGTCGAACTTTGAAATACTATTATTCGAAACAAATGTCTTGCACCGAATTATTTTGCAGACCACCCCGCTGCGTAATTAATTAATCGATACTTTTTTAAGTAAAATTTTACTTCAGGTATTTATGCTATTTTATTGTTTTATGATACTCCACTTTCAGTTTTCAAGACATTCATTGAAATTTAATAAATTAAACATTTTCTAATAATATTTCTTTTAATTTCATATCGAATTATACTATTATGGTTTTTACTTACGTCATTTGAATGAAATTGTTTGGATTTCAAAACTCAAACGTTACTCATACATTCTTGTTCTCTTTTCTTCAATAATTCCCATTTCTACAACATAGATCTAATTAACAAAGTTTATATCTATATTTTTAAATATTTTTCATATTTTAATATTTAATAGTAAATCTCTACACTTGATGTTCCAAGCATGGTGCAGGTTGAATTTTGTTGAGTCCTTTTTTTTCTTATCCATATACAGTAAGAACACTGACTAAGTAAATAAGGAAAGAAGAAATGTTCTTAACATTTATTGATTTAAATCCAGTATTTGATACAGTGAGCAGTGAGAAATAAGGTATAGATTGCAGGCAAACGGTCGGCAAAGAGTTATGCCACGAATGATGTGGAACCCAAAACAAAGCGAAGAATCATGGAGATTCGGAAAGGGTTTGTTCAGCTCTTACAGAACGACTAAAGCTGAAAATAGATCTACGTACTAGATTAATTTTTTCAATATCTGGAGCAGCGATATCCTGAATTGCTGCACTCGTAGACATAGCTCCGCAAAAATAGGGAATTGGAAAGAACTTGGACAACCAACATGGTGATGGGATTAATGGTAGGTGCCCATGGTCCAAGCTTAAGATGTCAGATCGACACAATCAGATCTATAGGGGAGGAGGAGGTAGTGTTACGGACCAAACCTAACCTAATAATTATGTGTACGCCTATGATTGAAGATTAAAAAGCACATGGTCGACAAGTGGTGTGCTGCCGCAAATGGTACGAAAACGCTGAGTAGGAATCAAGATCCAAGAAAATTCTCGGTGCTTCTTTTTCTGCTATATAATCGAACCGAATATATTAGAGATAAGTCAGAAAGCGATATATATTATTAATTCATTTTAGAAACTCTAGTGAATAAATAAAGCAATCGTGTATATTCAATAGTTACTTTGAACCGAATAATAGTGCAAAGGGATAAAATAAGGGGACAATCCATACTTCTTAAAATTCATAATGTTCCTGAAGATGGTACAGAATGTCGGTGGAGAAAGAGAGACGACTAAATGTAATATAGAAACCTAAAACCAATCAAGTAGTTTACTACGTGCGGATGATGTAGTATCAATATCAAGTACAAACTCATGATGCAAAAGACAAAATAAAAACTAAACTGGTACTGATTTCGTACAAGAACGAACAAAAAAAAACAGAAAAAGCAATAAAGAAGCAAAGGGGTAGTACACATGAAGAAAAAAAATGTTAAAAACATGAAAACAATAGAAGCTATTATAGAAATAGCAAGAGATAGAAAGAAAATGACAAATGGATTAATCAAACTCGAGAATTCAGAGCTTGAAAAGGAGGCATAAACATTAGATGTTATGGTATAAAGAACTGGATATTTATGAAGGAAGTTGTGGCAATTTGTTAACAATTGTTATTTATTTGGTACTATCTAAAATAATAGACAATTTTTATAATTCTACAGAACGCCTCTGTATCAATAGGCTGAAATCAGCATTGTCGTTCCTAAAAAAAGGCGAATGAATTTTAAAATAAATGTACGTTATTTTTAATTATTTTTATGTTTTCTTGGGAACAACACAACAAATGAAATAAAAAGCTATATATTCAAAGAAGAAACCAAACGTTTCAAAGTCGATTCTGACTTCGTTGTCAATGGCTTTATATGTCAACTTAAATGTCATAAATCAAACTTTAATTTTGCAATTTACATTTTCAATACATATAAAGCCATTGACAACGAAGTCAGAATCGACTTTGAAACGTTTGTTTTTTTCTTTCAATAGACAGCTTTTTATTTCAATTGTGGTGTTATTCCCAAGAAAACATAAAAATAATCAGGAATATGCCACAAATAACATTTAGAGACGAATGTACGTTGTTTCCATTTTTCATTTTTTTTAAAATAACATTAGTGACAAATGTTATCATACACAATCCTTTGTTAAAGATACTTTTATGAAATAATAAACATGAAGCAAAGCTTTATATTTAAAGCAAAGAAAAACTTTATAAAACTGACTACTTAATTTGATTACTGATTTTGGCTTTATAATGAAACTAAAAATCCAATTAGTTTTTCCTTGTGATGCACGAAAGTCATGATTTTTTTCCGAAGTCCTCGTTCATTAGCGAATTGTTAATTAACAGATGTCCACAGAAAGTGTACGAGTGAAGCATGATTTCAAATCCATTTCATTAAATCAAATTAAACTGCTTTTAAATTCATTTCGAACCAACTGAAATTTTCGTATTCCATTTTCATAAAGCATATAAACTCTTTGCGAAAAGTTTTTGGCTTGCCAATCCGGAAGTCTTAGAAAACTTCTCCCGGTTTTATTAATTTGTTAGGTATATTTGGGGCAACCGTATAACATTACATGGTGATTTCGTCCCAAATTGCTTTTAATAGAAGTTTGTCGGACAAACGATTAGAAAATATGCAAATGGCAAGAGCGGAAAACTATGTAAAACATTAATTAAACTTTTACACTGTTTCTGCCAAGCGACAGTACATGTTGCGCGTTCTGCTTTATTTGATATGCCGGGAAACAAAGAATAATTGCCTGTAGCCATTGTCGGAGCCTACAAATTTCCAGCCATCTAATTAAATAGCAAATCTCCTACACCGGGAAAACGCCGGCTTAAAAGATAACATCTCTTAAAAGTACTTCAACCTTTTTATTTAAATATTTCCCTTTTATGTTTCAGAATATTATAATACAAGAGAGAGACACACCGCGATAAATAATTAGATGTTCTTTAATGATCAAATTTTGTTGCATTCTGCCGAGTACATCAAAGAAACGAGATTGTCACACAAATGTTTTGCGTTTGCTGAATTGCAGGATTAAAGGTTATTACGTTTGAGAAAAGCAGCTAATTACTTTGTAATTTTTAGAAATATGCTTTGAATAGAATAATCTTCTCTGCATTGTACTTAATATAATTCTATGACTGAAACAAATGTTTAAATGCTAAGCCTAACTATGTGACTTTGTAAAGGATTCAAGTTTAGTTCTAACGAAGGAGAATTGTTTGAGAGATAATCTTAAGAAGTTTTAGTCTAAAGAAACAGGTAGTTAAAAGTATCATATGTCAAAGTGTAACTAAGAGAAATTAGACAGATTTCGTATAAAAGATTCTTCTTTGGTTCACTAAAAGATTTACAGACTATGATATTGATCATTTTGAGTAATATGTAAAGCAAAATAGTTAATAATTGTCTGGTTGTAACGTCCAATTGGGAGTAGAGTATGTAATCCTGTATGTAATCAACACATTTGATCTACGAAAAGTAAGCTCTTGAAATTCAGCAGTAGGAGTTGAAAAAAATAATACTTAATTAACTTGTATATCTATCCGGTTTTCCTTTCCACAGTAATTCTAAAAAAGTGATTTTGAAGAATATGACAATGTTATAACAACGCATAACAAATAAACTCGAGTGTTCCAAGCCACTTACTGTTTAAACGATACAAAATAGACTTTAACAATCACAAATATGAGAAGCTATTGATATTGAAAAAATTGGGGTGCCAAATACATAGCAGTTTTTTGATAAAAGTCCCGTTATGAATTTTACATTATTGAGAATAATCCTATCATAAATATACATCATAACCTATTTATACAATTAAAGACCCCGAAAATGCCAAATTGAAAATGTCAAAATAGACGAATGGGTTTAAAATCTGGAGAATATGCCGTATGGGGTAGCAGTGGGCAGCCCAAATTATGGATTTTGGTATAGGTAATTACAAACGTGTGAACCCGAGCTTTGTTTTGAGCAAACAGCACTTCTGACGATGAAAAGTAACGAAAATATTAGGCATAACACTTAAAATACAATTAAGCTCATATAGATAGATAGATAGTCCATTGAAATGTTATATTTTCTTGGGCTTAGCGTGCAAAGGTCAGAGCACGTAATTCCATTTTCCGACGTCAGTGGGGTTAGTATAAAGTTTGAGAGGTCGTAACCACTGTCTTGTTGCCGCTATCTATAAAAAGTGTGCGTATGGTTTTTGGGCTATTTCGAGTCAATTATGAGTTGCACAGAAAATGTGTAAAAACCTATTTTGTTGGAAATTAAATTTTCTACAAGGTTCAAGTCAAAAGCAACAAAGTTATTATGGAAAATAAATAAAAAAATTGGAAACAAATTTTCTGTTAGTCGTTATAACTTTTTATTGTTATTTTTATAGAGGGGTTTTCAAATAATTTTTCATTACTAACTTTTTTAAATTTTATTTATTTATTATAGTTTTACAACAATGTGAAACTTACACTGTTCTCCAGTACTAGTATGTAAGTATACATTAATATGAATGATTAGGCATAGTTTTGTGTCATCTTTCCATTATTTTTATAAGAAACATTTTAATGATTGTTATCCCAATGTTGTTAAGAAATAGTTAAATAAACACTAGTATTTTAAACAACGAAACTTTGAAAATGCTGGTTTTTACAATAATTTCTAATCAGAGCGTACATTTCCTTTAATCCTATGCAGATCAAGAAGGCTTAAATAACAGTGACTTCAGTTTCGGATGGGCCAGGCTGCGACTCAGAATGTGGTTGAGCTTTGGATATTGACGTGATGTGCTACTGCTCGATCAAATTAAGTTTTCACTACTTTTGCTTTCACAGTTATGGTTTTACTTTCCTCTTAAGGTATAAACAAAACAAGCATTCATGGTGGAATAACAGTATATGCACATATAAAAATGCCACAATGTTTATCACAAAAATTAAAATCTTGTTCACAAAACAAATACTTTTCACAATTAAATAGATGTTGAAGTAATAGAAAACGTACTTGAGCCTTTATGACCTGCACAGGATTCTCGGAAAAGGATCAGTCATATCATGCCAAAAATGAATAGAATAGATGCAAAAACTAGATATTTCTAAAAATCATCATAGAAATTCAAAACTAAAATATATGTCACTTTTTAATGTACCGTGTGTACAGTCTTATTTATGTACGGCAAGGATGCCAGAAGTATTGAAATTTCAAAGTATTTAATAATGGAAGTCCTTAATTATACAATATAGATATTATCTTTATTAGGGGTTTTTAGGTCATAATGACCTGTACTATCACCTGCCAAACCATCTGAACTGCATTATGTTACACCATGTATAAAATAAGACAAAACATGTATAGAGTTTTTCGCATGTTAACCTTATTTCACCAAAGCATAACTTATACTTATGTTAACGCAAATCAGTTTACCTACATTGGTCATATGAATCACAAGTATTTCACTACGCAGCTTCTAAAATACTTCCCATTGGGCGTACAATTGGTAAAAGTAATCTTTTATTCAAATTGTCAAGTTCGTGTGCATTATTGGTCATGGTTCGTTTAATGACGTTGAATTCATTAGTGAAGCTTTGGTATATCAGAGAAACATTAATAAGCTTGTGTATCATACTATTATATCCAGCTAGTTTATGCAGATATGGCTGAATGGAACTATTGTGAATTGTGGTGTTGCTACGTAGAGTTTGGTGGGTATCGCGAATCATGTTTTCCATTAGCGGTTATGGAATATGTAAAATATCGCAATTATTGTCGACAAATCCAATTTGATGAGATTCAAAAATGTTGAGTTGTAATAAATCATAGTAGGATTTGTAAGGGACATGCATGAAATTGTAAATGTAATATTTATTATTACTGTTATTACTTATCGCCATTTCCAACTAAGTGGTTAGGTACTCTAAAAGAAAAACAAAATGTAAATGATATTGTCGGAGTAACGTAACATTATCAAGTTAAGGTTAATAAAGTCTGGAATCATTATATTATTAGTATTTATTGAGGTCTCCACTCTTCATTTTCTTTCTTTAAATTTTTTATGTGCAATCAGGTCAACAAATTCTATCTGCAACGCATGAACATGAAGTCTTTCGTGGAAATGTTGTGTCTTAAGTAATATATTCAAACAAAGATGCATACGTATAAATAAATGTAAATCTTTCTACAGAAAGATGGCTCTGAATGTTTGATTGTGTGCCACTTATAAAGTCCATAAAGGATAGTTAAGGAGGTGTATACTGTGTATAACAAACTAGCCAATTGCTAATAAATATTACCATTTAATGCAACACTTTATTGAATAAGTCAAACTTAACAAAAAAAAAGGCTGCACCTCTTCATTCAAATAAACGTGTAGTTAATCGCTAACTAGAATACTTACGAAGTATAGCCTATCCACTTTTACACTTAGCAACATTTATGAAGGGTTTAGCTCGCTTCAGGGTTTCTGGAAGTTGGTTCATTGATGACAATATTTTTGGTAAAGATGAATTATTGATTAGGTCATTTATCAGAGTTAGGCCAAATGTAAAGGCCCTAACCAGGACTTTTTTTGGGGGGGGTTATGGGAGGGATAATTTTTTTGATTGGTGATGGTGTGATTAGGACCCCAAAATGTAAGATATTGTCAAACATTTTAATTTTACATCTTAGAATTGTGCCTTTTTTTATTAATAGTTTCTTAACTATTGACAACGGGGTCTGATCTAGACCCCTAAACGTTTGGAATATACAGCAATTTTCGTAACTGTGGTGTTATTTCCCAAAAAGTACTTAATAATCCAAAATGTATATGTTCGTTTATGTATTTTCAGGATATATATGACTGTATAAATATTTTTTTTTCTAATGAAAAACATGATTAATTGGTTAAAACTGAATCTGGCTATTATGCCAGTTTAGATTTAAAGCCAAACCAGCATAATTTTACCAGAGCTGTAAACATCATCTACAATAAAGTAAAAAGTCTTAAGGTTAGTAAGATAAAATGTCATGCAAGTGATTTAAAAACACCTCAGAAATATTTGAGCCACTTGCAGTAAAAAAAAGAACAAAATATGTCAATGTCAGAAGAAAGTTTGTAAAAAATAAGTTATCAATTTTTCCTATAAGGAAACATTTATGATATGGTTTGGATTGGTTTATTTGTAAAAAAATATCGACTTAAGTTGTCTCTGTATAACATTTGGTAATTATTAGTACTGGGTGATTCAAAAATAAAAACTTACTTTAAATTTAAAACACCGTCAGTCAATTTTTTGAAATAGAAATCATATTAGGCATTAAAAATAAGGAGAACTTAGTATAATAATATACCATACGCCTTAAACATTCTGTATTATTGTAAGTTGGCTGTGGCGTCTTTAAGGCAAATGTGTTAAAGTAACTACAGCTGTCACTTACTATTTCAAAATTGTCAGAAAATAGTCCGGGAAGCTTAAATTAAAGGTAAGAAGATAATTTAAATTTATTTATTATGTATGTAGAATGTGATAAGTTATTTCAAGAAAAAGTGATATATTTGAGACGCCATATCCACAGAAACTGAAGCCACAGAAAACTGTGAAAAAAATTAGAAAACTACAACAATTATACATTAGTAAAAGCTACATTACATAGAAACAAGAAAAAAAAATAGATATTTTTACGCAATCTAACAATATCTACAAGGCAAGTAGTATTAGAATTCGGATTATCCAAAACACCTACATTAAGATTTGGCATAAACACCATTTGCATTCAGAGCAAATTAATTTTTAGAATCGGTTCAGTAGTTCCAGAGATTACGTTTTCTATAGAAATTATCTCCTCCTAGTAACAAACAATTTTTACCTGTATAAATATTAGTAAGAAATCTACTGAGATTACAGCGTTATAAAGACGTCGCCTAATATGTTCAAAAATATAAAAAGCCTGGTAATTTTTAATTGGCAAATGAACTAATCCTTTGGAACATCTGTCAACTTAGCGTGTGTTTGTGAAGTTACGGAATTAATCAGATGAACGCTTCTGATAGTGCTAATTTTGATGGGATTAACCCGGAATATTAAAACGGCATACACAGATCTGTCTGTGACGCGAAAAGCTCGAACTGTTAACTTTGAATATGTTTCAAAATCCTTGAATAAATATTGGCGCATTAGTATTCTATCCGAGCATGCGGACAATTTTAGAAACATCTGGTATTAAAATTTAAATAGTGTTGATATAAAAGAAGGAAATATATTATAAGGAATACAATAGAGGGAAAATCTTGCGGAATTCATTATGAAATGGAATATTTTTGGACTCATTTGGAATAGAGACATAATGGGGTGCCTTGGTTTCTCGCTCGTAGCTCGCGGAGAGAACAGTGTCGCCGCTTGAACAAGAATTTACCCTGATGTTCCTGATGTTGAGACAAAATTTATCTTATAAAAGATGTTGTTGTGAATTATACACGAGTTTCCATTTGTGGCGCGTTAACATTTGGAAAAGTCATTCATGGGAAGAAGAGTAATAAATTAAAAAGATTGCTGACAAAGACGAAAACATTCTAGCATGCAATATTTTGTTATATAAATCAAAATTAATTGTGGAGAAAATTATTTACTTGTACCTGTCCTGAATAATTAATAATTATTTTTAATTTAAGGATTCTTTAGGAAATAACACCACACCTGCGATTAGAAACTATTTACAATGTAATTGTAAAACTGCCAAGGAAAATGTACATAAAGAGGAAAAAATCTTGCATCCAAACTGTTACATTCAAAAGTAATTTCCAAAGTGTGCTGGAGATATGTTGACATGTTTGTAGTTTGGGAGTATAGTGCTGAAGAATTGCACTCATTCCTACATTACATTAATAATCAAGAACCCACAAAAAAATTACAATGGAGATGGAAAATTTGCATAAACATGCTCATCTTGATATAGAAAAGTGCTGTAAAGTGCTTATATGATATAACAAAAAATATATTTTCATCCACCGAAATATTTAACGACGAAGTCAATATTATCAAAGAACATCTACTTCAACATGAATATCCCCAAACTTTATAAATAAAACAATAAATCAGCTAGAAAGAAAATCGCAACAACAAACCAGCACAAATAACCGACACACCACCAATACCACCCAAACACAAACAGACAACCAAATTATGAACATAATTCTATGTCCCAGGTATAAGGGAAAAAATGAAGCGGTTAGGAAATAAATGTGGTGTTAAAATTGTTAATGTGGTTAAAATAAAACAAATAATACATTGTGTGTACAGTGTTTTATGTGACGGATGAAACTTCAAGACCTTTAGAAGTAAAAAAAAGAACATCAATGTAACATTTCCAGAAGACATGTGAACAAATCAAATTTGACCAATCATGTATTAAGCAGAACCGGCAGCCATAGGATAGACTGGGATAAAACAAAGATTTTGTTGAAAGAGGAAATTTTGTAAAAGAGAAAAGTTAGAGAAGCCAGCTGTATGACGATAAACAACACGTAAATCTGAGCACCTTCAATCGACCTTCATTTGGACTGGAAAAATCTATTGCTAATAGAGCAGAAAAACGGTACTCTCAGTATCAAATGATCGCCAAACGACAAATTGTAACTGTCAAATTTTTTGACCAACAACATAACATCAAAACGAATTTGTTTAGAAAAAAACACGAAATACAACCACTAAACGATTGACAACGACTCCAGACTCGGAGTTGAAACGTCTCCCAACACATATAAGTATAACACAATATACAATACATTACTTATATACAGGAATAATGGTTGATCATTTTGTAGACATCTATTTCTCTCAGAATAACTGCGAGGAAGAATCTCTGTAAAGGCAGTCTGTAATCCGGGCAATTTTACGAAATTGCCTTACTGCACTTTGTTCTCCATATATAATTTTCAAATACTTACCTGTTGCAGGAAAAAATTTTGAGATGAGAAAATTCAATGAACAGGCAAAATATTTAAATTTATGCCAAATCGTCAAACTTTAGAATTTTGGGAAATTACGAGTAACAGTGAGGAATACTAAAGGTATGAATGGTAAAAATTAAACCTTAATCATTTGAGGATAATCAAAAAAAATCTTTGTTTATGTTAAAGCGTAGTCGGACTCTGCACTTACATGAACAAGGGCCATATGATGTCACATTTGTGAAGAAGGAAAAAAAAAGTTTTTGGTTGGGAAGAAAAATTGAGTTATTATCTAATTTTGAGATAGCCTCTAAATGTTGAGCCATAAATGCCAGAATTGGCCATGAAGATGAGAAAAAAAAACGTATGCAAACGCCAAGAGAAAAACCAAGTTGAAATATTTCATTCATACTTTAAAAGATTGAAAGCTAGTTCAGAATCAGACCTGGAAACATTTGGACAATTTATTAAACAAAACTTTGGATAGACCTTATGAACTATCCAATATAGGGTCGTTTAAAAAGAGATGTACATTACCAATTTCATAATTATCGGCAACCAGATATGATTAAATTCGATATAATTGAATTTAGTGAATTTCTTGTTTTTAATCTGAATCGGCTGTTGCCACTAAATGTGTTATTTTATTACGAAATTAATCTCGATACCTAGATGTTTCTGGAAATAATAGCACACATAGAATCCGGAGTCGTGTGCGGAACGCCGTTTCCCTGTGATTCCTAGGATAGATAAATATTTATTGGGGATTTTAATCAGTTGAGGGAATGCAATTGACGACTAGAAACAATATATTGTCTGACGTTCAGTGGATTGATAAATCCCGAAAAGGTAGTACCATAATATCTTTAATAGGTATTAGTTAACCTACGAATTCTTTCGTGTAATTTCTATCCTAGGGATCATAGGGAAACGGCGTTAAGCATACTAATAGTCCCGATTTGGAGTCTCTATGAGCTAGTTTTTCCTGAAACTCCTAGATGTCGACATTCAATTCGCCATAAAATATTAAATCTAGTTATATGTACTAAATACATCGCGATTTAGGTCAGTTTAGGAAAGCGCAACTGATGAAGGTGTTCCACTACAAACAATATATAGTTCTGTCTTCAATTGATTGAAAAATCTCGAAGCGGTAGGAACTGAATCTGTTGCCTATTCTCTTTAAACTTTCTGAACGACGCTCTACATACGGTATAGCTTTTATCTAATGTGGCTCTCCAGTCAATATTACTCAGATACGTTAGATTTAGCGCCGCAAAAATTGTTTAAGTTCTTTATTTATGATACTGTTTCCACCAAGAACAAATTTTTAACCAGTTTTGTCCTTATCGAGTTTGTTAACAACAGAACAATTGGTGTTTGATGAGTTGAGTTAAAATTGACTTACTTAGTGCGAGTTGGTTTATGTTTACTGTTTTGAATGAAGATTATGTTGATGTTATAAACATGTCTAGAAACTGAACAAACTAACAAAATGTTAGTCTCTTCAATTTCTAATGTAAATTGTGTAGTTTGTTTTTTTGTTATGAGTGTTTATAAATAACGAATATGACGTGAATACAACGCCCTAAAACTAAATGTTTGTCTGTTGAAAAAACTATGTGTCCAAGATTACTTAATGCAGATAAGTACCCATGTTCACACCAAAACTTTATACAAATTATATTAAATGAAAAACTGAAGCTGACGACATCTTATATTTTAAGAGCTATGCCAAAATGGTTAAATAAAGGATAATAAAAATTTGTTTTCAATAACTAAACAGTTTCTGACTCTGATGAGCGACAGTATTTTTTTACAAATAAATAAGGTCATTCAAACAGAATATTGGTAATTTTTTAAATGATGTAATTCTTTATTTTAAAATTGAACTTGGTTTATTAATAGTTTTTACCATTAATGAAGGGTACATACAAGTATATAAACTATTACTAGAAGTAAAGGGTTATAAATAGTTCAATATCATTGGTTATGTATCCACAAACTTCTCTACGCCATTGTGAAATATTATTACCAAATTATTTTAAAATGTCAGAGCGCTTCAAGAGTTTGCAATAAAGTATACATTTTATTTGAATAGAAAACTAAACCAAAGATATTTTATCTCCCGAGCATTTTCGAGAAGATATTTCCCAGAAAATTGTCGATATTCGGGGTCTTGTTAAGAATGTAGGTTATTAAAATAGAGTCATACTTGTCTAACCCATACCACATATTTTACAAAGGCGTACAAAATGGGAAAATACATATTAGAGTTTTGTTTTAGATGCAATATAAATTTTCTAATTGTTCAAGTATTAATATATATAACGATTAAGTATGGATAACATGAGTTAAATTAAAAGGTGGAAATTGTTTATTTATTTTAAATATTTAATTCTATTGACAACTTATCCACAGTATTGTCATGTGAAGTCAATTAAATTTAGATAGTCAGGTGTGGAGAACAATTATACGAAAACGGAAATTCAGGGGTCTTAAATAAATAAGAAATTGTTTCTATTTTTTTCGGGGTCTTCAGGAAATTTTTGAGCAGTTGTTATATCCATGGACTTAAGCTTTGATTTAAGATTTTTTGATTTTGTACCAAGAATCGAATATTCCTACTCAAATGAATGTTGTAGGTATATTTATGTGATAATAATCTGAATTATGTAACCGCCAATTTGACTTATTCTGAAAAATGCTGAAATTTTTACATGGTACAATGAAATGTCTCCAAATAGAACGGTATGTGTGACATGCTTTTATAGAAGTATTTTTAATAAAGCTCAAATGAGTTTGTGCAGTTACCGCCATAATTCTTCAACACACTTGCGTGAGTGTATGTGGATCACGTAAAGAAACATTTATGGCTATTCTGAAGAAATTTGCCCTTGGTTGGTTACTTACCGATCGTTATTCCATATCAACATGTTGATAATAAATATATGTATTATCGCGAGTATAACGGGTAGCATAAGTGTTTATATTAAATTTTTTATACAAGGAATAAATAATTGGAATACACACCGTAATGAATAAATAATTGGAAATTTTAAATACACACTGTAATTTAAACGGGAAATATTCCAAAACCTTGAAAGTAAAACTTTGCAAATTCTGGTTTGATCGAAAAACTTTTACTGTTTGTAAATATTATTTTGCTGTAGAATAAAATCAGTTTATATATATCTTTGCAAAATGGAGCCCGTGTATACCAAACAAACGATAAGATGGAATCTTTTAAGTGTGACAATGCAAGTGACATAAGCAGAAGATAGTTTTAGGAATATTCTGAAAAAAGTCAAGGTGATCATTTGCAAAATTCAGGTAGTCCAGCAAATGTCTGTTAATAAAAAAATATTTCTGTATGACTATTGAAATGGAACATATTAGTGAATAAATCGTGTAGTTTAGCATCTCGTCATCTAAACAATGCTAAGCGCCGCTGCTACAGATAGTTTTTTTTCATCAACATACCCTGTTTGATACGGCCCTGGACAGTGCATTTTTCTGAATATTTTTATCAGTCATTTTTTCTCACATTATAGTAAAAAGTTATTAGCAAAATCACCATAAAATATTACTACATGGCTTGCATTTGGGTCACTGTAATTTTATTTAATAGGCGTCCATTATTTAGCGTCCAAAACTAAACACTCTTACATTTTGGTGAACTGACAAAGGATATTTCTGTTGTGTTAAATTCTACTCATTTTTGTCTGTCATAGAACGATAATTCTTTAGTCAAGCGCAAAAATTAAAGAAAAAAATATTTTATTGAATTCCAAATGTTGTAACGTGTAAATCAAAATAAACAAGAAACAAAATAACAATTAATGTGCATAAATTTAACTACAGTTTACTCCATGAAGATTCTATCTTAGGACTTAAGAGAGAACAGCAATTGCAAGGAACAGATCCAGATTCGGAACCTCTGTGTCGGTCTTACATCTCGCTTCTACAAATAAGTAACGAAATTCAAGTTCTTTTTCAGATATAATTAATAGGACTTTATTTGTGTTCAAATTCGTAATTTTTAATTTAATATGACAATAATTCAACCGCTAATGGGCTACCCTAGATAATTATTTTTTCTAACCACCCTGTATAACTATAATTGCACTCAATTCTCTAACATTTATATATAAATACTCATTATAATAATTCCATCTCATTATATATTTCCACCACCCTGTATATGCAACTGCTTATGGACCATGCATAATATTTTTTAACATTTTTGAACCACCCGATAAACCATTCTGTATATGCCACTGCCTATAAGCCACCGAATTTACTCTTTTTGTTTATGAAAATTTTAACTATCTTCTGTAACTATATATATCGTGGGCTACTCTATAAATCATTTCCTTTTCTAACATTTTTTATAATCATCCTGTATATCTATAATTCCTATATTTCATCTACCCTATATATACTACTGCTTATGGGTTACGAAATGTTGCATTTCCATTTCCGCCACCCTGTATATGCATCTCTGTATAATATTTTTTGCACCACCCTGTATAACTGTAATGCTATTGCGCCCTCTATTCCAAGAACCCTATAAATTCAACCGATAATGGGCTTCCCTATATAATTATTTTATTAGTTATTACTACTCTATATTTTAAACACCCTATATATGCAACTGCTTGGGTGCCACACACGAAAAAAAATATTTCTAACATATCTGGAATCGCCCTGTGTAATTATAATATACAACGCCTTATATCTCAGTCAATTTAGAACATGAGAACACATAACTTTTTACTCATCCAAAAATCGCCTAAGCTGCAATTCTTACTTTAAAAAATATTAAATAGCGATAAAAGTCTTATAAGATTCTATACATCAATTTGTAGAATATTTTTTTCAAGAGCAGTTTCAACCTCAAGTGTGTTACCAAATTATCCTGTATTGAAACTCTTGTAATTTCGTTCTTTCTCGGTAATACGATTTTTCCCGAGCAATCGATTTCTAGACGCCAAAACCCCGAAATGAAATTTAGACAGTCGTAGTGTAGTTTGCGAGAATTAAATATAATAAGATATAATATGTAAATAAACAAAACATTATATGTATTATATTGTTAGATAAATAAGTAACAATATATTTGTAGCATATCACATCTCGTTAAAAGAACATTTAACATTTTTTGACTGACTGCTAATATTTTAGACGACATGTTAAAATTAATTAGATTACCTTATATCGAATAAAACAGTAAAGTATTACTAATACTTATTCAATTTTCATTTGCACATGGCATAAAATAAAAAAAACATATTCAACTTGAGAGGATCTAAAATGAAATGTATCAATTAGCTTTATAATCTCTCAATTGTTAGTTTACTTACGTAAAAGTTTTCATCGGGGGATTTTATCAAAACATTTAAGAAATACAATGCACCACCTGTTAATTTATGTTAAATAATACCTTTATTTGTTGATAATTTTTGTGAGTTCATTAAAATTGAAATTTTGAAAATTATACATTGATAATTTTCTGATCGCATTGAGAAGGTAACTTAACCTAGTGGTTAACATTCTTAAGAAATGTCAAATTGAAATTCAATTTATGGTTGGCCGTGAACTGCTTGAGAAATTAGAACTATTGCCATGATGTCAGATCTAACTTTTTATCTTCAATTTCACTATTTGTATTTATATTATAGGCTTTGTAATCTTAGTTAAATTGTATGAAACTATTAGCCTTTAAAATAGAAACAATATAAATTAATAGTATAATGTTAAAATAATAAAATATTATCGGAAAAACATTGTTCAGTTGCCACGCAATACAAATTTCTGATTTTAGTTGACAAACTATATTTAGAAAAACTTGCGAGTACCCAATAAATTGTCATTATCATATAATCTAAATTTTTGTGGGTGAGTTCTCAATAGCATGATAATGTAGAATAACTTTCAGAACCAAACAAAATTTGTTAGTTTTTCGTTTAATTTAGTTTGTATTTCTCATTGGAGTGAATCCGCCTTACGATTTTCTCTTCACGCAATCTGGCGGCACTGTGGACGTAAATTATAATTTTTTTATTTTACTTTATTTAATGAATGAATCGATATTATAAATATATTTTAGCATTCTGCACTGAAGGTCGTCAATAGCCACTAAACAAAACAAAAATCAAATAAATCGGTTGAGGGACAGAGGAGAAAATGGTACCTAACCGTTTTATCTTTGCCTATTTATATATAGATTCTGGGAATATTATTTAAGTAGAGATATATTTTTATACACATCAGGGGATCTCCAGACTATTCTTCAAAATAGCTGTTTTAATATAGTTTAATCTAGTATATATAAAAAAGTGTCCCTCAAAATGCATTAAATTAGGGTGTAGCAAGATAAGGATTTTAAGCAGCACGCCAAAACTTTTGAGGAGATTTCATAGACATTTAAGGGAAAAATATATATTTTGCATATCCTTGGTTGAAAAACAGACAAAACTGGTGGCATAATATTAATATTATTTTGTATTTAGCAGTTCAAATCCTACCCTATTTCTACACCAGCGCCACTCTGCTCGCTACTTGAAGTTGGTATTTAATGCTTTCAGCAGGACAGTATTTCAGTTTGTCATATTGGTAACGCTGACCTTTTGTGTGGAGTTCTAGTTTATCATTCTTGTCTCTAACATCCATAAACTTGGCCTTTTTTGTGTTGTTCTGACGTATGCCAAGTCTCTAATTTAAAATATCACAAAAAGGAAAAATTGGAATGATTATTAGAACGAAAATCAAAGTTTGAACTGGTATTGTATATTAATTGGGTTTTAAATTTGTTTATTTACTCTAATTTATTAATTTTCTAGAAACAAAGAGACCAATAAGGTGACTGACTGGTCCCTGTTTCTTACACAGAAAAATAAATTGTACGGGTATTACAAGATCAAGGAAGTGTGATGTCGGTTGAAGTCTCGAAACATTTTTTAAAATTTCATTTACATACTTATCTATTTTCATATGTGTACGTGTGGGCCTCCCTTAGAAGCTTTAATTTCAACAATATTAAAGATTGTGATCTTTCATTGAAAACCAAGTACAAATTTCACTATTATAGTTATCCAGAGGTAAACTTCTGTGGCTCCTTACAAAAACCATTGCAAAGCACGGCCGTTAATAGAAATAAAAAAGTGCAGTTTCCGACATCGGTTAAAGGACCAGAACTGGCTTAAACAGATCTACGTAAGATAATATAGTGCAGTTACAAGCTTTGTACGGTGCTATCAGCACGGTATCCTGGCCATTATACGCACATTACTAGGCACGTTTCATAGGAACAATGTCCATCCTCACCATTGTCTTCACGAAATGTTGACTAATTGGGATATTTAGGTAATGAAGGCGAAAACGGCATTAAGAGCTGCCGCTGATAAATCGTCAAGATAATGAGAAATTAGCGCTTTTCACCATTCGAGCTAAATGATGCTATACTGTATAAGTGATAGCATTGAATTTGGGTCGCACTAATATCCTCTTTAATATTTAGGATGGGCAATCAATCTGTGCAGTCTTACTTTGCTTAATTGCCGTGTTTATTTCCGTAAGTGCATGCTCAACTGGGTCTTTCAGAAATAAATGTATTTTATTTAAGGTTGCCTTCAATACATCTTAATGACAATTTACTTAGCTTTGGAAACTTTTTAACTATTACAGATTTATTATGCAACCGTCTCATAATATCACAATTCACAACTTGTTTTTAGAGCACCACGGATGACCAATGTATGAGAAGATGTTAATAACGAGTGAAATAAAATTTTACAGTGGCTAGCCCTGTTTTAATTTACATTACTTTCCATGACAAATGGTGTTAGCCATCGAAGATTGAGGATTCAATGAATGATGCCTTGAGTAATACAACTGATTACAAACTAACACTTTATTTTTGTAATCAATTGTATTACTCAAGTCATCATGAATTTCAACTTCCACCAAGTAACAGCCAACTCAATCCAAGATTCACGGAATTTCCCCGTAACGCACATTCAACTGATTGTTTGCTTGAGCAATAGTGTAATATGGATTACCATTAAAGTATTTTAGACTTTCGACTACTCTGATACGTAAAAACTTTTTTTTATAATTGTGAATTATACTCCTATCTTCTTTGTCTTCCATCAAATTTCTTTTCACTTAACATACAGTAACTTCTACTTCAAGTCTACTTTCTCATTATTAATTGTATTTTTCTCCCAATCGTTACTAGATTTAATATATTTGAAATTATTTCAAAATCGTAGGCGAACCTTATTTCTAGGTCCGGGCAAGTTATTGGACTTCCTTAATAATCCATTGCACTATCACTTCATGAACACTTGAACAAGGGTCCTTTCGACGTTTTCTCTAAATAAATTTTTATAGTTTCGCTGTCTAACATGCATGCACAAAGGTGTGGCTGTCCCGTCATCTTCAACGTAAGTCCGAGAGCTAACCCTGACAATAGAAATATTTAAGTGACATAATTTAACAGAAAACCGATTTTACTATCACTTAAGTCAGAGTTTATAATTCATAACTGACACAATTTTAACACCAAGCTCGAGATTTAAATTATTTGAATATTAAAACCCCCAAAAATTATGGAATTATTCGTTTATGCTTATATTGTGTAAGTGGAAAAGTTGTAGAGAATAATAAAATCTTCAAAATGAGTATTCATAAATCGAGATTTGAGCATTTTTCTGACCACAAAGCTCGGAAAAACTGGTATTTATGCGTTTCTACTCCCCGACCCACGGTCTTTGCTGACACAATCAATTTTTTTTGATTTCTTCATAGGTGAAGTGTTCCAAGCTTTGCAATTTGCCATCTCAAAGTTGGCACGAGCACTTATTCAGTATTGAACAAAAGATTGCTGTCT
Organism: Octodonta nipae; assembly: GCA_034190945.1. Lineage (NCBI taxonomy): Eukaryota > Metazoa > Arthropoda > Insecta > Coleoptera > Chrysomelidae > Octodonta > Octodonta nipae. The sequence goes on from CM067220.1 coordinate 108,052,801, forward strand.
TTCCGCAAACTGCCAGTATATTTTGCATAATTTTGAAAATATTTAATTTCATAATTTAATTAAATGTTATATTCTTTGAGAACGGATATAATTTCGTTGCAAATCAAACATAACGCCTTATTACTCGACTCAAAAACAAACTATGGATCACATTCTGAATAATTGCCCCCTTACACGTTTTCCTGGAGGTTTAGAGGAACTAAACAAGCTTTTACCAGCAGCTATACAGTGCCTACACGATTTATCTGTCATGGTGTGAACTACACCCACACTCATATCAGTTTTTGCTGCTGTTATTGATATACATTTTGTATTTTATCTATTGGAATGTCTGTTTTCATATATGTTTAACTTTTGTACTTGTTTATGTATTGGTTTTAATTTTTTGTGTTCTAACTTATCATACGAAATAAATAATGGACTCAATCACGAAATATTGAAACTCATCAACCTTTCAGTGATCTGCACTTAATCTTTTTTTCTATACTAGTAAATTACACACAACAACAACACAAGTCATATCAAAGACGGTGTCTTTTGAACAGGGTTCCGCACCACTTTATTTCATAATAGACGGTTTCGCTTTTTTTTGCCTTTCCTAAACGGACTAACTCGCTATCGGGCCGTTACATCAGAATGTTCTCGAACCAATGAAGTTATTCGCGAATATTTAATTTATACCACTCTTGCGACAAGACTAATAGTGTCCTTTATGAGCCGCTAAGAGTTGTCGACTGTATAGAGGGTATTATTTCCTCTTGTTGCCTTCGGACTTACTGAAATAATCAGTATGGCCCTATGGAGCTTACGTTTATGAGCAATTTGTACGGACTCTAAGGTTCCAAATTTCGAAATGTGGTGAGTGTGAAGATGCTCAAAATCTTGTGTAACCTTTGTCAAATCCTCTAAGTTTCCTTGGACATCCATCGTCTTGAAGTGGTTGATCTCACAACGTTTCAATAGCTGTGTATCTGCTATCGTCATCAGGTGACTGATAGGAAATTCAGATTATCCGTCGTATTTATATTATACTATTAACCGGTCATGCGTCGCCGGTCATGGTCATTGGGTCTTGTCTGGTCCAATCAGAAGAGCTCTCCAAATATTTTTAATTTGGAGGCTAGGCTCGCTAATTATATTTTCGTTTGAGATTATATATGCTGTCTCTATGAATTTTCTTTTGTACCAGAGCTCTTCCTTGTGAATTGCTCTGGCCTGGTCCCAGTTGATCTTATGGTGTTCGGTCCATGCGTGATTAGCTAGCCCAGACTTTGTCACCTCCACCCTTTGAGTCGCTTTTTCTCTCCAATTAAAAGATTGCCACATTAATAATTAGAGTTACTGCTCCAACATCCAAAATAGAACGGAAAACTTACAACACTCTCAAAGATCATGTTGAATACATTCTATCCGAGACAAGGACAAAACTGACGCCACATCACAGCAAACCACCATATCTTTATGGACTACCCAAGATACACAAGGCTGGAGTACCTCTCAGACCGATTACAAGTTTGCGCAACTCACCAACGGCAGCACTATTGCAATTCCTTCTACCAATCATGCAACCTTTGGAGGGCAAAACATCATCTCACGTCCAGGACTCAAATCACTTTGTCGAAATCAGCGGATCCATGGAACTTGAGCCAGAACATCGCTTAGTAAGTTTCGACGTTGAAAACCTTTTCACGAACGTATCACTAGACGAATCTCTCAACATAGTGAGAAAGAAACTTACTGAAGACGAAACCCTGATGGAGAGGACGGAGCTGCCCATAGACTCAATCATGGACTTGCTTGAATGTTGCCTCAAGAACTGCTACTTTCAGGAGAAGGACCGGTTCTTCATGCAAGAAGATGTATTGCCTATGGGTTCCCCTTTATCACCAAACATCGCCAACATCTACATGGAATGGTTCGAAGAACATACAGTGAGGAGTTACGAGAAGCAGCCTAAGCTATGGTTGAGGTATGTCGATGACACCTTTATTATTTGGCAACATGGAGAGGCAGAACTACAGGCATTCCTGGGGCACCTGAACCAATCCCAACCATCCATTAGATTCACCATGGAGATGGAAGAGAGTGTGTGCCTACTATTCCTTGATGTAAAGTGTCAAAGGACTAGGATCGGAATCCAAACAACAGTCTACAGGAAGGCTACGCATAGAGGATTATACCTTCACTACAATTCCAACCACCCAACAGCAGCGAAAACTGGCATCATCAAAACACTAATCCATAGAGCCAAAAATATTTGCAGAACACCAGAAGTCCTCAAAGAAGAACAAGTGAAACTTTGGGAAGACCTTTTGGCGAATGGATATCCGGAAACGATCATTACCAAGGCGTTTGAAGAGCTGGACAAACCACCTAGGCAGGAAGAGGACATCACGGTAGCAACTCTAATATTACCGTTTACTAAAGGCTTGTCGGAGAAACTTAGAAGAATTGCACACAGCTATGGAATCAGAATGATCTTCAAAAGCAACAACACCTCGAGGAGCATGATTACAAGAACGAGGCCCGGCGCACCAGCAATACCAAAGAACTATATATACAGCATACCGTGTGAATGTGGCAATCTTTACATTGGAGAGACAAAGCGACCGCTGGACACCAGGATTAAGGAGCACCGCACAGCTACTCAAAGGGCGGAGGTAACGAAGTCTGGGCTAGCTAATCACGCATGGACCGAACACCATAGTATCAACTGGGACCAGGCCAGAGCAATTCACAAGGAAGAGCACTGTTACACAAGAAAATTCATAGAGACAGCATATATAATCTGGAACAAAAATATAATTAGAGAGCCCAGCGTCCAAATTAAAAATATTTGGAGAGCTCTTCTTCGGCCTCTGCTGCTACGCATCACCGGCCACCAACCTCCATGACCATGACCGGCGACGCATGACCGGTTAAGAGTATAATATAAATACGAGGGATAATCTGAATTTTCTATCATTCACCTGATGACGATAGAAGATTCACAGCTATTGAAACGTTGTGAGATCAACACTTCAAGACGATGGAAGTCCAAGGAAACTTCGAGGAACTAGTTACATTGTCTACCAACTTCAGACTAACACTGTGTCAAATGTTTTAAAAATCCTCCTTGAATTAAGAGAAAATCTGCTATGACAACCATTTCATCAAGAATTAGGCTGAAAATTCATGGTATTTTACTATCAAGATCAGCAGCAATGTGAGTAGGTGTGTCTTAAGAAACGTTGGGCGGTGAACGGGGCGCAGTATTCAGCAGAATAATATAACGTACGGAATACTAAAAAGTCAAAGTATACACAGAACGCCAAAATATTGTGAGAGAGGATAGCCGGAATTTGAAAAGGGTCAAAATTTTGATTAACAAGGCGGATGATGTCATACTTACTGGTGGCGTGCAAATTCTCTTAAATTAACTTATTTGGTAATTATTGTGAGTCGTATCTAGAGATTTTACACATACAGATTTACGGGTTGAAACGGTTAAAAATAAAAATATATGATAAAAAATATCACCCTAAACAAATTAAAATTTAACTGATTCGAACCAGAGACCACATCCCATATTGCAATTAAATGCATATACACCGTAAAACCGCCGCTAACAACGAACTGTCAACGTTTCGTCGAGAGAGATTTATTTACGACCACACATATTTAATTATATAAATATAAAGCACTATTATTATTACCATCGTATTGACAAAAATAGAGACTGTGATATTTCACGAGAAATAAAGAGTCTTACGAGTACTTTGGCGTTAAAATCGGTAGAGTAGTTGGAATCTTGCGGTAGAAAAAAAACTCACATACACATACCCTGAAAAAGTAACATTTTTTTGACATTCTCTTATTAAGCAGACAAGATTTTAAAAAAAAAACCTAGACAATATTCTACAAGAAGGAAAGCGTTAAAAGCAACAAAACGAGACCTGATCACCGAATTTTGGGAAATATTCACAAAAATACGTAACAAATTTTGTGAATAGGGAAACAATAAGCAATAAGTAATTTCGAAAAGATTGTTGAGGAGGTCTTGAATTATTTTGTCTGTTCATTGGTTTACTCTCCTCAAAATTTTTTCCTGCAACAAATAAGTATTTAAAAATTGTATATGTAGTACAAAGTGTAGTAAGGCAATTTCGTAAAATTGCCCGGATTACTGGCTGTCTGTACAGAGTTTCTTCCTCACAGTTATTTTGAGAGGAAGATATATCTACAAAATGATCAACCAGTATTCCTGTATATAAGTAATGTATTGTATACTGCGTAATACTTATCTGTGTTTGGAGACGTGTCAACTCCGAGTCTGGAGTCGTTATCCCATTAGGATAAAACAAAGATTTTGTTGAAAGAGGAAAATTTAAAAAAGAGGAAACTTAAAGAAGCCAGCTGTATGATGATAAACAACATTTGGACTGGAGGAATTTATTGCTAACGGAGCAAAAAAACAGTTACCTCAGCGTCAAATGATCGCCAAACGACAAATTGTCAGTGTAAAATTTTTTGACAAACAACAAATTCAAGATCAAAGCGAATTTTTTTTAGAAAAAAACCTCAAAAACAACACTAAACGATTGACAGCGACTCCAGACTCGGAGTTGAAACGTCTCCAAACGCAGATACGTATTACACAATATACAATATATTACTTATATACAGGAATACTGGTTGATCATTTTGTAGACATCTCCTCCTCTCAGAGTAACGGTGAGGAAGAATCTCTGTACAGACAGCCAGTAATCCGGGCAATTTTACGAAATTGCCTTACTACACTTTGTTCTACATATACAATTTTTAAATACTTATCTGTTGCAGGAAAAAAATTTGAGGAGAGAAAGCCCAATGAACAGACAAAATAAAATAACCAATAACTTAAAAAAAACACTTTCTGTAGAAAACACTGAAATTCACTAGCGAATGGAAAATATAATGGAATTTCTGTAATCTGTAGATATCTATGCATATTTTTAGTGTACAATGGTAGCACCAATCTAAAAACCTTATTAGCTGGCCGATTATGACGGGACTGCTTTAAATGATAACGCAATTTACGAATATTCGAAAAGAAGGCCAATGATTCTTTTATACCAAATTTTGTAAGAAAATTGGAAAAAAATATTGGATTATCGAACAAAGGTATACAAAATATTGTAATATAATTTTTAATGTTAAAATTAAAAAATCGGTCAGTTGTTTTTAAAGATTTTGTAGAGGGGGAACCCGTCAAAATGGGTTAAACTGTAGTGTATATGTACATATTGAAAAAATTGTAGTTCACACTTTTACACTCATACTAATAGCGAATTTTCCATGTACAGTAATTTCTGTAAAACATTTGATAACTGAGTGTAATAGATTCGAGGTCGACTCATTTAAAACTTGTGCTCTAAAATTTGTCATCTTTTTTCAGTAGAGCAGAATATTATAGCGAATTTTTCATAGTAAAATATCGTTTGTTAAATCATCTATAATGACTGAATTGAATCGGAACATTCGTAAAAATTACACTTTAATAAAAAACAAAACACTATATGAACAAAGTAATGCAGAAGGGTAAAATTGTGATTTTTATTATTTTAGATCTGAAGGAATCTATTAACACTACGTTTATTGACAATAGAAAATATTGTCAAGTTGCCTAATTGGAGTTTCCAGATATTATTAACATTAAACTAAACCGGCATATCTTTCCAGACACCATGAAGTTGAAAAATGACTCATTTATGACAATTAAGATTCACACCCCCCAAATAGGTAGGTTTTTGGTGGGACAGATTGTGGGAAAAATTTGGAAATGGGTTGCGCGCCATCTGTTGATTTTAAGAGCAAAGATTTAATTACACAAAACAAATATATTAATAATTACAAGAAGCTTTTAGTTGGCACATTACTATTTAATTCAGTAGGAGAGATTGCGAACGAACTTTGGAAATTATGTTGGCGTCATCTGTTGGTACTGTTAGGAAGTACCTTTGATCCTAGAAAATTAATATACCAATTATTGAGAGAAGTGTTGACAAAATGCTATTTTACACAACGTCTGTCAATAACTATATTTCAAGAACCTATCTTGGTAGAACAGATAGAGGGTGTCATGGTGGAAATTTTATTGGTGCTATCTGAGGGTACTGTTGGCAACTACTTTGTAATCACACAAAGCGAATATACCAATCGCTTCGAGAAGCAGAAATTTCAAATATTAGTAGTTAATATTGTTCACATACACCCTCCCCTCTTAAACATATCATTATTTTCAGAGCTAAAATAAAATTTAATTCCCTACGTTTTCTCCTATATTGATACAATGCTAATTCCCTAAGATATTTTTTTACCTAATATATATTATATATCCTATTCCCAGTCTTTTTTTTGTTTCTCTCTTCACCATTGCTTCGTCCTCTTGTAGTAGCGCCCAATCCATATCTTTGATAAGGTAGCCTATTGGTTGGACAGATTGTGGTTAAATCTTCGGGACCGTAATGCGCCTTCTATTGAGCGTGTTACAAACTACGTTTCAATCTGATAATACTAATGCACTAATCGTTCTGAGAAGCATTCAACTGGCAAATTAATGTTCACTACAGTTTTTTGATACTTAAAAACTCCGATCTCTACTTTACCATTCCAAACTAAAAAAAATATACTTTGCTCATATTCAAGTAAAGAACTTGGTGTCACAATAATTAAATTCAACGACTGGTGGTAATTGGTTACCAAAATAACGACACTCTATTTTCATCACACCTACTGTATATAAAACGGTTTATCTGCCTCGTTCAACTTTGCTCACTAACTGTATAAACAGCACAAAAGAAAAAGAGCGAAAAGTAAACATAGGTGCGGGTAAATCCATATCAGAGAATGGACTCACTCCAATCGAATAGTTTTTTAATTTAAAATCTGAAACTTGCGAAGTCAATTTATCGTACTAGTGGTTTGAAGAGTTTTAAAAATGTTAGCCGAGAATGTAACTAGTTCACGTAAACAACTTGAATAGAGATTAAAAATTGTGTTATTAGAGAAAAGCTATTGCCTTTGAACTGGGAGAATATATATTTGATATGTTCAACAAAGTTTTTAGTTATACATACATTACTTCGTCAGTAGGTTCAAAATTTGATAAAAAGTCTTATATTGTCTCAACCAACCCCAAGATTTCTAGACCTGTTGGCGCTACTTTAAGGAATACAATTGTTCACTTTATTTTATTGAGTTTAGTACTGTAGTTTGTTATTTCTAGTTGAGCCTTGTTGAGATGTTAATAGAAAAGAATCCTTCCCTTTTTACGTTTAGGGACTTCTTGATATTTCAACAATTCCAAACGCTTATGAGTCTAGGCCAAACCCTGTTGTCAATGGTAATAAAGAAACTTGAAAATATAGAATATATAAAATTTAAAATTAAATTGTTTGACAATGTTAAGTGACGTAACTAAGGTAATTTACTTTCGTAACATACAGGGTAGCAAAAAAAAGTCTAAAGGTCATATAATAATAAAGCTAATTGAAGTGAGAGCTTCTTAACGTGAGCCGACATTTACACAAATGAAAATAGATGAGCAATGGAATGAATTGGGTAACTTGAGATTTCATTTGTTTCGAAACCGACACCACACACTTGAAATACGTATACAATTCAGTTCACTGTGCAAGAAACAGAGACCAGGTAAAATACATTATGAGTTTCTTCTTTTATAGTATGTCAATAATATATAGGAAATAAACTAATATAACATCCAAATAATGTAGAAAACCTGCACAGAATTTGCTTTTGTAATAAAAACTATAATTTTCTCTTTGTGATATATTGCATTACAGACTTGACATATGTCAGAAGTCAGAAAGAACGCTATTAGTTTCATTGAATTTTTCTTAAATTTTTTGTCGCATTTACAATTCATCGGATATGAGCGTCAACTTGCAAGTTAATAATTCAGCAAATGTTATTTAGTACTTATAGAAATTTAAATTAAGAATTAAATTACAGATTAGGATTAATACATGGCTCATAACAAAATAGTGCCAACTATTTTAATTCTCCTCAAATTTGTAACCATTACTAATGAAAACACAAAGAAATAGAAGAAGAGACAAGAGATAACAAGAAACAGGAACTATAATTCGTAAGAAGCTTTCGCTTCTACCGTTTAGTCTCAAATAACCGCCGCTCTTTTTTTTTAAATGTGTATTCTTAGAATTTCATATGTCGCTCCTAAGTGTGACTTTACTAAAAGAAATGCAATCAAAAAATTAAGATATGGGAAAACCAAGCAAAAACCTTATGACCTATGCTGATATATAGTTGTTCTAAAGGACATGAGCATTAGCAATTTTAGATACTAGGAAAGACTTAAGTTTTCGGGAAGTAGTAACAATGCTATCGCTTATAGTTAATAATTGTAAAGCATATTCATCTAGCTTTCGTTATCAATTGTTCTCTGTTTTGTCTTGTGCTCTTCTTTGTCATTTGTTGGTCTAGTGGTCTGAATACTGCTATCTCGTTGCTTTTATTTCCAAGTCCAAGCTCTTGTCTTTGCATATCTGAATAATGCAGTTCAGAGTCAGATGGAAATCAAAACTATATAAGAAACGAAAAAATGTTCGGCATAGAAAGACATGGAATAATGTTATAAAGAAACTAAACGAAAAGCAAACGCTAACAGTACTAGCCAGATTTGTATATCAATGACGGTTTAAATATATTCTACACACTAAATAATAGAAGTGAACACTGACTATTCTTCCATGGCTTTGTCTTTACACTTGTTAACCCTACTTTGCCTGCAAGTTATCATTTTAAATTATTTTGTTTATTTTATTTTTCGTAAAATAGTTTTTAACTATTTCAGATATTTTAGCAATTTATTATATAATTTGATTCTTATTACATGATCTCATAAGATTTAAATATTATTATCAGTTGCGTTTTTTGCTCATATCCTCGCTTTTAGTTTCATATTCTATTACGTTTTTGGATTAAGTGGTTGTTTCTATAGAACCACAGCCTTTCCTAGTAGTTCCTTAAAATTTCCCCGTTTTCTTCTTTTACTATCCTACATAAATTATAAGATAAGACACAAACATTCAGAAGTACAGACCAATAAGCCTACTTACTACTTATCATAGTGAAGAGGATTAAGGAAGAGATTTAACACAGCACCTGATGAAATGGAGGAATATCAACACCTGCGAGATACAAGAGGCGAACAAAAACTTACATACGTAGATGATGCAGAAGAATAAGAGAAATCATCAACCTGGCGACAAGTTACTTAAGAAGTGGCACTTTAACAATGGACGATGAAATGGAAGATCATGTTCATTACAGAAAAAGCACAGTCAATAGCAAAAGAAAAATGGAAAAATGGGATAACATTAAAAGGACCACCCACTAACTTGAAGAGAGACGTGAAGAACGTAAGAATATACATCGACAGGAAGAAAAGAAATGGAGAAAACCGCAAGGAGGGCCTAAGAACGGACCAGCATTTTGAACGCGAAAACATGACGGATGAGAAATATACGCTTGAGAACCAAGAACGGGAAATACGAAGCATCAATAACACCAGTAATGAGTATAAAGGGACAAGCAGCGGGCAACCACATTAGGAAACTAGAGAGGATTGAGCAGAAGGCCCTGAGAATAACTGTCGGAATATGTTACTTGAGGAACGAGCAACTAAGAGACCTAAGCGTACATATTATAATCAGAGAAATAGGAAAAATGACGAAGACGGCAATAATAAGAATGCAGAACCCACTAAGAGAGGCAATCAATTTCGACGATGGCGGGAAACACAAAATGAAGAGACACGGGAGTCGCAACTTCAGGATGAAAACATGATATAAAGGATGTGCTTAAAATATTTTACGGAATATTGGAACTTATGTAATTAATTAAGAAAACATTGTGATATATTAGCTAACTAACTGAATCAAGGCAATATTAGAAAATAAATTCAACTTTGAGAATAAACAATGGTTACCTACGAATATCAAAATTGTGTTATTATGATTGACTTCCCATATTAATAGATATTACCAGTAAAGATTTCAATTCTTGCTACAGTCTCAAGAATAATGAAAATACAATTGAAGTATCTTTGGTGTATTATAAAAAATGTTTTCGACCACTTGACTCCGAATGAAACTTGATCAGTACACGTTTTTTATTAGGAATCGTTCGACATAAATATTTCCATGTCATCTTGACTTTATGGGAATGAAACGTTTCCGATAGTGGTTTTTAAAAATTTAGATCAGCGAAGGGATTAAAGACAACCGAGCTCACAACTGTATGATTCAATATTAACGAAATTCTTTCAGCGGAACGGGATAATAATGAATAATGCAGTTCAGAGTCAGATTTATGTCAACGTAAGGTTTGGTAAATCTATTCAAAACAGGGTTTATGGCGAAAATTTCAATACTTAATATTCCTGAATATTCTCATCAGAAAAATAATAAAAAAATTGAAATGACATTTCAAACAGTGCACAAATAAAACAAAGTAAAAATTCGTATAATAATAACTATATAATAAAAATATAAATCAGCCGGAAATAAATTTGAGAAAAAATCTAATAAAAAATGATGAAAAATTAGAAAACTGTTTTAAGAGGCAATAACGCAACTAACTGTAAGGAAATAGTTTAATATGATGACTGTCAAAGTTAGACGGAGTTAACACAGTGATAACAGTGTAAGGGAAAGTAAAGGCAAAATTGTAATCAGTGTCCATTTCTACTTTTCAGTGTGTGGAATATATTTTCGCAATCATTTATAAGTATTTGCAAGCACTTTTCCACGCCTGCCTTTATCCCTGTTTTCTTATACCTTCGCTTTCCAGATTTCTGCTACTAGCCTATCAGCTCTTATGTTTCATGTGCCCTTAAAATATCAGTTGTTTCTGTTCAACTGTTTCCCATTAAGGTCATGTCTAATCTGCGTGTTGCTAATTTCTGATTGTAACAACACCTATAACACTGAAGTATTTTTTTTTATGCCCAAGGGTTCTGCCTGAGACTTACTTCATTTTAGGCATTACTTCAAAGTATTGGAATTAGTTTACCTGCTAGATTTTCCATTAAACTATATTTCTTTCTAGTTGGTCTTCTGATCTGATACACTTTGTTTTTCTTTCATTCAGCTTCTGTACATCTATAAAAATGATGGATAAACTACGAGTATTTATGCATATCATCCCTGAAGCAAGTTTTCTTATATATGTATACATATGAACAATTCGAATATACGAAGGCAGCCCTGAATTTCCCACTAATAGAGTAGTCAGACAAGGCGATACAATATTACCAAAATTATTCACAGCGGCGCTACAAATTATCTCTTGCAAATTATATTCGAATACCAAATGAGTTAATATAGACGGAGAATATCTCAATTACTTGAGAATTGCGGATGACCTTGACCTAATTGATAAAAACTCAAAGCAACTGCAAACTTACGTAGCAAACAACGAACTAAGCTTTAAAATAAACATCAAGAAAACGACAATAATGACAACGAATTGGTAGACACTCAAGATTTCACAGTAGACAAAACAAAAGTGGTAGAAGAATATATATACCTGGGTCATTTAATACACACAACGGGTTCTCTACTACCAGATGGCATTCGGAAGCAATTCAATCATCTTCAAATCGCGAATGCCAGTCCACCTCATGAAGAAAGTATTTGATCAATGTGTCTTACCAGTGCTGACATGCCGCTGCAAAATTTGAAAACAGAAATTACACATAAACTCCAAAGTTACACAAAGGTCTATGGAAAGATGCATGCTAGGAATAACAAGAGACCGAAAAATCATAGAGTGGACACGAAATAAGATCCAGGTAGTAGATGTAATCCACACAATAAAATCCCCGAAATGCCAATGGGTAGGACATCTAGCAAGGCAATAGATGGACATCAAAAATCACTAAGTGGTAACCCAGGGGCGTTAAAAGACCTATGAAACGTCCTAACATAAGATGAGACTATGCCATTAGAAAGACCGCAGGCATAACCTTGTTCAACAAAGCTAAAAATAGAACAATATGAAAAGAACTGAAAAACGAGTATGTAAGAGAGCCCTCAACATGAAATAATGGTTGAATATAGCTGAACATGATATATATATATATATATATATATATATATATATTAAAATAGACTGTATGTGAGTGTAATTGAATTTAATTTAGAATGTATAATTTCTCAGGGTCTTTTTCGCTTGGGTTCAAATCTTCAGATGTTAAATAAATAAATTTTATACTTATCTTGTTTATCTTACAAGTACCTATTTCTCTTCAGGTTCACTTACACTTTTTTCAAAATTTTGCAATTATATTTGCACTTTACTTTTTCTCTTTTAAAATTTTACATTACTAACAATCAAATTCCAAATTTTCAATTAGCTTACAAATTATTTAAAATTTTCCACAATACAATACTGATACAAACTTTCTTTCAAAACAAAATAAATTTCCTGTCACTTAAAAATTCTTAAATTTCTATTGGGTAAATTGTGTTACAACATATTTTGATCATTCAATTATAGATATTTACTATTCTAAAATTGTTAAACCTTTATTACTATCAATGATTGAATAAATTTTTTTATAATTTGCTTATTAAACAATGTTTCAAAAACTCACTGTTGTTGTTTTTCCTATTCTCTTCTTTTAATTTTGAATACTTTTACTGGTACAATTTACCAGTCAATTGAAATTCTTGTGCTGGTTTGCAATTGGTTTTCTAAATACTTTTGATTTTTTAAAATCTTTTATACCATGAATACCATAATCTTCTTTTTTATCGACCATTTATATAAATTACTTTCAATTTTCCTCTTCTAAATAAATTTAAATTCAAATTTTTCAGGTTACTTATTTTTCTGACATGGCACATTAAATTTGTTTTATATCATGGGACATTAACTTCGTTGTCATGGAAACTGAATTTATGAGAACGATATTTTTGTACCTATCTGCTCGACGATTGACGACCAAAGAGAGTCTTTCAATGTCAGATTTTCTATTTATGTAATATAATTTGCCACCTGCTATTTCCACTTCCGCTTCTAATTATTTTATTAATTTCCAACTGTTATCCTTTTAAATCATATCCAAAAATCTAAATAAATTTCAACTTAAATTTCAATACCTATTACTTTCATAAATTTTATCCAAATCATTTAATTCATATTTTCAAAAACATTGAGTTGACACTTGTCACCTGTTGCCACCAGTCATTTAACAGGTACTTTAAAAAAATTGCATTTTATTAAAATTTAGACTTTATATCTTTGAACTATTTACATTTTTATATACTATGCTCTATGCTCTTTCTATTAGTTTAAATTTCTTTACTGTTCCATCATTCCTGAAAACTTATAACGGTTTTTATAATTTTGACATTTCAATTCTCTAATTACTTAACAAATTTATGTATTTAAAACTTAATTTTGATCTAAAATGTGTTATATTCAGTGTTCTTATGGCCTAATATGTGATCTATACATGTTCTACAAACTCTACTGTGATTTTTATAATTGAATTTCACCTTTTAATGTTTGACCTACTTATGAGGTTTTTTTTTATATATTTCATTATGTAAGTATTAAACTTTTATTATAATCTGCATGATATAATATCTAACTTTATATGCCACCTTTTATCCTTTCAACAATTTGCTTTTGAAACATTTTTTTTACATTGTTTGTATTTTTAGGTTAACTCTATCTTTTTATATGATTCCTGCAATTTCCTTGTTTTGTTATATATGTATGCATTTTCTTTACATTATCCCAAATATTTAACTATTCAAATTGCTAAAATTTTTATATTATTTCATGTCTGTTTAAATCCATTACAATATATATATATATATATATATATATATATATATATATATATATATATGAACAATTTAATATTCTTACTAGTTCGTCATAATTTTTATGACAAATTCTGGGAAAAAATATCTCTGTGTGTTGGTGTGCTAGGTTATTCGTACCCTTATTTAAAAGGTGTTTTTTACCATCAGAGGTCGGTAACTCAAAAAACGTGACATGATTGAAGGTATGATGGGTTCAGGTCGTTGGTAGGAAATTTCAGTAACTGTCAGGCCAAAAGCAGTGATAGTGTAAAAAATAGTAAAAAATGGAAATAAAAATCTGCAAATGAAGAAAGAAAACAAGCATACCATATAGTTATCAGATGTTTTTGAAGTGATATAACATTTAGGAACCGTTAAATTTGCTCTATGGTAGATTACACCCTAACAATTATCAACTTTGGTAAAGGACGACGGACCTGTTGAAACAAACTATACGTTAAGGAGGACCAACATTTTCTTAAATTTATATAAATTTGTGACTAGTGCAAATAAAGAATAATGAGAAATTGTTAATCAAATCACAGAATACCATATTCATTTATTTTTCTGTACCATCTTGTATAACGGCAACTGTATGTTATAACTAACGACAAAGAGAGACAACGAACACAATTCGAAGGAAGATATGCAGACAAAGAAAACGCAAGGTATACAATAATGAGATTTCTATCGTTCCAATCCTTTGTACAAATTTCAAGTTAATGTTGTTAGAGTCGATCTGTCATGGGATATAGAAAACACCGCAGATCGATTTCTCTTTATACAAATAACATGCAAATTAGCGTTTTCTGAGCCTAACAAAAAATAACCGTCTGGCGGAATATGAAAGTGAAAGCGGAAAAGTCATTTTTTAAAATGCCAGTTGAAAAATGAACGTTGCCAAAATTCAATTATAATATTGAACGAAACAAAATATACCTATAAATATAGTTTAGTTCTTTTTGAAAAAGTTTGCGACTTACTGACGTATGCATATGTTTCAGATGGATTTATACGGAACGGTTCACAATTCTATTAGGAATATTTTCAATCATCTTTTCTATTCGCTATCCAGTCCGTTATATTTCTTTCGAGTCCGACTGATATTTTCCAATTTCTCGAGAAAGTTATGCATCTTAGATGAATGGTAGCAATAACCCAGTCTCGAAATTGGTAAAATGGATCATATATCAATTTCAGTGTTCACTATTCGTTACGGCTTTCTTCTTCAACATGACGAATATAACCGAAAATAATTCAATAGCCATAAATTTTCCAATGGTTAAGGGTTTGATCCCTTCTAAACTTACGGACTATGATTCTTTTTTCATTTCATGCCCTCCAATATTATCCACCTGATTGACTGTTTGTTCTTTCAGAAAATTTTCCTCGTTGTTATGCTTTTCGTGTTTCCCACGCGCCGTGCCCGTAAAAATGCAAAAGTGTTGGGAAAGCATTGCCTAGGAAATTTTGAGGAATCACAAATTTCTAACTCGTACTAATATTTTTCGTATTAGTGCTCTGCGTGTTGTTGTTGATTTTAGAATTATAGAATATTTATCAGAAAGGTTTTTGTATATAATTTAAAAACATTTGACTTAGTTACAACATTTACGATAACAAATCAGTTGAAATGAGTTATTTGAATAATAAATATTTTTTCTCTAAATTTTTGGGAATAACTCACAATTTCTCGAAAATCTGTATACTTCAAATAATCCAAACGTTTCAGGGTTTAAATCATCTCCCTTTTTCAATGTTAATAAAACTTACCACAATTGAAGAAGAAAATTAAAAATTAAGGTTTGCAATGACAAATTTTGTAAATTTACAACTTGAGATTAAATGTTTGATAATAAAAATGAAGTAACTAAGAGAATTTACTGCCAATTTGTGATATACAGGGTAGCACTAAAGAATTCTAAAGATGATGTGAAATTACAAAGCTTCTTCCTAATTGGAGGAATTTAAAAGAGTTACCCTCAGAATTTCATATGAGGCTCCTAGGTCTGACTTTGTTTAAGATAGTGCAATTGCCAAACTTTTGATCAGCATATTGAAAACTGTTCTTCAGCAGAATTTCAGCCACTCTGACCGAAAATATTTCCATTATGAGGAGTCTTTTAAGATGATATTAAACGTTACGCATACAATTATCAATTTTTATTCACTATAGTTTTTAACTAGTAATATTTAAAATTTCACATTTTGATTATTTAACTTCTGGCAACTATTTGAAAAGTCGATTTTACGCAAATGATTATAAGTTATGTAATCACAGTTTGCTAATATTTCAATGTATTTTAATAATTCTCCCAGCAATTCCTACAATCTATATTGTCCTCAAAAGTGTTACCCAAGCTTTTTATTGAGGATTCTTAGTTACACATTTTAGCAAAAGGAAACGCCGTTTCTAAACAGAATCAGCTATCTTTATGCAAAACTATTCAAATAATTTCGTGTATGCACGAAACAAGTAACAAGAATTTTCGCATCAAAGATTCCTTTCCATTAATTTTAGCGTCTCTTTGGACATTATGTTATGCCGAGCTTAAAAATATAGTTTGTAGTTTGCGGTAATTATATTTTAAAAAGATAATTTATCACAACTACTGATGTTTATTTTATTATACGTTGTTAAACAGAAATGGAATTTACATTTCTAATTAACTTTTTGGATCATTAGAACGATTGGTTCTAAAACTGTATAACTATTAAATTGAAAATTTGTTTGATTCTGGCTCATATTTTAACAATTTGCAATTTTAGTTCAACAAAAGGACAGTGTTGCTTATATTAAAAAAACCGTTGAACATCGCTTTGGATTTTTTTACCTATTATTAGCATTTACTTTATAAAAATACTAGAATATTTACATTGCGCCCGGGACCCTGCAGATTTATAAATATGGGATATTTAATTTTTTCGTAAAATGAAACACAAAATTACATTATGTTATGCATTTTTTTGTAGGCAGTAACTTACTCATTGATACCGATTAAAAAAAAAAACAACAAACTGAAGTGATTTTACATAACTTTGGTGAGATGCAACTTCTCATATCTCATTGCACCCAATATCCACATTTAAGATTCGATTAAATCGTACCAATTTCTGCAACGTAATAAAAGCGAATAAATTTGTTGAAAAAAAGGTGGGTGTATATGTCTAAAAAGAATTGTTTCTTCAATTAAATATATATTTTCCAAAATCTGTATATAAATCCTTTCCTTCTCTGTCCGTCAAACCGATTTTCTCTATTTTTATTTTGTTTAGTAGCTACTACCAACCTTCGGGAATGTTGTGATAATAATATATTAATCAAATAATTAAATTCACAATAAAACAGAATATTTAATATGAAAGTTACTGCAACGCGTCCGAAAAATCAATACTGATCTACTACAGTGACTATTTTACCACAAAACAATAAAAACGCTTGCATGCCACTTCCAGAAGTACATGCTATAAGAATATAATAGCATCTAACGATCGATTGTTTAGAGTTTTGACCGTCTGTCGGCGGCGGCACTGTCAGTTGTTTGGCGTTGAATTTTTATTAAATTTTATTTAATGAATGAACCAATATTATAAATTAATAATAGTAGCATTGTGCACTGAAGGTCGTCAGTAGCGACTAAACAAAACAAAAATGATGAAAATGGTTGAGAGACAGAGGAGAAAATGGTACCTAATCGTTCTGTCCTTGCCTATTTATATATAGATAAAAAAATCAGTATTTATGTCAATGCTAAACAGATTTCTTGGAGAGAAAAGCGTAAGATGGATTGACTCGAACGAACTAAATTAAACGAAACATTTATATTATATCATAAAAACCATTTATAGGGTACTCGCAACTTTAATTTTTTTTAGATCTGACATCATGGAAATAATTCTAATGTTCACCACCATCGTCGTTGTAGCCAATTTGAATTCAATTTAAGATTTCATAACATTATTAGCCGGTAGGTTAAGGTACTTTTTCAATTCAACAATGTGAAAATTATAAATGTATTATTTTCAAAATTTCAATTTCAATATTTAACAGCAGGTGCAATTTATTTATTTATATTTTTGATATAATAAAAAAATACTCATCGCTAACTTTGAATACGTGTGGGATATGCTTAAAAGAAGGAGAAGAGCTTGTCAGAAGAAACCTGGCAGCGTAGAGCAGCTCGGGGAAGCAGCATTAGAGAAATGGAGAAATGTTTCCAACGAAGAAATTATTAAGGTCAGAGAAAGCACTAGAGGTGGTAATACTGACTACTCAACTAACAAAAATGTATTGTTATTCCTTATATTTTGCTTCTCAGATAATGTTTTGTTATTGGTGACATGATATTTGTGTAATATTAAATTATGGGTACTTATTTTCAATATTTTTAAAATAAATTTGGTTTGGGTAACCCTCATTCTATTTTAAAATCATTTATTATTGGTTAATGTTTTTTATGTAATTCCTAAGTGATTCCATATAAATATGGTTGTGTGTATATAACATAAATAATAAACCAGTGTTAGCAGGTATAGTGAGGTGGAATTCAAAATGTATTTACGATTATTGCTCTTTACATTTCTATTCAACTCAAATGATGACAAAGCCCCTACTCGGCAAATAGTAAAGAAGGACGGTGGTGGATACAAATGTTTTGGCAATACTTACTACTGCTCTACATTTTGACGATTCCGAAGGCAGAAAATAATAGTTTAAAAACCAAAAAACACGCTGTAATACAAAATCGAACTAGAACGTGAAAAATAATAAATCAGATGTTATCTATGTCTACAGAGAGTCAACTAATAGACTCTGCGGGAAGTTGACAACATCCATCTTATGTAAATATTATTACTGTGAACTAAGTCAAGTAACTATCAACTAATATAATTGTCCTTGAAGAAACTAAAAAACAGGCTAAACAGATCAAGTAATAAAACCTAAAAGTATGATATGCAATATAAAAATTTGGTGGAGGTGCTGAGATCACTAAAAAAACCTGTTTAATACCAAATTATTGCATTGTTATTATTCGAAATACACAAAATATTTATGAACTTGACGAATCTTGATGTGCAGTTGAATTGCTTCTGGGATTTCACCGTAAATGTTGATTTAAAATACTTATTTCTGAAAAACGCTGTAAATACCCAAATCCAACATATCTCCAAAAAGTTAGCGAATTAATGCCACAGAGAATAACAAATTTTCATATTCCCGTTTTAACAACATAAAATGGCCGTACGAGGTTCTCTTTTAAGTTTATGAATTTTTATATTCAAATTTCCTGTTTGTTATGCACACCCGTGTTCCTTGTAGGAGCGCTATTAGCTTTTTTTCTATTATCATTTACTCTTTTTCTACAAAACACTCGCCAATGCTTCGTCAGAACGTCCAGCCCTGCTATTCAGATCCCTATTATGATTATTTCCGTTTTTTCGTTTAGTGTTGGTCGGCAACTTCATTAAGGTCTTTGAAAAGGTTCTCTTTTTCATTATTTCTTACATCGTTATTTATTATAGTCAATAATTACGTTTTTATGTTTGCTATTCTTGAAATGTATTTACTGATCTGTAGTTTTGTTTCGTTTTGTTTCAAGCATCTATGTTTAGTAACTGGAAACGTCAGTCATTTATATTGACGTTAAAAATGATTTGAAGACGCGAGATGTAAGACCGACATCTAGAATTTGCAAGAGAATCAGTACACAGAGGTTCCGAATCTGGAGCCGTTCCGTGTAATTGCTGTTCTCCCTTAACTCCTAGGACAGAATGTCACGATAAAATTTTCAGGTTACTTCACCTGTCAGAGATATTGAATACTCTCTTCGAGGTGTCATTCCTTTGTACGCGTACAAATTGCAAATTCTAGATGTCGGTCTTACATCTCGCGTCTTCAAATTTAACGAAATGCATCAAATGCATAAAGAAGTGTTCGAGAGGACATTCAATTGTGGGAAGCGCAACTGATGAAGGTTCCCGACCAGAAACAATATATATTATATTTATATATAATATATATTGTCTTGCGTACAAAGGAATGACACCTCGAAGAGAGTATGTTAAAAATGATATTTAAAATATATTTTTTTTTTTGGAAAAAACAAGCTTAAATACATTTCCAAGAAGACAAAAGTAGACTTCATAAAAGTTACACACCGAAAAAGCAATTTTTTTTTATGCAACAATAAAATACTTTTCCTGAAGTCGGTGCCAGGTTGAACAGCAAAGTTGCAATGTAAAACTCATATCTATAATAAAGAGCAGCGTACACTATACCTATTTTGAGTTTATGGACATGCTTTGTTTGGCTAACAAAAAGATTTACCTACTATGCGCATGAATTTCATACTATGTAACAATACATTGTATTTTTTTTATACTTCACCTATTTTAGCTTTGTATGCATATGCTTATTTTGTCTAGCACTTACCTGAAAAAGAAAAATGTATATAGTATTTAGCAAATCAAATTATTAATTATGTTTTAGATATCATATGTTACGTAAATTTATAGTTCATGCCAATGCCAAAGAGACCTTGGCAAAACGTCTGCAAGATTCAAACTTGAATCTAAATCGCAAACGCATGTACTGCCAGATAAATAAATAATTTTATATTATTCCACCCGTTAAATTCTACTCCTATATATATATATATATATATATATATATATATATATATATATATAAACAAAACCTTTACATCGATCATTTACTTTCATAAACGTTTCAAAAGACAGTTTAGATTTGAATTAATAATGTTGTCACACATTTTAAAAAGTGCCTTGATAAAATATCATGCCAATACACATATTGATATGTCAAATTCATTCAACGCAGATTACAAATGTAATATCGCTGTATCATCGGATTTTCAGATTTATGAATAAAAAATACACAAAATAGGATAAATCGACAATGATATGTATGTATATCAAAGAGTCCAGTTAGCAACATTTCCGTTATTGGTTCATTTTGTCTATAATTAATAGACTAAAAGGGCATTTCAACATACGAACGCCACGCTTTGGGTTAAAATAATTTGGAATCAATTAATATTGCAGATGAAACCTTGGGACATTATTGATTCATTATATGTATATAAAAGCTCACCTACGGCGTTTTTTTTTCAGAGGAAATATATTTCACATTCAACCACAATGATTTTTGAATAAATGAAGCAAACTTCATAAAACTTTTTTCTTTAAGTAATTCATCATATTTTTCAAGGTTTTCGCATTAAAAAGAAAACTTTAAAACAATTACGACGCTAAAACGAGTCCTAGGTAACTTTTGATAACTGTGAAACTTTGGAAATGCCTCTGTCGCTTTTCTGATATATGGAAATGGAAAATATTTGGTTACTTTAACCACGGTAAGTATTTTTTGTCGTGACAAATGATGAAATACGAAGATAAGCCGTGTGACTGGCATGAACATTTTTACATACTAACAAATATACCTTTATACAGAGTAAGCGATAGTGAACTGACAGGATTGTCTTCAAGCACTTTTTAATCTAAATGGAAAAACGTATATTTTCAGAATTTAGTTTTTCTTTACACAACTTATATATGTATAATAGGGAGCCAATTCAAACCGCTTGGTGCCTTCTTTCTGACCTTCTTCATCATTTTGTGACAAATGCTCAATGTTAAGACATGAATGTACTTCAATTGTTCAATTGACCCGGGTTTGCTGCTTAGACTGCCGTTTAAGGTATCCCAAAAAATCAATAGTTGTTAAATCGGTCTAGCGAGTCAGGGGAGATCGTCAAATCACATGCCTATAATACTGACACAATATGGTTTCGAGCTCTAAGTTATTCAATATCTGAATGCAGTAGCACATGCCGGTTATATTTACAAGTGACCGCTGCTATTTTTTCTGCTTGATTTCAAAAAATGGTCCATCAATAGAATACGGATTTTTCTACGTGAAATTTAGTATTCCGATTATTCAATTGTGTTAGAAATACGTTTAACATTAACATGGTGGTGGTGGTGAAGATGGAAGCTTCCGAATACATTCCTTAAACATTTCAACCTATCTAGTGTGATTATTACTTCCTGGTCTGTAGAAGGCGCTTAAGAACTTCTAAAGTCAGTTAGTCCTCTACTTGGCAATTGTAGGTTTCGATATAGTATTAAATCCCAGTTTGAAATAGAAAAAGTGGAAGTCATTACTTTCCGGCCAGTTTTGACCTCATGCTGATAAATGAAACAAAATTTACTTTTCAAGTTATAGTTTTGTTCACTGCTTGGATGGCGGATTATCTTTATATAGGTGTAGTGTGTTCGTTTAAGTTTTCTACAAGCATTACATTCAAATAAAAACATGTATTAACTTTTTCGTCTGGCTATAATATTGTCTTGACATATCCTCCATCACTTTCGATACATTTCACTGTTCTAACTCTTTCAAACAATTCTGTTCATGGCAATAGTAATGGTTGCAATTATCTCTCCAAATGGTCCCCATTTTGGTATGTAGTCTGGAGATAAAAGTTTTGACCTGGAAGCAATCATAGAGGGGGTTCAAGCCTAGAGACCTAGCAAATCAAAAATTCATGGAAAAGGGCAATTTTATACATTACTTGTAGTATGGTCGGGTGAAGTTAGTACCATATCTGTAGCCTTATAGATAGTTCGCCCATAAAATCTAACAAATAGTTATTTTAAAAGACCAAGTAATGTACACAAATTAGAATTTCTAAGGAAAGAAGTTGTATAACTCTATTTTCATTCCACACCATAAGTTTGTATGTTGAATACTGATTACGTGTGTGGGTAAAGTATATTTCTATTGCAAAAAATGCAATATCTCTGATTTTTCATAGTGAGATAGGTATAATTACATATTCTAACGTAGTTTTCTATTTTGTACTAAAACAATTTTCGATTTTGCTTAAAATTAAGGGGTTCTTGTGCAAAAATCATTTTTTGACGACCTCTGTACGGGTCAATTTTTTTATATTCGATGGTCGAAGTCTAGGAAAAATCACTTTTTTTCGTAAGATCATTAATAAAAAAATGCTCTTCTGTAAATAAAATAAGCGGACATACTGTATTTAAAACACAAACACAACACGAACATCTAATCTATACTGGAATGATTATAGTCAACAATAGGAACGAAAAAGGTTAAATGTCTAAAATTAATAACCGCTGACAACCTCATAAGAGAAAAAATAATAAAAAAGAAGCTGTGGTAGAATAGATTGAATAAGAACTGATGAAATCAAAAGACGGACGGATGTTACAAGATATGTTTTCACATTTAACGTAGTGAAATCCACTAGATAGATGGAAAAGTGGTTGCCCAAAAAGATCCTGGAGAGGTGATGTGGAAGAAAGACTGGAGAAAAGATGATTGCTGGACAGAGGTTGGGAAACAGAGGCAGATGGAAACAATACTTTTAGTACGGTGGCAGCATGAGCTCTAACAATCCTAATATATACAGAGCTGAAATGTATAAAAAATGTTAGTTAGATAATTTTTTATTGTTATTTCAAACTTTCTCTATATCTAATATTATTTCTTATATTTCAAGCTAAATACCATACAAATGACATAATATGTCATCAAATTGGTTATAATACAAAGCCCATACTTACAAATCGATATAATTTACCAAATTTCAATCAAACTGTCGTTAGCAAAAATACTTGTTGTGATCCATATACCCTTGTAGGTTTACGATACCCTTTAAACCAGCATCCCTTATGTCGTGTCCTTCATATTGTTTCGTCTCAATTCCTCCCTTAATAGTTAGCAATCGAAAACCAATCCACTTGCTAAACCTCATACTCTATATATAAACCCACCCCATCTTTACTGCGATCCCTTCCCGCCAATTATTGTTTGACAGCTGTGAATGACGCTCTCAATGCTTGTGTACCCCAATGGCGTTTTCCGTCCTTTTTTCGCTTTTAATTCTTCAAAATGAATCATGAACGATTGTCATTTTTCATTAAAAGGGAATAGAAGCGTGAACAAACCAGAATTAGGTCTGAAATTTTAGGTCAGATAATGGAAAAAAAATGAAAACGAAATCCTGTCAACACGCTGTTTAGAAAACCAACTTTTCAAATTATTGTGCAGTGTCAAGTTTACGGTACATTTCATTGAAGGCATAGTTGATGTGAAATTAAAAAACATCATTATTTTCTTTTTCAAACTACATTCCCTTTTAAATTTTTAACTTGGAAATATTTGAATTATGGGTTATCCATTCGTTTTTAGGTAACATTTATCTTTAACAAGTAATTTACATTTTAAGAACCGTCATTTGGACTTCTGGTTAAGATGGCGAGGCCCCCGCATGTCTGTTCGAAATTTTTATTAAAATGCATGGTTATTAACAAACTCATTTGCTTTTTCAATAAAACGCTTTAACCAAATTGCCCAAGGACGCTTATGAAGTGACAAAGACGCTCATGAAGTAATTCATTTGCGTTAGTGATAAAGCTGGAAGTACTAGACGAGATCGAAGCCAACCCCCGTCCTGAGAAGGACAACTGTTGAAGAACTGTCATTTGTTACATGTGACTATAGTTGATGGTCGAGCTCACGTTTCAGGGACAAGTTATTGACAGTTTATTTTATTTGAGCTCATAAAGATTGGATTACAATCAACTATGCGTTTCTACTTGTGCTAAAAATTTTCAACTTCAACGAGAAGAAATGTCCGCTTTAGTATTACATTCCCTAAGAAATTCGACAGGTCTACAAAAATGGTTCAGAAAACATTCAACCAACATTTAGATATTCCTTTACAGCCAGAGAAGAGCTGCAATATTATTCACCATGCTTTATTAACATATTACATTTTTCAATTTCAAACGTTTCGAGGATACGTTAGATCAACTTGCTGTCGAACCGTTTTATCATAGTGTTTACTGCATTTTCCACAACTGCTGTAACAATAAATATCAAAATTAAGTACCACGTTTTAGCTGTTGCAACTCTTATATTTCCTGATTTATATTTTGCGAACTGATTCGAAATAATTAATACTTTTCGACAATTTTAACAATGTTCTTAACATCTAAGGGATGCAGTTCTCCAGACTAGCCACATGCTATTAATTTAAATATGCGTATATTCTTATTGATACACCAGTTACAGTTCGTATAGAATAATCTTAAACCATGCTTAATACCTAGAATTTTTTCACTATACATTCACTACCTTCTCAAGTGGTTTCCCATCTCTTTCTCGATATGTGTCGAGTTCTCATTACTATTGGTTCCTATGACAGACCCTAACTAGGTTGAGACCACAAGAATCTCGGTGAGAACTCCCTATGTTCAAACAAGTTTTTCACAAAAAATAAATTGCCTTGATGTACTCAGAAATTCACAACAAAATTTAACTACTTTCTTTAGACCATATCACACTTCGATATCAACTGTTCCACCACCTACCCACCTACTAACCTACACTCTGCTGTACGTCGTCCTTTAAATACTACCTTATTCTCTCTCGAAAGTTCGAGTACAGAACCTATTTCTTTAACGTGTATAATTTCTTCTTTTCTCGAAAACAACGGAATGTTCAGTAATATTTTTTATCAGCATTCTATCGTTTAGGAACTACTTTTTTTGTCGATTTGTTTACTCGGAGAATGTTTTTTTTTGTTACAGATGATTAATCCCGAGAAGTATTCCTTTACAAGCAGTGTAAAATCAAATATAAAACGGCACTTCACTTGACGTAGCGTATTGGTGTTTAGGATCGCTGTATTCGTCCAACTATTTGATGTATTCGCAAATATTCGAAACATGCCAAATATGTTTGAATTCTAGTGGACGCTGCAGTACCTAATGGATGCGTTGACCACAACAGCAGGTTATTTTAACCATGCTATTTGTTATCAATACATGATATATCTTCATAACTATAAAGTTATTTAAAGACCATGGCGAAGATTCCCCTTTTTAAGTTCGCAATTGTTCATGGTGGTTTCATATTATTTTAAATATCCATCAATACATCGTTTATTTTGTTTTATTTTGCTATATTTGGAAACTTCAGAACGTTTTGGTTCGACCGTTCATTTTGCCTCAAACACCAATCGTCATGACAAACAACACTCGTTGAACAAAATCGAACCGCCGCCTGCCACTATGTGAACCAAGTGTGAACGGTTGAAGCAAATCTTAGGCTTATTTAACTCTTTTGATGTGTTGAAAACCGACAGGTGGACGGGAAGGCGTATTTGCTCTTAGTGGTATTCGACATATTTGTTCAAATAAACCAAAAATAGCGAATAACCTCTATACACATCGCCGTTTTTGAGCAAATATAAGCAAATATGCGAATACGCTGCGCCAAGTGAAGTGGCGCCTTAACACTGTATTAATTGTGTTCTTTAGTGAGTCATACAATGCTTTGTTTTTAAGTACGGTTCATCATCAGTACCGTTTCGTAGCAAAAAATTACTGGTTATTATTTATGGATTTAAAACATATAGTTGAACATTTTAAGCCAGCTTATTTATTTTGTGCATGTTATTATGATATGGTTACTAAAGTAAAAACAACTATTTGAGTAGCCATTCAAACGTATAAATTCTTGTACAATCATCCCCTAAAATCGTAACAAATGTCCTAACAAGAAATATGTGATTGGATTATAGGTTCTGACTCATATAGCAAATTAAGCTTCAGGAAACGAATTAGAGTTACTCGTCTTAATAATTTGGTCCACCGAGAATGGTCAAACGCCTCGCTTTCGCACGCCCAAATAAATTTATTGCTCAGGATATGAAATGCGTAATATCAGGTTAGTTTTCTGGATATTACCCTCATATGTCTTCCGTGAAATATTTGCCGGAAGTATCTCGTTTTACATTTAATCAATTTTGAAGGACACAATACAAAAATACTGTGTTGTACTGGAGAATAGATGATCTTTTGAGATAGAAAACCAATTTTAATTTTAAAAATTTTAAATATGTATTTTTTCAGGACCTACAGGAGACATTTTTGCCACCAACAAAGTAACAGGCATGACCCATACTTAAATAATTCTTCTGTTCATGAGCCATGCTTTATAACATAATTTTATCATCCTATATAACTAACATTCCACTCCCCGTCGAGTCACCCTGGGAAATATCACCACAAATCACGAAAATTCTATACAGTTTCAAACGTTTTGGAGTCTAGGTCAGACTCCGTTGTCAATGGCAAAGAAATTATGAAAGAAGGTACAATTCTAAAATGTAAGATTAAAATATCTATTATTTGACTTATGACGTAACTAAGAGAATTTAATTTGATAATATATAGGGTAGCATAGGAACTTTGAAGAATTTGAAAGGGGTGATCGGTGATTTTTAGAATTTTATGTGGCGCTCCTACCTTATAACAAAGTCGCACCTAGGAGCGCTACATAAAATTCTGAAAATCACTCTTCAAATTTGAAATGAGCTTTATTATTATATGATCTCAAGAAGTTTCTGTGCTACCCGGTATATTATTGAATTAAATTTATAATTCTACTCCGCCCTACATTTCAACCCTCATATATATGCAACTCCTTGTGGGCTACTCTATCAGTCATTTCTCTAACCATTTTAAATATCAGCCTCAATAGGTATAACAATAATTTTTGACCAACTATATTGCAACTTTGGCTGCGAAATACAGCATTGTTAAAATCACACAGTAATACTACTCTTATATATATATATATATATATATATATATATATATATATATAACATTATTTTTACATTTGTTCAACTATTTATGGCTAGCCTGTATAATTATATAATTATTTTTGCTCTGTATAACTATAATTCCACTCCACTCTATATTTTAACAACCCAGTATAGGCATCTGTTTATGGGCTACATATAACACTTTTTTAACCATTTTGTATAATTATAACGATAAGTGTTGGTACGAAATGATAACGACACATATACCTATCTCTAATTATAGTTGAGTAATAAGTAAAAGTAATTCAAGAATTTTCATACTAAACTAAATAGTCAATAATAATATATTATTTTACAATTATTATGTGTTATTTGATTCTAGTTATTTACTTATTAGGTTAGGTTGATTGTTGCTTCATATACGTGTGAGCATCATTAAAGTTTAATGGAAAATCATTTGAAATAATCTCCCCAATATAGCACTATACAAATTAATTTAATTACACTACAAAATGCTTCACACTTAAATTTAATGTTTTCAACTAGCACAGAGTTTATTTCAAAATAATAACAATACTTACCTACTAGTAACAAACTTATTTGAATTAGATAGATCGCAGTACCATCTAACGGCTTTAACTGAACTTTGATGCTGCGATCGCAGCGCAGCCTACCGGATTCAATGGAAGTTATTATAAAATTAACAACAAATAAAAATGAATAATATAAAAATTATTCTCGACGCCACTTGAACACATACAACAAAATCTGCTCAAAATCGTTCGAACCGTTTAATACGAGTGCAGTGACAAACACACGAACAGAAGAATTAAATTTTATATATAAAGACGATATGAACTGTAATAAGGTAAACACGTATTCCCTGTTATTTAAGGTTTTCCACTTTAATAACAACACGAGAAAAAACAGAAACTGAATTATCCAACAATTCTTGGTCTTTCAACTGTCATGGGAATTGA
Organism: Octodonta nipae; assembly: GCA_034190945.1. Classification (NCBI taxonomy): domain Eukaryota; kingdom Metazoa; phylum Arthropoda; class Insecta; order Coleoptera; family Chrysomelidae; genus Octodonta; species Octodonta nipae. The sequence goes on from CM067220.1 coordinate 108,081,337, forward strand.
GGCTCTCTCCAAGATGAGACTATTGATTTCCTTTATTAGTACAGTATGTTATTGCGGAATCTAAGCAGCACATGCTGCATGAAAAAGGAAATAAAACAAGTTCAGTTTGTTGTTTCAAGAAACTATTTGAAAACAAAATTACATGCGAGTTTGCATTAAAATAAAATCGGATAGAAAAATTGCGTCTCTTGGTGATTCGCGAACGCAAGAAAAAAACGAGATAACGCTATTACCTACCGCATCGCTTTCTCCAAAATAACATATAGCCTTGACAGATATGAAACACATTATCCAACAATTGCGAAAGGGTGTTTTTGACGCACTAAATTTTCGTTCCTCGCTTAGTTTTCTTCGTTTTAATATGAGAATTGTATTTCAGATTTATATGTTTCAGGATAATCCATTATTTTTAATTTATGCTTTCTTTTTCGTGAGGGATTCTTGAAAGAATTGTACGGAAAAATTGTTAGGGGAAATCAGCAGGTATCTATAGATGATTTAATACTTCAATTTAAAGGATATCGAATGTGAGATAAAGCCTGTACTGAAACGGAGGTATTGTTGGAAACATATGAGGACTGTGACGGTGATTATTTATCTGAGTGGTTTCGTGAATGAAGATTATTAATCGAAGCACAATAATTTGTATTTTCATCAATTCTTTACTTCCAGAAGTTGGTCCAACATTATCTAGTAATTTGAAAACTAAAACATAATTTTATAATAGACCACTAGTGATCGATTTCTAGTGACCCCAACTGTGTAGGTAAAGATGCCAGAGGCGTTCTACCCAAAAGTTCAACGTTTCTACCTATAGATGGCGCCAGCATCAAATAAAACAATTTGATATGATAGCTACTATCAAGTCGATTTAAATAATGAAAATAACTTATTAATAATAAATTCCACCCTTTTAATGACAGGTACTGTCTTTTCGAAATCCAATCCATTGAACGCAAGACAACATATTGTTTCTAGCCGAGAACCTTCATCAGTTGTGCTCATGGCAAGTGACAATTTTTTATATACCTAACTGAATTTAATATTATATCAGAAATTAATTTTGACACCTAGGTGTTTTAGGAGAAACGAGTTCACAGAAAAGATACTACTTATTATAATTTTGTTGATAGGTTTTAGTTAACCTATCAATAATTCTTTAGTGATATGTCTATCCTACGAATCACAGCAAGACAACGTTACACATACTAAGCCCCCGATTAAGCGTCTCTGCGAGCTAGTGTCCCCCTAAATTCTAACATGTCGACATACATTTCACGATAAAATATGACTCGAGTTTTCAGTCAGTTGAGGGGAGCGCAACTGATGAAGAACTAAATATCGTCTTGCGTTCAGTGGATCGAAAGATATCGGAAAGGTAGTACTTATCATAATTTCTTTGGCAAGTTTTAGTAAATACACGAAATCTTTCATGTGATTTCTATCCCAGGAATCATAGGCAGACGGCGTTACACGACTCCCGATTTGGAGTCTTTGAGAACTATTTTATCGTGAAACCTAGATTCATTTTGCAATAAAATTCTAAGATAGTTTACTTCTAATTGCAACTCTCAACTAAAATATCTCGTTTATATTATGTCCAAGCATGCAGGGCAGTGCAGTGTGATTATGTAAACACCGCCGTTCTCAAGCTCCTGCCGCTGCCAGTCGCGTTGTCAGGCGCTCCCAAAATGAACGGTTTTTGTGCGGAAGTCAGCGGCTGCTTATAGTGCACAAGATTTCGGAGCTGGAATGCTGTGGTGCTTTTTAGTTGATAATAAATATTTGGGTACTAGGATATGTTATACGAGGTAACTGAGGTATTTAAGACTATATCATGCGTTTTTCTGATTTAGTTTTTCCAATATGCCAGTTCGAGCGTAATTTGGATATATGTTCTGGTATAAAGGAGCAAAATAAATAACGTTTAAAATAAATTCCTGGAGTTTGAAAATATTTTTTTCTTGATCATACATAATCGGCTATTTTTTATTACACGAAATTTTTGAACACTAGAAGTAAACAAAAACAATTTTATGAATGAGTTAAGTCCGCTCATTATGTTTTTATGAATTTTAATTAGTTCTTATTATTTATATGCGGCTCAATTCCACAAGTTTGTTATGGCAAGTATAGGTTCGGTTAGACTCCTGCTCAAGTTCACCCATCTGTACAATAAACATGTTCATCCCACACATGTTTGGGAGCAGAAATGGATATATAATACAATTACAAATTCCTTTTTCCAGACAGTCAAAGTCTGCTCCGTTTTTAAGTTGTTTCAGTAGTTTGGAGAGCAACATCATTATTGGTGAAAGTTAAAAGGGGATAGCTTTTCATTATATAGCTTTCTATGTAGCGAATTCTGCTAGGTTTCCATTCGAGTAAATTTTGATGATTCATTGACATTAATTGCTTTGACAAGACACTGAGTTTTAGTTTGTATCAAATATCTGATTTGTGATTCTTTTTTCAGAAAACATTAAATTATTAAACGAAAATGGTAGTATGTAAAGAGGTCTTTGATTATTGAGTGAATGTTAATTTTTATACACAGGTGCAATAAAGTATGAACATACTGGAATCTTTACTTTCTTCAATTTGTTAGTTGACTCTTAACGCAAATACTAAGTGTGCTAAAAGTAAATTACAAAGCAAGCAGTCGTGGTAGCAGGGAAAGATCTTCTTATATGATGTTTAATATTATTGGAATTGCCGCCAATCACATTGATAAGCTTCTCTAATTATACCATTACCAATCGTTTATGAAATATGACTATTGTTTCAAACAATATAGCCCGATATCAACTTGTGTACATTTGCCTTCATTTTATTTAAGGATATACTCAAATCATTTCCATTCAAATTTCAAGAACTGCATATAAGTTATCGTACTCATCAGTATGCGCCCTATTGTAATGTTGTATGGAATCAGCGATTGATATGTCTGCCATCGAATTGATTATTCCGAATATAATTTGAAATACACAGAACCGTATTTTCCCAAGTTTGGCACAATTTACCAATGGGTGTATTCAGCTTGTCTAAATGTTTTATTAAAAATTGAACTGTGGATTATTTATTACATATTTAAAAAATCGTACTCCATTGATTTTATTGTTCACTGCAGTTCGAAACAATGATGGCAAGTAAGCATCATTTTTCAATTTCATTATAGGATAGTAATAGCGTCAACTTGGTTAATGTTTTATTAAAAAAAAGTTAAATAATAAGTCGCGTGTTTTATAAAGATAGCAGTGTTATTGTGTTTCGTATTATCTATTGTGGTAATGTTAGTTATTAACTATCTTGTATATTACCAATTTATATATTTTTTTTATTGCTTACTTGGAACAAATTGTAAGACTATAATTTAAATAAAAATATTTTAGGTGATATGTTGGTTAACAAGTCATTTAAAAATATCTTCCATTCATCTACAAGAAAAGCGTTATTACAATTAATATGATATTGTATTGGTACCCTACATAGCACTAACTTAATGTTAAGCATCAATTTTCTGTTTTGCTAAAAAAGCACTGATCAACTGAAGGAGATTGCAACCGATACCAAAATGTTCTAATTTATGTGGAAATCCCGCAATCAAATGTCTTTGCAAAGTGCAGAGATAAGTTATATCTACAGATTCTAGACCTGCTGGCCACTCATTGCTATACAGCAGTAACTTAGTCAGAGTTGATCTTCCTTTTACCAACCCATGCCTTGGAATAATTTACTCTTTAAACAGAAATTTCGATACCGAATCGGTGATGATAGATTCCAAAACTTTACAAATTACTGGCGACTAACTAGGCGGTAACTATTAAGATTTAGCATTTCACATTTTTTCAATATAGGAGTTACAGAGGCTAGTCTCCAGCTATGCGGTACATGGTGTGTGTTAACAGAAGATAATAGGGTTGTACGTAGAGACCAGTTGCCAAAAGTGGCAACGGGTTGGTTGTGCCAACACTCGACTGACGGAGAATTTTTCAAAAAATTCGAATGATTGGCAACTGGTTTCTACAAATGAACCTAATATCATAAGAAAAACATGAAAAAAAAAAACATCTGGACGGTTCTTTAAGATGAAATTTGGTCTAGTTCTGCAGAAGAATTACTTTAAAGTTTTTGAAGAAGTAGTTTATCATTATCATGGGAGATCATCTCTGAGTGAATAATAACTTGTGCATCTAGAATATTGGGGAATTCACTCACCATAGTCCGGTTCAACTGAGAATAACTTATAACCTAGTCTACAAGAGCCATTTTGATGAAATCCTGATAAAGTTCACCGAAAATTATAATTTTGACGTCGTTCGATTCGGATTAACGTCTAGATACTTTTTGAAAAAGTTGAAATGGTGCCGATAAAAATTGAAATAGTTATTTATAAACAATATAGTAAGAGTACTTCCGATTTTTTTTTAAATCTCAAAAACAATAAAATATTTTTTAAATTGGAGAAAAGATCTGAAAAGAGGAGGGAATTTTATGGGGGTCCCAACTCCCGAAACTGAATCTCCAATATTAAAAATTTTAACATTGTCTATTTTTTCCAAAATTGTAAATATTTTACTGTTTGTAAATTCATTATTTTCTTTCAACTTCCGATTAATATTATTTAAATAACTTTGAAACTACTATATATTTGAGAAAAACACTTCTGTAATATTTGTTATTTAAATAATAGTCATCAGAAGCTGAAATAAAAAACTAAATGAATACACAAATATTTTTTTATAAATTATGCGATACATAGTTGTTTTTATTTATATTTGCAGTTAAAAAAAATAAATTAAATTCGTTTATAACAAATTGTTTATTCAACAAATAAATTAAATGTTAATAAAAAATATTTTTAAGGAATATGACATTTTTTATTATCACAAACAATGTATTTCTTTAGAACAATTTTTTAAACAATAGAAGTGAAAAATTTAAAAATATATTTTCAGTTGGCGAAATATTAAGATTTTTGAAAAAAAATTACAAATGCTTTATTGTTATTATTCATTTTTCAGTGCAGTTGATTGTTGATAAATAAGTGGAAAACTAAAAATTTTAAATTTTTCCAACGGGAATCTATTTTTTCACCTCTTTACAACAACTGTAAGCAGCAAATAAAAATTGAGCTTTTTAGTTTAATAATTATCTATTAAGGTTTTTATGTTAACTCTCCATTTCAAAAATGTTGTTAATTAACAAATGCATAAAACATGGAAAAATTCAGATAATTTCTTTGTGTGTGCGGGTTATAGTTTATTAACCCATTCCAAAGGAACGCAAATCTTTTCATTCCTTTATTCATATTTAATATGCTTAAAAAAAATTTTGTTTACCGTATTTGTGTTAAAATTATTAATATTGGAGATACTGTTTGAGTTGGGACTGTTTTATAAAATTTCCTCCATTCTTCTGATTTTTTTTCCAATTTCAAAAATCTTTCATCGTTTTTGAGATTTTTCAAAATAAAAACGGAAGCATTCTTTTTTCAAAAAGTTCCTAGACCTCAATCCGAATTGAATGACAGTAAAATTATAATATTTGATGAACTCTATCAGGATTTCACCAAAATGGCTCTTGCAGACTAGATTATCAGTACTGGCCAGAGATTCGGCAGTGTAGTAATAAAATTATTAATTAGAGTAAAATTCCTGTATGTTATTTATGAAATAACCGGTACAATGAAATTAATTTCAAATGACATCTTAGACACTGAACCTTTTTCAGTCCTCACAACGGAAGAAAAGACCCAATCTGTCAATTCTGATGCAATGAAAAAAAATACTCTTGTTGTCTATTATCGTATTACTTTTTATTTTGTGAGAAATGATTTTCCCGCACTATAGTAAAAGTGTCGTAACGATAAAAATTTTACACTCAAGCTCTCGTTCGCGAAGTGCCTGGAGTGGAAGGTGCCATATGAAATTTGTTCCAAAAAGTTATACAGTCTTGTTGATGGAGTTTAACAAAATTTATTACCATTTAACTGTAAACATCTAAGTTAATTAATTAGTGAATTCATAAAGTTTAGGTTTGTTTCATTAGACGCAGCCTCGCGACTAAGGATCAAAACTAATACAATCTAACCCTGAATTGATAATTTCTCCCTAGGTTTATTGAGGTTTCAACCAAGAAGTTGTAGAGGTAAGTTAATGCATCTCTAAGGTGAGAGAATTCACATTATGCGGCTTCATTTGTATATGTGCAAGCTGTTTCGGAATTAGAGCATACACAAATGAAATTGGCCCCTTTCTGTATTCTGTTTTGATTCCGGATATTATTCGTCGACGAGCGCGATTTGCTGCTACCTAAATAGTTCTAATTCGTATTGCGAAAACAATAAAAAATGGAAGGCAATGAATCAAAGCTCTGTTAGCTGAAAAACGTTCCAGTATATTTGGCTGAGGCGCATACAGAATTATCTGATTGACGAGATTAAAATCTGAAGCTTTAGCTGGGGTACACAAAAGAAACGAAATAAAGATATATATCACTGTTCTCGTTCTGAAAAGAACGGAATAAACAAAGGTATTTTTATATGTCGTGCAATAAATCTATCGCTTTTAATAAGATAACTTGAGATTCTGGCAATATTTCCTGGATTTCGTCTAATATGAAGAAATTAAATGAACAAAACCGGGTTTATTTTGTAACATAAATCTGAGAAGTAATTCAGTTATTAATCAAAAGAGAAATGAGTGAGAATCTGAAAATTTAGAGTGTCAAAAACACCCGAACACTATTGTTAGGATATATATATATATATATATTTCGTGCAAAGGAAACACGTTATTTTTGGCGAGGCGAAAGCATATTTAAACGGTTATTTTTTCATCAGTCGTATAGTGTGTCAAAAGTGAATTGTGATTTATTAAGGGAGTTCACAAGAACAGAGAATTTCACCACTATATTGCATAACATATTTTATTTATTAAATTTCAACACGTATTTTACCTACTCCATTAATTTATTATTGACAATTGTAAACTGGCTTAAAGTGTTAATAATTTTTTTTCACTTTGTAACGTTAATATTCTTTTATAACACCAATTTCTCGTAAACATAAAGCTCTATAATACTAATCTGGTTTTTTTGAAAATTTTTATTTCCTTATATTATCCTGACTACATTTTAGGGAGAAACTTTGGCGGAATTGAATATGAAGACGACATAGAAGAAGACTAAATAAAAATCCAGGACTTGTACCAAAAATCAAGTATTATTCAGATGCTGAGAATGCAGAGCACTTGATGTCTAAAACAGTCTAGCAAGGATGCCTAACAGAAAAAGGGTTAAAAATATTCTTGGGGGAGAAACAGTGAAAACAAGACAACGACAAATGAAAAAATGACAGGCGAAAGTGTTAAGAGATCTGAAGTAGTGGAAGAGAGAGGCCTTACACCAGAAAATGTGGAAAGGAAGAGTGCAAGACCTCAGAGCCAACGGCCACTAGGCTTCTGGAAAAAAGAACTGCACAAACACAGTTAGGAGACTGCAGGAGAAATTCTGGGGTATTTGACTCCTAAAATTGAATGAAAGGTTAGTTTTAAGTTTTAATGACCCTCTAAACTACAAAAGATTTTTGCTTGAAATCCGAGAAGTGCTAGAGGTGGCCACCTACGGGCGACTTTGGACTTGACTCTGAGGATACTCTTCAAGGCTAAAGCCAAGTTAATTTCATTTTTAAAATATGAATCCATGTTATGAAAGGTAGGAAAGCTCACAATACATACAGTCTCCTTTGCGAGATTAAGTGCAGATGTACCTACTCATTTTAATATCAATTGGGGTATTTTAAAACGAGCTTTGCTTGTTAATATAACAAATTGAATAATGTAATATTTTAGTAAATAAAACCGATAATTGAATCAAATATATTGTATGGATTTTATTTAATATTTTTTAATTAATTATTTGATTAATTTTTTTAATATGTTCTTCTTTCACTTCACATTGGGTTAGCCAATTATACTGATATTAATTATTATTTTTGATGGTTTGATTTTGAATTACACTTTTATTTTTAAATTCATTGTGCAATCATTAACATTTTTAAATTACAAATTTTATTGAATCTTGTAAACTATACAAATATGTCAACATTAATTCTTCTTGAAAAATTATTGAAATGAAAATTTTCTCTATTAATACTAGTATTCAGAAATGTGGAGTTTTTAATCAAAAATTACCCATATTACTTATTATTATTATTATATACAACTAATTACTAAATCATAAAATATCAACAATAAATATTATCAAATAATAAACATATGTACAAAATTCAATTAAAACACATTAATAATTGTTTTTATTTGAAATCAGTTTCGTCCGGCTGAAAACTCTTTTCTCCTTGGGCGTGTTCTGTTAATCCACGGCTCTGCTACTGCATTATTGGTAAAGATCGTTTATTGTGTGATCTTTTTATATCTGCTACTTTAATTTTTGACTGATGAAACTTGTAGTTTTAATATGCACTTGCAATATTTACGTTGTTCTATTTTATTTTGAACTCTCCTTGTAGACTTCCGACTGAGACATTCGTTACACGATCAGATCGGTTCCGTTTGGGTTTTAAATGTCACTTTCACCTTAGTTTTTCAACATGGCGATTTATGCCAATAAATTTTGATGCAGTTTTGTTTTTATCACGGTTTACTAAGTTTTTTAAACAAATTGTGGTAATTTATAACAAATTGAAAACATCTGACTTCTACAAGTAATTTAAATTGACATAATTTATGAAATCAAAATTCTAATTAAACCCTTCGTATTAATGTTTCTAGGTTTTATTGATATATAAAACTTGTCTTACAAGTCAGTTTTAGTCTCGAATTTTGCAATCGAAATTCTATGTTATGACATTTCTATTGAACTTGAATATTTTTTTCTAAAAATGATTTCCTTTTATATTTTCCTTTTGAAATGTATTATTTGAGCCTTCCTGTACCTTTTAAAATTTAAGTTTATTGAACTGTTCTTAACCTATTCTTGTTTACATTATACTATTTGAACCTCTGCAATTTTTTTATACGTGATAAAAGTTATACTCTAGCATGTTCTTTTTGATGTTCTACACCCTTAATCTTTATCAATTCACCTATAACTCTTTTTATCTGTTTAATTTGTTGTCTACTTTTAGAATTTTATATATTTTTCCCATTAATGTTATTGATTTTCTGTTTTGAACATTGATTTTTTTATACATGGTACTTAAATTTTAAATTTAAATATTTCAATTCTGTTCCCCAAATTAGATTTAATTCCTGTTTGATTTGTATTCTAATATGATTTTGTATTTTTAGCTATTATGAATTTGATATGAAGGTGTATTTTGACTATGCCTTGCAAGATTTTCCCTGATGCTATTGAATATTGGAAAAATAATGATCATCATTTTAGACTTCAGCCATCAATTGTAAGTATGCCTTATATTTTTCCCACTAGATCTATGATATTTAGGGTTTTTACAATACATTTAATTATAGCCATTATCACAATGACATGTTTCCCTTGTGAACAAACATGCTCGCTTTGCTATTTCAAATACCCTAAATTTCATGTCTGGTTAGCAATATTTTTAGTTAAATTTAATTCCTTGACCCTATATTATTACAATCAAACTTTATTTCATTACAATATATTTGAATACAGTAGGATTTAAAAAGGGCCACAACTCAAAATCGATTAATAGCAAACCATTGCGTACCAAATTATTATTACGCAACAAACAACAAATAGATGGGGTTTTAAAAATTTATTTTGACATCCGAAAGGCATTTTTCCTTCAAATATATTTATAATGAAACAAAATACAAGAAATTACCTACTTATTAGATATTTCAAAAGTGATGTCAGCGCGGATAAATTATCGGTGACAGATACATAGGTCAACATATTCCCTAATGCTCTCAGTTATATAAATTAATTTACAATTGATTTCCTAATTAAGTCAATTACAACCATATAATTTGCTAATGCTTAATTTACAATGAATACTAATGAATAACAAGATACAATCGTATATATTTAACTGCAAAATATATGATGTTCTAGTAATGACGTTCTTTATTCATTCATAACTTGGTTTAAAATAAATTTGAAACTGAATTTTAAATTTACTTCTAAATATTTAGGCAGTTTTGAAAAATAGTGACTATGGATTTCAACGTGGTCGTTCCGAAATTCTATGGGCCAATATTTAACTGTGTACTTCTCCTGTGAGTCTCTTTTTATATAGATTATAACATTTGATTTTTGTGGCTAATAATATTTGCGTGACAGAATTTGGTTTGTGCCCGAAGTTGTGGTTGAAAACATGTTTATTGTATGTCTGAAGCAGGTAGACAACCTAACTCGTTCCTCGAAGTTACCTTGGACTTCCATCGTCTACAAAAGATTAATCTCAGAACGTTTCAATAGCTTTACGAGATCAGTCATTTCAAGGCGATAGACGTCCCAGGAAACTTCAAGGAATGTTTATAGTATATATCGTGGTGGTCGTAGTCTTTGTCGCATACCGCATTTTGATCACCACTCATTCTTATTTTTCTAGTATTCTTTATTTATATCTCTCGTATCTGTCAACCCAAGTTCTAGTTGGACTTCCTTTCCTAAACAGAGATATTCCGTTTTTTTTTTAATTAATATTTATACTCTAATCGTATTCCTTAGCATTTCCCTCTACAGTATATTTTAGTTAAGGTGGATGACCAAAAGCAACCCTGCTTAAAACCTAAACTGCTCTGAGATCTTGTTTCCAAATTTGTTGACCTTTTGGGAATTTTTATAGAAGTGTCATATTGCATATTCATAAATTTTGTATATTTTAGTTTTTTTCAGCATATAAAAAAAAAACGTATTCAAGGATATTGGGTCGAATGCTTTTTCCAGATTTCTAAACTGAGATGTGTAGTGATATTACGGGTTTTTCGTTTCTCTATTAGTTGCTGTAAAAAAATATTATCCAAACATGATCTTTCAGCTGTGAACCCGCTTTTCTCCTCTATAGAGGAGAATAAATAGAAAAAAGATACTTATATAAGATTTAAATTTCTCCTTTCCAAGCAATTAGTTAATATACTTACTTGTTCCTTAATTATTACAACAAAATTCTGAAACTTAATTTTTATTCAAACGTAGATACTAAACTTCAATGTTTTAACAAATTTTGGTTCAAGGATTATAAAGTAAATACTAGAGTAAATTAACAAAAACTTTTTCTGCTAAAATATAAATACAAATGTACCCCGAGGTTTAAACCAATTTATAATGAGAGGTTACCAAACCACCAGATAGAATTCCCGTTAGTTATTCTCTTTATTTGGAATTCAGGAACACTTGTTTATTTCTCATCACTTCATTTCCAAAAAGTAGTCGACCTCGCTTGATGAATTGACTCGTTTGAAATTCGACAGTCCGGGTCCCGTTGTATCTCTCTGATAAATATTAATCAGCACTTATTTACATGTATTTCGACTTCATCCCTTTTATTGTCAATTCCTACTTAAGACAAAAACGATGATTATCATCAAATATGAGAAAACTGGTCGATTGTATTTTAATGAAATGGGGACGTTAAATTATCTTAATTTTGGCAATTAACCTGATCTAATAAACACGTTTATTTTAAACTGACAACAGACACTAATTTTCTTAAAATAAACTGGAAATATCTGTTGTATTCAAAATAAGTAAAACTAAATTATCAACAAAAAATCAAAAATTCATGTTAAGATTATGAAAATTATAGATGTCGAAGAGAACAACGATGAAGTTCCAGAGCTGATAGAAATTTACAAAGAGTTAGTTCAGAATCTAAAGGACGATTACAGTTCATACTCTCTGATGTTTGTCGTACATCCCAGAAAAATATGTATTTGAGGCTAAATTTGCGGAAGGACCAAATCCCTGCTAGGAGAACCTCTCCTAGAAGGCAACCTCTTAAAAAACTACTCATGCTGCAAATAAACACTGCAGAGGAAGAGTTTTCATTTAATTCGACTAGATCCACACCAGAGTTAATATATCTCAGATAGAGAGGACCAAACCAAAGAAGTGTAGGCATATTAAGAATATAATGCCAGAAAGTTTTGATGTCATTGACCGACAGAAGTTTTAAAAACACCCATCAACATTTTGCCGCCAACTGAAAGTTAGCGGAGAATCTAGACAGGAGTAACGACATACTATATAACTGCAAACGTAAATTGGAAGAAGGTGGTTAAGTATTATTCAAGATTGCTTTAATACATTTTTTTAACTATATCAGAACTACATCAATCAACGTACGTCAGACGATTCAAGGTGTATTCCGCCTTAAGTATGGTACCGTGGATGGGGCAAGTCTGAAGTGAATTACTTGTATTGCAGGAAAACGTATCAAAATCTACTATAATTGTTGTTTCTGTGAAACACTTGATGCAAATGTGAGAATATTAGTCAGAAGACATTGCATGTTGTTAATAGCTAAATAAGTTTATTCTCTGATTTATACTTTACCGCATATTTGCCATATATCAGCAAGGTCACGGATAGGATTGGGAAGCTTCTCCATAAGCACGAGGTGAAAACAGTCTACAAACCACTATCAAAATCTAACAAATGTGACCCTTTCCAAAGGATAAATAAAATCCTGTTTCATCTAAGGGTGTTTATTCCATTCCATGTTCGTGTGGGGCAGTATACATCGGTGAAACAGGTCGAATCTATAAACACTTGTCTATGTGAAATTTCGAAAATGATCGACAAACAACCGAAAATTTTAGCAATAGAACGTTCGCGAAGAATCCAGATAGGCGTAAGGACATAACATATAACTAAAGACATCGAATACTGCGTAGTAGAGGTAGTTAAATACCTCAAGGGCTATTGTAATATGTTTATTCAAGATAGTTTGAATAATTTTTTATACCATTTCGTTTGATTAATCTTCTGTACCAGGCTGCTTCATGTCTCAAATGTTAGAAGAAAGATACCACATATTTTTTCAGTTTCAAGGTGACTTCAAATATGCAATTTTGAAATGATTATGGATTTAAGTAAACTTCTGAAACGATAGATAAATATTTGGTTTTCCGTTTTGCAAAACACTTGAAGCAACTGTTAGACAATTAGTCACTACACATTGGATGTCGTTAATAGCTAATAAATTCATTCAATGATATTTCACATATTCGTAAATAAGTAATGCCTTCACGCAAATAAATTTGACTAACTTTGTAAATGTACAAAAATTAACTCATTGTACAAGTTGTATCTACCTGCAAATTATCAACTAGTTAATTTTTAACACTTCCGGCAACATGCTAAAACAGTAAAACTGTGGGACTCCCACAGCAATTGGTTTAAAACTTTCCCATTGTGAGATATCCGAATAGGTAAATCATCCACAAATATATTATTCTCCATCCTAATAAATTATAACTACCGTACAATCTGTATATGTGCTCGAAGTTTGCGTTTGCGTTCTTGCATAGAACAACTGGATGGCTTCGGAGTAAGAACTAACAATTAAGTGCAGGAGTTTCCCGTTCGGTCATTAGAGAATATTGCTGTGAAGGACTTAACGCCGAAGATACGTTTTTTTATTGTACAGTAACGCCTTTAACAGTGAAAAATGAAAGAGATATTGCTGAAATTTCAGTTGAAGGGATTTACTAATACATTGTGAGAGAATTGTGAGGGTTAATGGATCGATGAGCGTGTAAATGAAAATGAATGATTAAACATCCCGCATTATTATTAAGTTAGGAGTTGAACTGGACGTCCGGTTATCTATTTGTCAAACACAGACTTCCGAATAAGCGTTCTCACATTTTTCGAAATGGAAAATACATTTTTTCTCTTACGACACAACAATTGTTGTTTTCAATTGGAGATATCAGATGTTTTAAATATTAAAATTCTTCAATTGCTCTCTTAGCCCCTGACATAATCGTGTTCAAACTGGCATAGTGTTAAATGTCTAGTGTAATGAATTAATCCATGTCACATAAAATGTAGAGTTTATGATAATTTGCAAAATATCACTTAAAATACAGCTTTAGCTCTACTTAAAATACTGTAATGTTTTTATTTTCACAGTCGGGTTCAGTTCAGTTCTTGGATTTATTTAAAAACACAGTCTAACTCACTCTAATTTATTTCCACTACTTTTACACAAATTTATATTCAGAGAAACTACTATTTACATTTTTATCTTAACTATGCGATACGACCGACGAAAACTGAATGCCTCCTATCGCCAGCTGTTTCTTATTTATACATTTATCTTGGAATTGTCTGGTACGTCCACGAACCATCGGGAAATTCCATCATGTTCTGGAAGCTTTAAGGGAATTCCCAGTAACGGCAGCGGTCCGCCGGTTGAGAGACAAACATTTCGGGTTCCCAGAATTTATCGTAATAATGTCCCTTCCATGAACTGGTTGATGACCGATTGCACCAGCTGTCGGATGAATTCTCGTAACAATACCAATCTCAGACAAAGTAGGTTTTTGATGAAATTGACAACAGCTGAAATCAGGCGTTTACTTAATTGCAAACTTTGATATAAATGCTAAATATGTAGGCACTTTTCGTGAATTTATTAGATAGAGTACGATAATGATGAGCTGTACCATTTCCTGTCTCCGTAATGCTAAAAACCAAGTTGGATGTGCTACCTTTAGTATTTGTTTTATGTAAATCGTTTCGAAATAAGAAAGTATGTCCATTTTGATGTTAGTTTCGTTTTATTCTTCAGTCTTTTCAGACAGCTTTGACATTACTACGGTTTGAAGCAATGGCGGGCCAGTAAGTCCCAATATATTAATCCTAATATAATAAAAGCAAAGTGTGGTTTTAGATGGTCCTTCCACCTCGCAGGAACCTACTTATTACAACAAATGAGGAACATCAGTATGTGTAGGATATATAAAGGAGGCTATAGCCTTGAAATCAGCCTTCAAAAAGCTGAAGGCTTAGCGACAACACACGAAAGATCATCTAAGCTAGAACTGTAAGATTCGTTAGAGCTAAAAACTGTATACCTACTAGAAGAAGAAACAAAATAGGCTAGACCTAAACAAGAAAAGTATAAAACAATTGAAATAAGCCTTGTAGACAAGCATCTTACCAACAATACTAAACCAGTATTTCACACATCAGAAGATAACACAAACACCAAACGATTGTGGAGACACGAAGTGGACGAAGCAATGGACCGATGAAAATGAGGGCCAAAATCAGGAAGTCAGCGTCATAAACAACCCTTTGTCATTAAATAAAACATTTGGTTAAAAAGTCTCTTATTTGTGTTTAACTGTAGCATAAATAAGAAGAGTAATATTTCATGACAAACTTAAATTTAAAACTCGAAAAAAAAATGAATAATAGTAAATTATATATAAAATAAGAAATAAATCCCCAAAACTCATGTGTTGTTGTTTTTTTGTGTATTTAAAAATGTATACCACTGACATACTTTATACCAGATAATGGTTACATAAATGAACCAAAATATACCTTTTTTCAGAGAAGCCAGTAGGAATAATGTTAAAAATGGTTCCTAATTTTATTTTTTAGCAACATTTTTAGTAATAAAAAGATCGTCGGCCATTTGGGAGAAGTGATTGCCCGCGTGCAGTCTACGAAGTAGTTCCGTTCCAGATGAAACGTTTGGAAGAAATTTCAATAGACTCCGGCAAAACAGGCGAAAAAAACATAGTTTATTCACTGACACCGACCATGAAGGCCTAAACACTATTGTAGATATTGTTTGTAGGGTACCGGGAGTTTAATAAATATTATTTTAGCTGTTTGATTTAGAAAAAACATATTAGATTTACTTTTTGTTAAAATTCAATTAGCTCTGTTGGAGACATTGGAACAAATATACAAAGGCTTGGATTTTAGCAGTTTATTTTTAATGCTGCTTAATTTACATTGGGTAGATTTATTGTTTATGATATCGAAACGATATTATTTTACATAAAGATATTTTATGGACATGAGAGTTACACAGACATAGTATCCTCCGTGTTAAACCAAAACCTAAAATATCCCTATAGCAAATTTCTAGAGGATCCATTCACCGTTTAAGCATAAAGATTTAATTACAGATACAAAAAGGCGAAATAAATTTGTCGAGTAATATAGAATACATTTCTGAAACATATAGGTTATAATATAAAGTATTCTTTATTTCTCTTTTTCGGTAATATGCCCTACTGCACTGCAAATTATCTTACAATTTACTAATAAGTAGGTACAGATTTAATATACAAAAGATGTTTTATAGTTGAGGATGTGTTTCAGACCACCCGATGTGCAAATTGTTATATAATATGTTGCATGTAATCATGCCACCGCCATTGTTATGTACCCTCATTGAGTTGAGAATAATGCTGTTTTAGGATCTCGATTATCATTTAATTTTAGGGCTAGCAACTAATGAAGTGAGTAAATTTCTATCAATATTGTGTGTTTCAATCTATTAAACACTATATTTTGAGTTAACAATGGGAAACTTTATTTCTGTTCTGGTTTGTTTGTGTTTTCGTATCTCGAAAAATATTTTTGGGCATCTTTGTATGACTTGGAAGAGTGTTTATATAGTAAAAGATAACATAACAAACAATGTTTAAATGTTAAGAATAAAAGTTGATCCCTGGAAAAGCTCTGTAGATAAATTAGGTTTCTAAATAATGTAATTAAATTGATTAGTAGGTATAACGTATTATATTTTTAAATTTGAAAATGGCCACCATTCACCTCTATACCACTGTACAGTAATTGTTCAAAGTAATTCCCAAGTTTCTTTATTGAAGCCTGGCTTTTTTGCAGTATTATCCATTTATTAATTAATCAACTGAGACTAAGGGACCGCAGTGGGATTCGAACCTACTAGGTAAAAACAACTTGAAGCGCAAATGTGCAGAACGTGTGTTGTAATTGGTGAGCATTATTGAATGATACTATGACGTCAATCTTCTAAAGATTGAGGCCGGGTGGCATACAATATTGATTTCAGATGACTTGACACAATGAAATCAGTGGGACATCAATCGGGTTATGCCGCGGGCCAATCGTTTGCTCCCTTCGTAAAAGTCTACTATAATTTCGCTTAACGCATTGTTAACAGCATCCTGCAACAACTATAGGCATGTCTCCATTCAAGTCTGCATTCGAGATCCTTTGCCTTGTCTTTGTTTTTTAAATTAAATTCTCAATGAAGTCCTCCTAAAAGAGAGAAACATAATACGCTATAATTTAAAGAAAATTCAGGCTACAAATCGAAAAACAAAATTGGCGTCTCTATATATGTGTGGGATCGCTAAAAATCAGGTCAATTTGATTATATCAGGTAAGGGTAAGTTTCAAGATCAAAACCATCAGAATTATACGTTTTTGGAGAAATGGAGTTAATTTGAATCTAATAGTAATGATAAAAAAGCAAAAATTTCTCAATTTGGATTACATTTATTCATAGCTCCTTCGGATAGCAAAAATAGCTAATTTTGAAGACATTCATCTGTGTGCTTTTAGTTTGACTTTTAAATCACCTTCAAATAGATTCGGGATTCTGGGACATTTTCAGAAGGTCTTCAGCATTATTGTGACAGTACAATGCTGGTAGAAAATTTCCAACCTCAGATACATATTTAGAAAAGCAATAGGCCTAATGATAACAGCTTTTTAGTAATATTCAGCCCTTTCATAAATTTTCAAAGTGGTTTATCGCACGTTAAGTATTTCCAGAAAGTTTTTAGCATTTTTCTGAAAATGGAAGACTAATTAAACAATTATGAGGCTGTATTCTTGTATTTATGTAAACATAACTTTTATGTGTGAATAAATATTTTTTTTTTCCAGAAATAATAACCGGTTATTGCATAAGTACTGGAATACAAATTTCACATATCCATTTAGCTGATTCCTATTAACTTATGTTAATAACAAACAGCGGTGATAATGAAGGTTTATTATTTACTGTTGAATTTGTGTTAGTTCGCAATGACTATTGCCCAAATATATCACAAACTAATCAAGAGAATTCAGCAAAATGGCCGTTGCCAAGGGGCAGTAACGAGAATTGTAGTAAAGCAATTTACTATATGATGCGTTTGTAATTAATTATTTTTAATAACGTTAGTTCACTAGGTGAAATGTAGAACTAATTTCCTTTAGTGTGATAATTTGGATTTATTGGAATGCCCAATTAAATCATAAACTCGAAATTTAGAAGAGGTCGTTCTTAAACATAATACGTGTATGTTGTTTTGTTTATTGTCGTATTTATTTACAAGTTTTCCCATTTAAAAGCGGTGTGTAAGATGCAAACAAAATGATAATGAAGTAACTTCTCACAGTGAAATGCTCGTCTGCTACGGCTAATTAATAAATGTTCCTTTAAGGAGCTATTACATGCGACCTGCATCAGACGTTGTTTGTGAATGAAGAACGTTCTGAGCTGTACTGAAAAAGTTGTTTTTAATTATGACTTGCTATACTATGATTACCTTAATACGTTTTTGAACTAACCAACTTACAGCAATGTTTTAATGAACGTGATAAGACCATACAATGTATTAACAGACATGATTTAAATTAATATAATTATGAGGTTTATTATGCCACTTGGTAATTCTACAATTCAACAATATTTTACACAAAGAAACAAACAATACTAAATGAAAACTAAAACAGTCTAATTCTATTAAATGAAGACCGCATGGCTTCCACTTTCGTAGAATAAGTCGTGCCTAGTTGCTGACAAATCACGGATAAAATTGGTAATTGCAGTTTGCTTTTGAACAACCCTATATAGGGTCAATTCATAAAGTTGAAACAACAGAATTCTCTAATAGTATTTTTTGACGAGTGCTCCCTAGGAAGGCTACATAAAATTGGCTTGATAGCCAGTGAAGTTAATTCTTCTCCTCATAGCCAAGACTGCACCTACATTAGATCTGAATTTATCCTGATTACATATCGGGAGATATCGGTAGAAAAACAAAGATCTGAAGCCGCACGCTCCATACAATAATTCTCACAAGTCACCAGTTTCGACGATCGGGAGAATGGATCCAATGTAGGGGCGCCCCTTACACTGCCTGCTATCTCAGAGGCACAATAACCGAAGATATTAACTGTAGCCACTTTGTTACACAATGATAATATTTCCCCATTATTGTGTCCACACAATTTACCTCTTTACGTTCTTAAAGACTAAACCTATTATCTATTTTCAGTTTGTATTCATTAACTGGTGTGGACTTATATATTTCTTAGTTTAGATACCATTATAGGTTTATATCTTCACCTTGAACTGGTCGTAACTTGCTCCCAATTGTCTCGATTATAAGTTGAAGTGAGACATGAGGTTCGACATCTAGGGCTTTCAGGGAAGAGAGTATTGAACATATAAAAAGTATTTAATTTCGAAAAGATTGTTGAGGAGGTCTTGAATTATTTTTTTTTTAGAAAAAACCTCGAAAACAACACAAACGATTGACAACTACTCCAGACTCGGAGTTGAAACGTCTGCATACACTGAGGAAAAAATTTGGAGGAGAGAAAACCCAACGAACAGACAAAATAATATAAAAAGTATATTGAATGTTCCATTTTTCCATGAGTCTTCTGGTATTATGACAAAATAAATATACTCTTGAGAGAAAAAAGGTACATTGTGCCTTTTCTGAATTTACGGATCAGTATCCGTAAATTTCTTTCGATCAACCAGGAAGTCAGTAATTTAGAATGATGATCAGATGCAAATAAAGAGTGTTCCGTAAACGACAGTTATAGATATTGACGCCAAGCATCGGAGTTGATCTAACACATTACGAGAGGTAATTTCTTACAGTTGAATAAGAAACAAGGAATTGACACTGAAGTTCAAATCAACAGTCGGGAAGATACCTTATTTCAACTGCAAACTTGTTTTTAATCCCCAACAGGGTGAAAAAAATTGCTAAATACACAGATAATGGGGCATAACATAACCAAAAATACCAAGTGTTATCTCAACAACAGCGGTAATTACAAAAATCTATTAAATAATTTACAACACCTTGAACTGGACGAACTGCTTCATAAACTGATGCAGAACGCTGTTCATCTAAAACAAAACACTATCACAACATTGCGCTAAATTCTTTTGATATCTAGTGCATCTAAGATTAGTGAATTTTCATTCTCCTTATGGTACTTTTTACTTTTAGAGTTCATGCAAATCCCGTTATAGTCAAGTCAATAATAATGACATAAAACATCCCACTATAAAGAAGCCCAATTATAGGTGACTTCATTAAAGTTGAAAAAGTATCAAGACAGTACAAACTGAATTTGATAGACTTCAAATAATTATTTATATGCATTTAAAAGATAAAAGTTTATATCTTCATGTTTGGTCTACCATTGCAGATATCAAAAACAAAAGCAAAAAGTAAACAGGCCGAAAAAATGCCTAAATATAGAGAGCTGGAGTCAAATACAGAGATAATGCGGCATAGACAACCCGCGAACTATACCATATGTTGTGTCTTCAACAGGAGTAGTAACAAAATTTTACCTCAAAACAGCTTGAGCTTAACGAACATCTTCATATACTGATGCAAAATGCTGTCTGTCTAAAACCAACCTAACGGTTAAATCCTTTTGATGTCTAGTATATCTAAGATTAGTGAATTTTCTTTCTCTTTACGATATTCTTCCCCTTAGAGATCATGCAAATTCCGTTATTATCAAGTTAATAATAATGACATAAAATATCACACTAAAACGAAGATCCAAGATCAAAATCCAGGAGTATCTGGAAATTTAATGGAGACTAAGAACATTTCCGTTATTACAAAAACTTCACAATATACAGATTCTGATTAAAAACAATCTGCTAGTTTTGGTTAAAAAGATGTATAGCGCCTAATCAATTGCTTCGTTGCAGTTAATTAAAATATCAATTCAAAATTTGGTAATCAAAAGTTTCAAATGTATTTCCTACAAGTCAGTTTCTTACAATCCGTTTTGCAGGTAGAAAGAAAATATTAGTACTTAGAAGATTATTCAAATATTAAGACGTAATTTAACAAATTATGTTATGTGTATGGTTAAAGTTTATGTAAAATTGTAAAACCAATGATAAATATTATCTTTGATGGCAGTTTTTTTGTTCGTTTATATATATTATTCACGAGTATACTCTACAGCAGATTCAATTACAACAGCTACTTGGCAATATGGTTTGAATCTATCAAAACTTTATGAGATATTCCACCGTATAATATCAAGAATATGAAAGGATGTCATCGGAAGAGATAGACAGGTGCGAAAATGGCTTTGCGACGTAACTTGTTTACAAGGGAACATGTAAAATACGACGGAAAATCCCAGCTATCATATCGCAGATATTTTGAAGACTTTAATTAAATTGTAACTAGACACCGCGTCTAAAAGCTCCTTCCAATTTCAGAAACAAAAGCAATTTTATTAACAGAAATTGACATACAAATTTGGATATTCGATGACGCAATTCGATTTTTTCCATAGTTTAGCCTGTCACTGACAGCTGAAGATATATATTTCGATAAATCTTGAAAAAGTGTAAATACCTACATATCAATAAAATTTTGTTGTCCTCGGGAAACAGATGATGCCCGAATTGAATATAAAAGAGAAAAGACATGGAAAGGTATTTTCAACACTTACCTTATATTTTGGGAAATCTGTTTTATATGACAACAGGGAAATAACCCAAGTATTGTATTTCACTTCAGATAGCTACGCGCCTTATCAAGTTGGTGAACCATTGAGAGTAATCGTACAAATGTGTGGCTGTTATGTTAAGTAAAATATGTAGTTATATAAAAAAATGCTAAGACAATGGCATAAATGGCAAATAATGATATTTGAAGCGACAGACATTCAACGAATAGATGAAAATACTGATAAAAATATTTAAAATAAAATATTTTCAAACTATAACAAATGCGAATCAAGACATTTTTGCTAAACTTTGTATGAAGCTCTAACTAAGCAAGTGCTGGTACATCAGTTCTCTTTTTCTCTAGACACTATTGAGACTTTTGCATTTTTTTTCATCTTTAATCTCTGGCAAATTGATAGCTTATGAGATACAGTTTAATTCTGAGCTGATTTAGAAACTATTTTTGTATGTGTTCTCCCGGTATAGTCTTACCAAACAGAATCATTGGCGGATCTAGGATTAGCTTGAGGAGAGAGGGAGAGAGAGGGGCAAGATGAAAATAGGGATAAAAAAAACGGTTGCCAAGTCATCACTTAGAACTAAATCCTTTGTTTATTGTTATTACTTTCTTGACAACTGTTTAAGATCATAGAGGACTACACTCTTGGTTTATTGATCAACTGTCTACTGTTTACCGTTATTAATATTTTTTTCCATTTTCCTCTAAGCTTTGATGGAGGTGTAAATTATTTTATTAAAAAACACTACTAGAATACTTTTAATTTTGTTTTCCTTCTTTCTTCATTTCGTTTTTTACAAAGAAAAGTGTCAAATAGTAAATAATAAACCCCACAAGTGTTTAAAAATTTACAAAATTAATTTAAATTATTATACAATTGTTATGCACTGTACCCTAGAGGTTGGTAAGTCATAAAATGATTTTACAACCCAAAAGACCAAACCGTTGGCTTTCTTTAAAACAAGGGGGTATCGTTTATGCTTCATCAGGCTTATATGTTTTCCAAAACAGACGAAGCAAATGCTATTAATTCAAACTCCCCAAAGATAAATAATGGGATTCCAGAGCGAACCTGTACTGTTACAATAAAATTTATCAATGCACATTGAAGAGTATGCAACAGTCTACGAAATAAGCATCTTTATAGATAAGGAAATGCCTGAGACACTTTTCAGTGCCCAATGTAAAAAATTATAAATATATATCTATGTATAGTACTTATTATAATTAGTTACTTTTTAGTTTTATGAAATGATAGTAATGTATAATTTGAACTTCAATAAAACTGATAATAATCACAAATGTAATTATAGCAACAATATATATTTAAAAATTTATAAAAACCAGGTACAAATTGCAGAATTATGCCAAAAAAGTTATCCAGAAATCAATTTCGTTCATTGTAATGCTTTGCAGCTGAATTTAATATAGTAAAATCTGCAAGTCAGCAGAGACAAATTAATCTATTTTTTGCGAATGTACATGCATTTCCTTTATTCTTTCTTGCAAAAGTAAGAATTACGCGTTCTTATTACACCTAAAGTGTTATTTTCATACTCCCCAAGACGATTATCATATAAATGGAATTCATTTTGAAATGTAACTCTGACTATCGTTAAACGTTAAGGAAAACTTAAAGTGTACTCATGATACTAGGTATATTTAAATTAGGTTTTAATAATATTGTTCAAATAGATTCGAAAAATGTTCTGGAATTTTTTGTATTATCTAGTCTTGATAAATTTAGATGTTGTATACTAATAATATCAACGGATAGTGAATTATCCTCTCTCCAAAGACAAAAAGTATTATTTTAACAGTAGATGAATTAGGAAGATTTTGTCAGTCGAATTTTGGACGAGTTTCATGGGTAATGGAAACAAACTTCCACCATTTTAATAATAACTAGAATCGCATGTGGTCTAAATTCGACAAATCGTGTCAATTCCTAATAAAATCCAACTTGTTTTTTTATATGTAAATAATAGGACTTTATGTGTATGTACAATCTTAATGCTTAGCTTAATGATATTAGTTAGTCACATCTTTATTTGTTTTCTGAAGGACACTTGTGGGATCTTTTTCAATGTCTAAGAAATACACTAAAATCAATTATATCAACAACCAAACCAAATAACACAACTCAAAATACAAAAAATTGCATTTATAAAATCCCGTGTGAATGTAATAAATTCTATATTGGAGAAACCTCTAGATCTCTGAATGTTCGAATAAACGAACACAAAAATTACATAAAAAACGATAACTTGAAAAATCCAAAATTTGTGAACATGCTTGGGACTTTGGTCATAAAATACAGTTTCAAAATTCAGTTATATTACACAAAGAAGAACACAACACCAAAAGAAAACTAAAAGAGTCTGCTTTAATTTTGTTAAATGAAAACGATTGTTTCGCTACTACCTCCGTAGAATTCAGTCGTTCCTGGTTGCCGATGATTAAGGAAAAAATTGCTAATGGTCATGTTCTTGTGAACAACCCAATATCGGGATAGTCCATAAGGTTTTTCCTAGGTTTTCCCTTATGATTTTAATGGGATCACTGAATCAACAAAGTTCTTTGGTCGCATTTTTGGCGAATGCACTATCTTATAAGAAAGTCGCACCTAGGAGCGCCACATAAAGTTCTGAAGATCTCCCTTTCAAATTCTTCCAATTTGAAAGGAACTTTATGATTATATGATCTTTAGAAATTTCTGTGCTACCCTGTATATTACAAATAAAATTCTCTTAGTTACGTCAAAAATTAAATAATAAACATTGTCAAATATTTAAATTTACATCTTGGAATTGTACCTTTTTAATCCGTAGTTTCTTAGCCATTGACAACGGGGTCTGATCTAGATCCCGAAACGTTTGGAATATACAGCAATTTCCTTTAAAGTGTGGTGTTATTTCCCAATAAACACTTAGACACATCTTTATTGTTACAGTTAAATTGTTTTTTCCAATTTCTTACTCCTAGTCCATAGTTTTGATATTTATTTCCTTAATTTGTTTTCTATGTTACGTTAATTTTTTTCCTGAGCTGTTACAAAGCTTAACGATATAAGGTATGGCAAAAAGGCAGTAAGTGAAAATTAAAGACAAAAATTTAGATAACATGAAATTTCTTAAAATTAAATAACTCAGCTATTAACCGGTAAAATAACTAAATGAAAGGCAACTCCGGAATGATTTGTAGAGAAAAACAATCCTGGGGGTTAGGTGACGCGAGGTTGGCAAATTTTTCCTCAGCAGAGAGATCAATAATAAATAGCCAAATCAAAGCAATCATGCAACAACCTCTCCTAACCGGTGGCGATCTATAAATACACGAAAAAGATGAGATTCATGCTCAGTTGTCACCTAGTAACTCTTATGGAGTAGGCAGATTAAAGACCCCAAGTTTGAGATTCGTTTATTTTTATAGTTACAAAAATTTAGATAACATGAAATATCTTAAAATTAAATAATTCAGCTATTAACCGATAAAATAGTAACAAATAAACTTAAATGACAATTCCATTTGAATAGAAATTGCAAAATAATCTGTTTTATTTTACTACTAATACTTATTAAATTTCCATTTGTACATTTATGGGCTTATGGGCCATCCAATAAAATATCTGGTTTCTAACATATCTGGAATCACCCTGTATAATCATAATCTACAGCGCCTTATATCTCAGTCAATTTATATTTGTATATGTAACGACTCTTAAGACAACTCCATTGTGTGCGTCAAATTAACATGAGAATACATAACTTCTTACCCATCGAAAAATCGTCTAAACAGCACTTTTTATTTTAAATTCCTGAAAGGTTCAACTGTAAAACTTTCAGGCACATCAATTTGTATTGAAAAAATTTTCAAGAGAAGTTTCATTCTTAAGTAGGTCACCAAATCACCCTGTATTTTCAAAGCAGCTGTCGTAACTGTCACAATCTCGTTCTTTCTCGGTAATCCGATTTATCCCGACTGGCCGATTTGTAGACGGCAAAACCCCGAAATGGAATTTCGACAAAATCGTAGTGCCGTTTGCGACATATAAATTAGATGTATACAAAGAAACAAACATTATAAAAAATATATGTATTATATTATTAGATAAATAAGTTAAAATATATTTACATCATTTTAGATGTGATATTAAAATTAATTTAAAAGATTACCTTATATTAAATAAAACTGCAAAATGATTCGTCTTACTTTATTACCAATACTCCATTGCTTATTCAAGTCTCATTTGCACATGTCATAAATATAAATAATTAAAAATATATTTTCATATCACATAAGTGAGTGTTTTAGTACGTTTTGTTAATGGATGCATATGGTTTTCCAAAATATTAGTAAATTGTTAATAGATTTCTGATGGACAGAATGTACATATTCAACTCTTGAGATTCATAAAACAAATCTCGAAAAGCGCCAAATTCTTATAAACACATTCAATTTGGTCACTTTTTTAGTTGCTGTCGTCATCGTTTTTGTAGAAAAGTAACGTCATAAATGAATAGAAAAGAAGGTCTTTTGCAATTTATATATAGATGGTTAACAATCACTACAGGTTTACTACACGTTCTAGCGTCTAATGCTCTATGTTTACTAACTTCCGTCTATCAACTTTCGATCTGTCACGTTATGATCACGTGTCAGTTTGACTGTCAAGCTTGGCGGGCAAATCTTATTGAAACATCCATGTATATATAAATACATAAACCCTAGGGAGCCACCGTTGCGACTGCTGACTGAATATCTATGTTATAGTGGTTTATTAATAATACAGAACTTTATTCTAGAATTGTAATTGCCACTTACGTACACAAGATATTTGCATACCTAACTGATAAAATTGAGGCTTCCAGAAACGCAATTAATTTGACATTAGTTAATTAAAATCCGATTGAAACACTTGGAATGTTTACATATAACTTAATTTGGTCGGTAATATGGTTCATCAAATGCACTTCAATCAATACTCCAGGCATATACGGTATAACATTTGTGCTTTCATACTGTCAACTCCGAGTATGTTATTAGGTTTCGCAAACTGCTTATTAAGTTCGCCCTACAACCTGATAGGTGTGTATTCTTTGGTTGGGCTTTTAGCATTAACTAAATCTCGTGGTCAAAGGCATCCCCCGTTTTTCTAACGAAAAACGTTGAAGCGTTTTATTTTTATTAGTTTCGGCATGAGCTCCCCGCCGTAAGATTATTCGCGAATTTATTACAACACTCATTTAGTTTACAATGCTATAAATACGAATTTATAAGGTACTTTGTTATAAAATATAATAAAGCTTGGGAACTGAAATGTGCTTTATGAGCTTTCAGGAAAGAATATATATTTGGGAGTTAGCGAATATGTACGTTTACTTTTTCGACAGATTGAATCCGAAATGCACTTACCGTTCGAAGTTCCTATTTGTATATTCTTTTTGTGCAAATAAATTGAACCGTTATATTTTATTGTTTCCTTGATCGATGTTTGTCTTAGTAAATACTTCACAAATTTAGGTCCTTTATTGTTTGGGTATTTACATTGAAATTTCAACGTCTTTCTAATAAGATTTTATAATAGTATGCGTTCTTCAAAATAAAGCAAACAATCGTTTGTAAAAGAGTTTTTGAAGTGAAAGATTAAGATAAAAGTCGTTGCAAACTGCATAAAAAGACAAATTAATATGTTGCTGATGGAAGTAAGAAAATAAAAGTAGCCAGCACATAATAACATTTCATGTAGTTTCCACTGGATAGATATGTAGGAAATCGTTAATCCTATGTATAACCAGTGACACATCTAAAAGATTTGTTGAAACAGAATTTACATTGTAACACTCTATCCACAAAGGATAGAAATCCTCATGGTAGAAAAGCTAGTTATGGAATACTCTGGGATTAGTCAAGGGTAATAAAAACCTGATTTATAGCACCATTATGGAAAACGATATAACCTATGGTAGTGAAGTATGGCGTATGCAAAACAGCACACAAAAATGTTGTTAACAATGGAGATGGACCACTAGGAGCAGAGTATCAAGAAAGTTTAGAAGGGATAACATTCGAAATGAACGAAACGAGAACTAAGGGGAGTCGAACAATTAATCTGGTACGAACGTGTTCAGAGGATGACGGAAAATTAGATTATGACATGGGTACTAACACGGGTGGTGGAGATATTGAAGGCCAAGACAAATTTCAAGAAAGGGAATCGAAAAAGAACTAAATGAAAGGCAACTCCGGAATGATTTGTAGAGAAACCCAACCCTGGGGGTTAGGTGACGCGAGGATGGCAAATGTTTTCCCTTAGCAGAGAGATCAATAATAAATAGCCAAATCAAAGCAATCATGCGACAACCTCTCCTAACCGGTGGCGATCTATAAATACACGAAAAAGATGAAATTCATGCTCAGTTGTCACCTAGTAACTCTTAAGGAGTAGACAGATTAAAGACCCCAAGTTTGAGAATCGTTTATTTTTATAGTTCTTTGTGAAAGTAACACTGTACTTCACAACATAAAAACTGTATATTTAAAAATACAAGCATTTAAGGTTGTGAATTTGACGTCATGGTCAATGGAATTATAATTTTAATTGTAATGAACTATAAATTAGATACTGAATGTTCAAACCTTAAGTATCAAATTTATGACAATGTCATATTGTTTTCAGATATACAGGCTAGCACAAAATATTCCAAAGATCATATATAATAGTCAAGCTGATTTTAAGTGGGCAGAACTCAAAGACATTTCTTCAGAATGTATATATAGCACTCTTAAGGGCGGCACTGAAAAAAAATGCAGTCAATGAAGTTTATTGTGTCAGTGAGTCAATAACGTTATAAGGAAAAACCTATGAAACATCTTATGAACTATTCCAATCTTGGGTGATTAAAAATAAGATGTCTATTATTAATTTCATTCAGAAATATCGACAACTATATACGAAAATTAAATTAAGTAGGGATGATTTCATCACTTCTACTTCAATAGAATATAGTGTGTAGAAAATCAAATTTTCAGTAGGCTTTTATAAAAAAAAATACTATAAGTATGTTGAATACTCAATAAGATATTATGTTTTAATTTGATGTCTGGAGTAGAGACCTTTAGTAAAAATGTAAATATTCTGTAAATTATATGTATTTAACCGAATTCATTTAATGAAAAAAACAAACTATAATTTTGTTACTGTTTCGGTGAACATCCGATTTTAAGTTTCTATCGTTTACTTTATACTGAGCCAATTGAAAACTCACTGGATGTCATGCTAGAGTAAAAAATGGCTGAGAATTTGACGAAACCGAATTTCGATAAAATTTGCATATTTCATATCAGCATCTTACGAGAGAAGTAAATAAACTATAATAGTGTATGTAAATTTAAAACATAACTGACCTAATTTTCTATATAAGGAAGATCACTGGATCGATTTCCTGTGAGATAAAATTTTATATCCAAAATGCATGCAAAGCTATTTTAACATTATACTCTGGGGCAATTGTGGACAACATAGTTTTCTAACAAAAGAGTAGCGGTCGATTCAGTAATATATATATATATATATATATATATATATATATATATATATATATATATATATATATGTTTTTAAGTTTTCGCGGGCACTAAATGTGTTAGGTGGTTTCCGGGAATTCATCCGCGTAGTTGATAACTGATCCCTACCGGGATCGATGGTAAAATGACGACGTTTCGGCAGAGTCACATCTGCCCTCTTCAGGTCGGTTCGCATAATTCTCGTAGCCTTCTGCTTTCGAATATGTGTAAGTATTCGAGTAACTAGAAGCGAAAGCAGAAGGCTACGAGAATTATGCGAACCGACCTGAAGAGGGCAGATGTGACTGCCGAAACGTCGTCATTTTACCATCGATCCCGGCAGGGATCAGTTATCAACTACGCGGATGAATTCCCGGAAACCACCTAACATATATATAGTATATATATATATATGAACTTTTTTCTAGTCGATATAGAGTATAACTTCTTATGTAAATCTGCAATCCCACTACTACACACTGCTTAGAACTGATACTTCATTCTGAATTCTTGTACACTATTGTTCAACATGTGTCAATAAGAAATAATGAAATATAAGTATTTAAATTTTCCTGAATTTAGGGGTGATTTGTTAGTTAATAATATTAGAAGAACCACAAAAAGATAATGACAACGAGTATACACTATAATTGGAAGAAACACATTATCAACTCATTTCGTCAGCCTCCTCCATTGATTCGTTTTTGACTATTTTTTTAACTACCGTTTATCGCATCGATGTTCTCCTCTTGAAACGTGGCCTCGATTTCAGAAATTCCTAATCAATTTAGTTATTATACCTCTTGTAAATGCCCTGTGTAATTCCGCTATCTATATATAAATAGGCTAAGACAAAACGATTAGGTACCATTTTCTCCTCTGTTTCTCAACCGATTTTCTTCATTTTTGTTTTGTTTAGTAGCTACGGACGACCTTCAGTGCAGAATGCTAATCTTAATTTATAATATTGGTTCATTCATTAAATAAAATATAATAAAAATTCATTATTTACGTCAATAATGTCAATGCCAAACAAATGAATGTGCCGCGTGCCGCTGCCGCCAGACTCAAACCATTGAGTAATTATATATAGACAGACCAATGCTATTATATACTTAGAGCATGTACTTCTGGAGGTGGCATGCAAGCGTTGTTATTGTTTAGTGGGTAAAGTAATCGTTGAATATCATAATTATACAGGGCGATTCCAGATATGTTAGAAATAATTTTTTTAATGGGTGGCACATAAGCAGTTGCATATTTAGGGTGTTTAAAATATAGAGTAGAGTGCAATTATAACTAATAAAATAATTATATAGGGAAGCCCATTAGCGGTTGAATTTACAGGGTTCTTGGAATAGAAGGTGCAGTAAAATTACAGTTATACAGGGTGGTGCAAAAAATGTTTACATAGATGCATATACAGGGTGGCGAAAATGGAAATGCAATATTTCGTAACCCATAAGCAGTTGTATATATAGTTAAGATGAAATATAGGGTAAGAGGAATTATAGATATACAGGATGGTGATAAAAAATGTTAGAATAGGAAATGATTTATAGAGTAGACCACGAAGAGTTCCATATATATAATGATTGAAATATAGGTCGGAGTAGAATTATAGTTACAGAAGATAATTAAAAATTTCATAAACAAAAAGAGTAAATATGGTGGGTCATAGGCAGTGGCATATACAGAATGGTTTACCCGGTGGTTGAAAAATGTTAAAAACTATTATGCGTGGTCCATAAGCAGTTGCATATACAGGGTGGTGGAAATATATAATCAGATGGAATTGTTATAATGAAGATTTTAATAAATGTTAGAGAATTGAGTGCAATTATAGCTATACAGGGGTGTTAGAAAAAATAAATATGTAGGGTAGCCCATTAGCAGTTGAATTGTTGTCATATTAAATTAAGAATTACGAATTCGAACACAAATAAAGTTCTAAAAAAACTTGAATTTCGTTAGTTATTTGTAGAAGCGAGATGTAAGACCGACATCTAGGATTTTCGAGGAAACTATCACAAAGAGGTTCCGAATCTGGATCCGTTCTGTGTAATTGCTGTTCTCCCTAAAGTCCTAGGATAGAATGTCACGATAAAATTTTCATGTTACTTAACCTGCCAGAGATATTGACACAATTGGTCGAATTTCGACCATTGGGCGACAGCTAGTTATTTTAAAGACCCCTTCTATTTTTGTGGCAATATAATATAAAAATAAATGACATAAAGTGGTTTCAGTGAAATTAAAACAGGTGTTCCACAAGGTACCATCTTGGGTCCCCTACTATTTATTTTATATATAAATGACCTACTAGTTGATATACCAGAGGGAATTATATTATCTTTTGCTGATGATACGGCTGCGATATCAACAGGAAAAACATGGAAAGCAGTCGAAACGCAAATGAATTACTACCTTAATTTGATAAATAAATGGCTTGCTTTAAACAAATTGTCTCTAAATGTTGATAAAACGGTTTTCATGACATTCGGAATCTACTGCAATAGTGTTCCCCGTCATATAAATATTAAGATAAATACCAAAAAAATAAGAAGGGTAGAAAGTTGTAAATACTAATTTGTTTTGACTATAGAATGAGATGGAACACGCATGTTGAATATTTAATAAATAAAACAAAATACTTAGTCTTGATATTTAGGAAAATGGCCAAAATTATGTTGAGAGACTCGCTGATAATGTTATACTATGCACTTTTTCATAGTATTATCAGATATGGTAAGATAGCTTGGGGAAGGATTTATTCAACTAAAGAAGTTTTATTACAACGTTTACAAAATAAACTCCTGAAAATTATATATAAAAAACAAACTTTTATTGAAAAAAAAACACTAAATCTGAAACAAATCTTTGCTTTTGAGTCTCTTAAATACTATTGACACGTTTAAAAATAAATTTATAAAATCCAACAGTTCTGCAAGAAATAGAAGTATTATGATTCCAAAAAGAAATAAAACTATAAGCAGTAAAAATAGTTATGTTAAAGCTATTAATGTTTTCAACAGCCTATCAAATAATTTGAAAACTCTAGAAAACCTTAACACTGTCAAAAAGAAAATAAAACCATGGATCTTGGCTAATATTTAAAATTTCAAATAGCAGGATAGTAAATTATATAGGGAGAAATCGATATAAGTTCTAATTCTTTAAAGTATGTATTAGTATCACAATTATTTGAACAACACTAAATTTATAGGATATTAGTAATAAGATTTTATAGGAAATTATCATTAAGGTTAGTGTTAAGATTATCAGACCTGCGAACAGGTAACTGAGTTTACCTGTGCAGGGTTTATTATATTATACCTAATGTATAAGTATTGTAAACATTCTGATGAATAAATAAATAAATAAATAAATATTCCTGATATAGATTGCTATCTTTGAGTGTTACGTCCAACATTTAGCATTTCATTGGTTTGAATGTAGTTTGCTCATCAATTATTTCCTAAGAGCGCGTGTGTAAGTTCCGTATGATAGAACTGGTAGATCCCAGGTCAGGCTTCTTCTTCTGGAAATTATATAAAATTTTCTAAATCCATACATAATTTTCAAATAATATGATGTTGTTAGATTCATTTTTAGGCTGATCTCACGTGTTCATAGGTTTATGAAAATTTATAAATCGGTAGTCTATTCGTAAGATTTTAGATACCTACTTCTAGTGTCACAGGCTTTTTGAAAGTCAAATAATGCAAGGTTTAATTAAAAATTGAACTGATTTTTGGAGTAACATTATTCATCTTAGTAGGAGTAGGTATTCACTTATGCCACAAACTCTGCTAAAGGCACCTTGTTCGATTAGTTGGCAGTTTTCCAGTTTTTCAGTCGTGCGATTTGCAATAATTTAGTGAATAGTTTATCTGAAATACAAACAATTTACCAGCTGTAACTTACTAGTTCATTAGAATAGTGGATCGATTTTGAATTCTTCTGGATTAGAGGCAAATACAGCTCAACCCATATTGGATCTTTCACTCGGGAATAAGGTGCTTTGAGACTGGTTTCGGTAGGTGGATCATGAGGTATGCGTGTAATGTGGGAAGTGGGTAATCCAATCTACATTTTCTTTAGCTGCGAGAGATGGTGAGAGTATCGAGCGAGTAAGGTATATCATAACCATGGAGAGTGGTCGCGGACTTCGATGTCAAGGTGCTAAGATAGGAGACACGTGAGGGGCGACAAGTGATTGGAATAACGGAGGTGATAGGATAGGTTGATGGAGGGTAAGTCGGGGATCCTGAAGATTTGTCTTTTCAGACGGATCCGGGTGTTTATTTGACTACAGTGCAATGAGAAAATAGGTGGTTTTAGTGAGTAGGAGCCTCAAATTAGGTTAACAGGGTAGACGTCGAGAACGTGTCATGAAGGGTTTTCTTTCAAAAAAAGACCTTGAAATATTTGGATTCTTCGAAAAACACCGAATTTTCTAGAAGTGTTGCAGGATTATTCTCAACAAATACATAAATAAAAACTTAAAGTAGAATTTCATGATAACTTTCTCTAAATTATTCTTTTATTGAAAAATAAAGTTTAAAACAAGAAAAATTTGTTTTTGATTCTGTAGATTTCAAATAATATTCACAGCAAACTGAAGTAGACACAATCAAGTATTTGATGATACATAACGCTTATAACAAATAAAATACAAGGCCAGAGTAAAGCCAAAGTCAAGACAAATCTATCTCTTCAGAACTGTAACATTCGATGAATGACGGCCGTTTGGAGATGAGACCCCTTGTCAGATATACTGGATTCCTCTGAAGGAAATTCTGTGCCTTTAACAAATTTATTGTACTAATTTTTGGAAGATGTATGAGCTTTTAAAAAAAAACTGATAATAATTTTTAATTTTGTCTGATTTTTCTTCTGATCTGTAGACAAGATTAACAAGCACGATTTTAGAAAGTTTTAAATGACAAAACTTAAAATAGTGCGAAAAAATACCTAAATTTCAACCCATACTTATAATGAAATGCCAATTTACGGTTAACATTTAGTGAGGGCGGTATTCAAATAAAAACTGAATAGGATTACATTCTTAATGGCGTGGGTTGGAGTTGAGTACCGCTGGAAGTATTCGAAACTTTGGGTGAAAGCTTAAGTCTGATTGATTTTCCGGGTAACGAAAACTCTCACTTTAACAACATTTCGATTAACCGACACATGGATCGCTGTATTATTCACCGTAATCCAAATTCCGAGACTCATTTAGAAACTCTAGTCTTCAAATTACCGTGCCTATTTTTTTTCAAAATATCCATTTCAATTTGCAAAAGAATGGAAATTCAAAGTATTTGTGAAAAGTATCTGGAATACTGTATGCAAAAGAATTGTGAAGCCTATTTAACCAACAAACCGATTTAATACGATATGATGAGGGGAATACGAAAAACAATTCGCAAAAAATGCGCTTGCTTTCACATTATGATTCCGGCCTCATTTTTTTGAATCTTTAAATGAAAGCGTTGGCAGCACCAGCAAACCTGCGATGTTATCTTTATTCATTTTAGACTAAATTAATTGGTTTTTTCTCTCTGAGTTGCGGAACAATACAGGGGTTGACGAAAGATTAAACGATTTCAACACAGTTGGTCTTCAAAAAGAATGACGACAGGAAATTTTGCTCGTAAAAAATCTATTCTATTTACTTCCTGGTAAGTTCTGATATTTATTGTCACTGACATTACGAAAAGTTTAAAATATTGTCAATTAAAATATAAACGAATTTACAAAAATTATAAGAGTATGACGTAATTAAGATTTTAGAGTAAAATAATATAAAATGATTTATTAACATTGTATGCTACAAAAATGATATATTCAATTTTATTAGAAGATAAACCAGACAATTAAAATTATTTATATATAGAAAAAATATTAATTGTGAGAATTTGAGCATTTTTTTAATATAGTTATTTTGTGAGTATAAAGCAACTACATTTTTCTAAAAACCAAGACCTGCTAAATCGGCTTTCGTAACAATTTTTTTGGGAAATACCCATTTGTATTTGGTTTAAATATTTTTAAAAGCCAATCGATTTCCACAAGACAAAATGGATAAGTTTCAAATTTTATGCAAAAATGTATTTCCTGTGAAATGTTATTTAATGATGAAACTAGATTTACTACAACTAGGGTAACCTCAAGTCAAATATGCCGTAACTTGTCCCGATTTCGCAACAATCACCTAGAGACTATTCTCAACAAATGAACATTTACTGCAGAATTATTGCTCCTTTCATATTTAAGGGTAATATGAGTGAATTTAATCCTTACAAATGAATTTTCAAACGTATGATGATTCACCATTACAGAATATTTATTCATTTGAAGTTTCAATGGATGGCTTTCCTGTTCATGACGCTATTCTGGTAAGGTTAGATATCACCTTAGCATTTTTAAAATCATTGGAGGGTTAACTGAAGTTAACTCGTCTAATTTAAAACCTTCGTTTTGGACTCATGGCAGAGATTCATTCGACTTCTCTGTCTACAACACCTCAATGGTATACATTCTAATATACAATTTACAATGGAAATCGAGTCCGATTCTTCTCTCCCGTTGCTTGATATCCTCATAACAAAAACCAACAATGACAGATTCTCACATACCGTCTATACGAAACTTATCCATACCAATCGATACTTAAATGCTCAATCACACCATCACCTTGCCCAATTGAGTTATGCAATGAAATCTTTGGCTTTGGCCCCGTCGGCAAAAGACCAACAACACCCGAAAGCCTTCCTTCCGTACATTCAAGAAGTCACTAACAAAATAGCACGGATTCTACACATCATTATCATCAAATCAAATAAAGACAGTCTTCATCACCAGTCAAACTATAGTCAACTTAACCGGGAACCCTAAAGATAAAGTACCTAACGAGGATCGAGGAATTTCCGAAATTCCATCTGTATCACACATTAATTTTCAGTACCAAAAGCCAACGCGTTAATTCCTGTAGAGCTCTGATAACAGCTCGAGAGTGCAAGAACCAGTGATTTGTTATACTCTATAGAGTTCTCAATCAGTGTTTTAATGGTGTGCAGATTGTCATTTGTTGCGAAAGAATAGCGAAAACTAGCCTGGTTTTCCGAGTGATAGAAATCAATTTATCATTTTGTTTAAATAATTTATAGAACTGGCTCGGTTACATTATTATCCTATGCTTTTCCAGATTGGTTGTATCTTCCTTCTTAAACAATAATACAGTAATTGCCTTATTCCATTTACTTGGTATATTCCTGGTGTTTAAAGAAATGTTAAATAATAATTTTAGTTACTGCCACAAAATGGGCCTTCGATTCTTAACGCATTAGTATCAATGTTGTCTTCCCCCAGTGTCTTGTTGTTTGAATAAATGTCGATTTATATCAAAAATAAATATGAACAAGTAATAGTAAATTTAATAATCAGTTTTGTATGATTTTAATTCTTTGAACAGTGTATAAAGGGCGAATTAGAAGCAAATAATTAGAAATTACTAATTAATGTTCTCTGGTGAAACTGTGTTAATTATAAACTCAAAACCTGTAAAACTTTCATTTTCTTAGCATATAAAGCAGATTACAGTAATTTGTAACAATACAATTTCTCCAACCTTTGGACTGGTATAACTTAATTTACCACTAAATAATGGAGGCATTACTCAACAGTGAACTTGGCAGTATTTCGTGAAACAATGGAACACACCTTGAATAAAACTGGGCTCTTAGAGAGAGGTGTTCGTTCTGAGAATTCGAATTGTGTAGAAAAATCAGAAAACAAAAAATATTAAAATTTTGAAATTAAAAACTACATCTTTCTTGTATATAGAAAGTAATACATCTTTGCCGTTTGTCAATACTTGATCTTAACTACCCCAGT
Source organism: Octodonta nipae (assembly GCA_034190945.1). NCBI lineage: Eukaryota > Metazoa > Arthropoda > Insecta > Coleoptera > Chrysomelidae > Octodonta > Octodonta nipae. The sequence continues at coordinate 108,118,521 of CM067220.1, forward strand.
CAGAGGTAGATCATCACTGTATTATCAACTAGACATCTTGAAAGGCAATAACTTCCGCGGATCGATTCTTTTGTTTCATGACATAAACTGAGATGAAAAAGAGATTAATCCCCAATGTTTGTGGAAGAAGAAACACAAAGGTTTATATTTCTCTACGTTTCTTTTCTCAATTTCTCTGACATTAATTAAGAGTGAAAATTAAACGTCGATGAGAAATATCTGTATTAGCTGGTACACGTGGAAAATTATAATTTTTAACAATTTACTGATGCTGTTTAATTATTAAATAGTCTCCTTATTATTATTCTATGTAGAATTACTTACAGGTTATTATTTTTTACTAACGTTCGTTTAGATTTATAATATATTTATGGATTTCATTGAAATAATGAAAAGTCCAAAAGTGAACATGCCTAAAAATACAATTTCATAATTGAAGTGTAAAAATACAGAAAAATATAACACAAATCGATTAAATTAATGCGATTGCACTACTACTACTTCCGTAGCATTACATTGTTCCTGGTTGCCGATAATTAAGGAGGAAATTACTAATGACCATGTCATTCTGAACAACCCTATGTCTGGGGAGCTCATAAGGATTTCCTAAGTTTTCCCTTATGACTTATAACAAAGTCGTACCTAGGAGCGCGATATAAAATTCTGAAGATAACTTTTTTAAATTCATCCAATTTGAAAGGAACTAATAATAATTAATAACTTGTGCTACCCTGTATATTATCAAAAGTAAATGCCTTTAGTTATGTCACTTCATAAAGTTGCCTAAACCCCGGAAGTTTGGAATTGTTGAAATATACCGAATTCTCTACAATCGTGGTGTTACTCCCAAGAAGTTCGTATTTATAAAGTAACGATGCCACAACCATTTTTCAGGAAACAACTAGGTATACAATACTCTATTTATGTCTCAATTGCTCTTTAGTTGAATATTTGTTATTAGAAATACATTATCTAACACTGTTTGTTTATAGGTTTCAACGTCTCCCATTTCTTCTACGTCGATCCTCGGTGTAGCGAGGGTTCACAACATTTAGAAGAGTTATACTGTGGTATAGTAATGTCATATCACGGAATTGTTTATCGTTAAAAGCTACTTTTCTCTGTATTACTTGACTGGTCCAAAAAAATGTGAATCAATTCACTGATTTTCGTTCTCTTTTCAGGAAGAAACAGATCAGTTGTGTCTAGGGAATATAATGTCGCTCCAATTAAAAAAAATGGAAAAAGAAATGTAGTAGAATGGACATATATCCTTCAGTTGTGCAAACGACAAAGATGATTTAGAGTACATGATACGTATACTGAAAGATTATGGAGAGATTGCAGATGAACTTTGAAAGAACGCAGTATAGGGTACATGAGAAGACGAGACACAATACTGGGAAATAAGTAAATCTTTGCACGATGTGGAACTTATTTTAATAACGAAGGTACAAACGATACAGAAACAAACTATAGAATAACCAATGTTGTAATTAAGTAATGAGAATCTCCTACAAAATGATTAAGAGCGTGGTGGTGTATGGATCTGAGACCTGGAGAAATAAAAAAAACAACAGAATTACTGAAGACACATTGAGAAGAGCAAATAAAACGTCAAAGTTTCCTCCCTGAATCAATAAAACAATTAATTTGGTCGAAACGTATACAACGAACAAATGTATAAAACATATAAATAATCTCCGATAGTTGTTGATTTGTCAGAAGAATACTAGTTCACCTTGTAATTCAAATTGTGATGTTTCAATGATTTAGTGTACGATAAAATGAAATGCTATACATTTGAATCAACTCATCCCGAATGTGTGTCACGATGTTATTTACGGGTCTCTGAAACTTTCGTACTCCTTACTCTTCAGCTTTAAGAGGTTTCAATCCTTGTTTCATGAAATATGCAGTAATAGAATTTCATGAATATTACATATGAAATCACTTGTCACATTTCACAATTTCGTTTAAGATCTCCAAGCTCGACTCTAATGGAAGGATTAATATTAAAGAAACGTACATTGCAATATTTGCCCAAAGTCAGGAAAAACTTTGATATGTGTGGGAATTTCGATGTACTTAACGATATCAACTTTGCTTAAGGCCTCCAAAGAGGAGTCTGAGAGAGCTTTTCAAATGAAAAGAAGTAATCTATTTCTTAAGTTCGATGAGAGTTTTTGCGAATGATAATCTTCGTAAAACAAATCTCTATAGTTTAACACATAAAGATAGGCTGTTTAAGAGCGGATAAAGAACTAATTTGTGATTAATTTGTGTCATGGGGGGTTCTTTAACATTTCATAAACGTAGGGATAGAATTCGACATATGCCCGAGTTTAGAAAATGGAATAGACCTTTGCCTATTTATACTTAAAATTTACATTGAAACATGATTCAATTGGATCATAAACTGATGATTTTTAACAGCAATCAGATATTATTTTTCAGAAGTGGAAAAACAATTTTTTTACTGTGCTTTTGGAACTATGTAATTTTCTATTTACAAGCTTTTATTGCTTTGAGTTTTTCCTATGTGTATTGTTAAATCTTACAAGTTGAACTGGTAAATCGGGTGGCAATGCAATATTAGGCATTACGTTGGTTTGTTGATGAAAGTCAAATGTTTTAAATAAGTCTAGTGGAAACATTCGTTTTTTCATTTTCCGTTATGCAAATTAGCTATGTAGTAAGTTTTCCAAAGAAGGAAATTTATTATCAATAAAGAGATGGAATGGATGAAGCTTTATATATATTATTATTAATAATTTTTTGTGAGCGTATTTTGGATCAAGTTCAGAATAATATTGCAGTGAACACAGGGGAAGTTCAGTATTTAAACTAAATTTTGCATTATAGGTACTTTATCGTATCAGTCAATTTTTCCAGGCCTTATAAATTAGAAGTAGAACACATTATACGGTACACTTGACAGTGAGATCTGCTATGGGTACTTGAGTTGTGTGAAATGAATCACTGTTGAAAAGATTTTGGTGTGATCCTGAAAATTCCGTTTCAGAATATTTATAATGTAGGAAGTATAATGACTTAAATTTAAATGACAAATATATTCGTGAAATAAAACATACATAGTCTACTTTGAAACCCACAGTATTTTTTATGTTATATGTGATTTTATATTTCTTCCGTATACAAAAATTTAGTAATAATAAGTAGACAACATTTTCAGAATACACAGGAACATGTGGTTTTGTCTTCTATTTTGTATGTCGTTTAATAAAATTAACTATTCATTTGGTAACTGCCATCCAGTGATAGCAAAGTCATAGCCAGTAGGGGATGGGGGTTCAGCCCCCAACAATTTGGAAATTTGGGATTGAAGATTCAATTTTAATGAATTAACTTTTTTAACATTTTCAAATTCTATACATTTCTTATATACTGGAAATACATGAACAAATAAAGAGAGGCAGTTATTGAGACTGAACGATGGAAACAAAAGCTTCTGACGAAATTTACTTCATGTCACTCCTTATCTCACTTCCTCTGGTTCTCTCTCTTTGTTGTTGTTGTTGCAGAAAAAATAACATAATTGTATTTTTTTACGATTCAAGAATTCAGAATATGTATTATAATCCTTAGTTTAAAAAAATGTCGTGTCTGGACAAGACAATACAATCGGTATCCTGATAGTATTTTTTACACATTATCAGTTAATTTTTGCTCTATTGATTGGTCTATATGTTTGCATGGACCTCCGTTAAGAAACTTTCCCTTCAATAACTTTTGTGGTCCTAATCAATCCATCAATTTTTAAAACATTCATAGAGCAATTAACCCCCCTTCCTCAATTTTTTTTGGTTACGGCCTTGAGTAATAGGATAACCATGAAACCATAGGGTATTTCAATTTTAAGGTGTTGTTGTTATTCCCAAAATATCTATAAAAATAGTCGGTGATTATAAGAAATTGTTGATTCGATAATCTTAAAAAATAAACAAAAAATAGAAAAATAGCATGAATATATTTTTTACAAGTGTATTTTAGAGGCGGAAAATATTAAATAGAAATAAAACAAAGAAATATGATAATAAAGATAGAGGTAGCACCCCACGTGACGAAACAACTTGTTAGGTTTTTCTTCAGATTTTTTAAGCTCATAGACGCCATTATAGTTTCAGACTACTTGCAAGCTGTCTTTCAATCATTGTTTATGTGCTGAAGCTTTTCTCTAGTCAAATTAACTTTAGCCATATTTTATTTCGCTTTAGCGTAAATGTAAACTAGAAGAGTAGTGTGTTTAACAAATATGTCATTAAAATGTTCATTGAATAAGAACAAACACGAATTTCCAGCAAGAATTAACATTCACGAAAATATATTTAATCTATTAAATTAAAAGCATAGTCGTAAATTGGAGGATTTACAATTTGGTTAGTTCTCGCAAAAGGAGCGTGAATTTCCCCGCATAAAGTTCTTGGCGGTCCCTTTTAATTTTCTTTTTATAATGAATTCGCGAAACCAACATATTCACAACAATAAGAAAATTAATTAAACACTTGTATAATGATCTTATTGGGGTGGCAAAGGCAGCAGAGCAAAGCAGCCAGATCAAAGAGGCAGAGAGGAGGATAAAAACGCCGCATTTCGAATGAATCAGAGAGCTCACAGGCTGCAGAAGTGTTTCATATTGATCGGGTAGATTTTGTACGGGCGACCTGTGCTTTGCTTGGCCAATGCCATGCTAATCGCCTACTGGAGAAGATTAAATAAAATTTCACGAAACGACACACAGACTTAATGCTTTCCGAGCCATTAAAAAAATATGTATTTTAATTAGTATTGATTCGATTGCATTTATTGGGATTCCTTTTTGTGTTTGTTCGAGCGGATTTGCGTGGTGATTCACTGATGGGATAAAAAGACAGCCTTTACTGGATTTCGATGGAATTTCGGTTCAGTGCGTGTTTTTTGCGAGGGCCAACAAAACTTTTAAAATTAAGAACTTAAAAACATAAGCTGACACATGATTCGTGAATTATATAAGTTTTAAAGATGAAATTACATTCAATATATAAAGAAATATATTATGCTGTGGCCGCCTGATTAGTATATGTACTTCTGTTTTTTTTTTAATTAAAATGCAGTTTTAAATGTCGGTTCTCACGCAGCCGCAGCTAATTTGTAATGTTCCCTCAGTTAAAACCATTGATACACAATGTATTTTCATGTCAACGTAAGGGTTTTAAAATTATTGTGCAAGTTTTGACGATGTCAGAATACCTGCCCTGATTCAGATGTCCAACCTATTGCAAGACATATTTTGTACTTATTGCCTGCACTAATATGATAAAGCTTGGCAGTCCCATTTTTTGTATTTTATAGCCTATTTATTACGGAAGGTCACAGGCTACTAAAATATTGGATTGGTAGCTGTGAGGTCGAGCTATCACAAATATGTTAAGGATCTTGTAACTACTAAAGGGCTTGACAGATTGAGGTCTGGTTTACATAATATATTTGTTTATTTGGTTTGTCGGGACGATTGTTTATAGTAACGCTATGATCCAATAGATGGCGTTGTACGGATATCTATGATCGTATACCTTTTGAAGGGCTTGATCGAAGAGCTATATTCATACAATATATTTGTTTTGTCGAGATGACAGTTTGCAGCTCTGCCAGGAGCCGATAGAGGGCCTTGTACGGTTCTTAATATTGAGATATTTTTGGACGGCTTGGCCAATTGAACTTATATACAGAAAATGTATTTGTTTTGTCGACTAATTTTTTATTGCATTGGTTTAATATGTTTGTCGTTCAGTTGTTTGATGAGGTTGCTATAATTTGTGATTTGTCTGAGGTATAAATATTGAATTTTTATGCATTGAAAACAAAACAATGTTAAAACTTTTCTGTAAAAACTAAGTGATTATATCATTGGGTAAATACCGAGGGAGCACTCTACTAGCTACCTGTTATAAAGCCTAAAATTTTAGCGACAATATGCCACTTCTGAGCATTTTACTTTCAAGAAATTTAATGATAAAAAATGGTGAAAAATTCATTAAAGCAGGGCAAGTTTAATTAAAGCGGAACGAAAGGCTCTAATTTATATTGTGTAATCGTCGTTTTTTCTTAGTAAAATCTCGAAAAGATTGTATCAAATATGAAGCAGCCATTTTCGGAATATCTGCGAACATAACCTAACTAACGATTTTTGGAATATTTTTTGAAACGTATAATAGTGACTTCAGACAATGGAGGCGTCTGAACGGACTTGCATTTTTTAATTTTCTGCATATCTTTTGCGTTATAATTTAGCATTAGTTTATAATCCGATGACGTCAATGACTAAATGATATAATACAAGCCAATGAACTAAAGCGTTTAAATTGAGAGTTTTGAATAGCATTAACGTTTGTATTTTCATCCTGAAATTGTGAACTAATTAATGAAACAGGACATACGGTGACCATTGGCAGTTAAAATATGTTATGCAAATACTCTAATATAATAAATTTCAGGTCCCATATCGATATATTGTTAATAATTGTAAATGATAAAATTACATTTTGTATACTGTTCGTAATCAATGATGCAAGTAATTTTTATTGGGTCAATAGTTTTTGCTTACAGCTAAAAATGATGAATAAAAGTAATAAATTCACAAAATCCTATAAACTTTATAAAATATGTTATTGCAATATTTCTCTTTTTTTATCAGCACCAAACCAAAGAGACCTAGCAGTTATGCAACCTATCTAATATTATTAAACTACCAAATTTAGTGTATTTGTATGTCTTTTCTCAAAACCCCTCTAAGGTTTTTGATTAATGTTTGGCATTTGGAGTTTCGATGACTACAAATTGATTGGTAAGAATCTCACCTTTGGAAAATACAACCAAATATACCTACTACGTTATGTTCGTTGTATAAGTCGATAATACTTTCTTTCTGCATCTGAGGCAGATCCAAAATTTGCATTTTACTACGTTGTTGAATTTATAACTTAAAAAATGCATTCATTTTATCTTTTTGTTATTTCTTAAATTTATGGGAGTTTTTGATGAAGAAATGTAACCTACAGACATAACTTGGATTACTATGTACAGTACCACTAAACCGGGAGTAGTGCAAAGTTGTGACAGTGTGATATTTAAGATAGAAATTAGATATGTAAATTTGAAATTAACTAAGCAATTAGAAATGTTTAATTTTCTTCAAAAGTAAGTAAAAACTTTTGCTTCGACCAATGGTACTGAATATATACAGTTCAAACAGCGAAGGTGAGTCCCTAGTGGAAAAACAAAACAATTTATTGTATTTGTATATTTTTCTACCTGGTAGAGCCCATCTATACGCTCATTTTATAGCATAGACCTATCAATCTATATCCCACACGATTTTTGAGGTTATCTATGGTCTAACTCCTCCCCTAATATTTCGAATACTCGTTTCTTCTTTTTGATATTACGTGCAGCATTTGTCTTAGGTCTCTGCATTTGACTTCGATCCTTATTTGTCATGTATGAGAGTTTTGGTTATATGTTTATTTATATTTGTTTATTGTTTATTTGTCATAGTTTTTGTTTGTGATTAATTTACGTTGATGTTGCTTCTGAATTAAGCCTTTATTGACAGACTTCCAACCAGGAGGAGGTTAGCAATTCGTTAGGTTTTTTTAGGTATGCTGAGTGATTATTGAAAAACGGTTTGGGCAAATTTAATAATAAGTAAACTCTTTAGGTGAGCTATGTTTTCTATATGGTATACGGTGGTAGGTGTGTGCGTGCATCGAAATTCAAGCAGCAAGCAATGTGCGCATTTGAAATATTGGGCGAAAAATCCCACAAATAAATGTTATACTGGGTGGTATATAAGAAGTTCCATATATAAGATGGTTGAAATATAAGGCGAAATTGAATTAAAGTTATACAAGGTGGTTCAAAATATGTTATTGTGAGTAGCACATAAGTACTTGCGTATACAAGGTGATTGAAATAAGAGTGACGTAAAACTATAATTATACCGAGGGGATAAAAAAACTTAAAAAAATGGTTAAATGAGCATATGCAGTAAGGATATTCGAGTTGTAGAGCGGAGAGATTAAAAAATGTTAGAAGCAGTTGCATATACAGGTTAGTTGAAATATAAGGTGGAGTGGAATTATAGTTATACAGGGTGGTTAACAAATCTTCTATAGTGTGTAACATAATTAGTTACTATTGGGCATATTAGGCGAAGTAAAATTATAGCTATACATGGTGATTTTACCAATAGAAAAATAGAAACCGTCAATAGGGTTGAAAGGATTAATACTTATACAGGGCGGTTGCAACATCGTGTATAGGTGAATATATTTGTACAGGGTGATTCAGAAAATGACTAACAAATAATTTATAATGTGTGACCAATACACAGAAATATATACAGGGTGGTTGCAATATAGGGTGAATTAGAGTTACACTGATAGAAAGTGGGCCAAACAATTAAACAAATAAAAAAGATAAAAAAATATGTGGATATTACTAAAAAATACAAATTAGAGAGAGAGGGAGAGATAAGAATACGATAAAATAATCAATAGAATTGTAACTTAAATAATATACAAAAAATATGTCAGAAAATAGTTATTGATTGCACACGGTTTCTAAACGGTTTTTATTTTAAGCCAGTTAAATAAATTTAAATATAAATTATAAAATATTAGTTAATTCCATTTTATCATGTGAGATGAGTAGTATATCGATCTTGTTAAGGTTGGCTAGCATATACTAATACCGCTTTATTCCCTTTCTAGTTGTTTGAAAACATCTGCTTAACTGAAGAATTTTGGCCTGATGCCGTCCCTTTTTTTAAATTCTATAGGTGTTTTAGTAAATTTTTAACTTTTTGGCGGGTTTGTTATTTACGTTTATTATTAGTTCCATGTATCTGTAGTCGACCTTACAGATAGTTCTTTACTGGCCCCAGTTCAAAGCTACCAAAAGCAATGGGTTAGTAATTTTATTTCGACGCCACTCCAAATAAAGAAATGCCGACACATAAAAACTCTTCACGTGCAATTAACCTTTGAACTTGTTTCGAGTAATTTCTAACCCAATAATCAGAAGGCACTCGACTTATAAGGATGCCCTTTTTGAGAGTTTTTACATGTATTTTGCCGGAAACTACTAGATATCACTATTCAATTCAATAATATCAATCAAGCGTATAAAAGTTTTTTCAAGAATTCGGGCTTTTGAGGGTAGTACAATTGATGACGGGTCTCGTCTAGAAACGATATTTTATCTTGCGTTCAGAAGCCTGTAAAATCTTCAAAGGTTAGTAGCACTTAAATAATTTATTTGCAAACAAGTAGATTTAATTGCAAACAACTAGCTAAGATAATAATTATAAAAATCTGCGAATGCACCTTGGAAAGAAATGGTATATTGTCTTGCGTTCAAAAGCCTGTAAAGTTTAAAAAGGCTAGAACTGATACATAACTTATTTATAAACAACCAGCTAAAAGAATTTCGTTTTTATGAAGTGGAAGTGTACTGGAGAAAACAAAAATCTGCGAATGCACCTCGGAAAGTAGAAATTACTTTGAAATTGCGGGAAACCATGTTTGATTTTGTTTCCGTTAATTCATTTTTTATTGCAGAACTCGCCTCGTGAAACATCTTGCTTTTCTCGGAAACTTTTGCTCGAACAGTAAACATTACCGGAAATAAACAGTTTTTAATAAAAAACTTTAGACTCTTTGGGTATCTAACCATGTGGAAATAACTTGCGATACAACTTTCTTGGGGATGAATTCTCTCATTAATCACTTCTTATTACGCCTACTTCTACTGCAATAGATCTGAAAAACATTTTCGCAACGTCTTTAGCAGTAAACCGTATAACTCACGAAATTTTAGGAGGATAACTTTGAATAGGGAATTTCTCCTTTATTGTGCTCCGCCATAAATTTGGCAAATGCATAAAGGGGAATCATTAAAAAAGGCATTCCACCTTACACTTTTGTTAATGACCTACCAGTTTCAGCTTTTAGATGAAGTTAGTCATTAATTTACATAAATACTAATGCGTAAATGTTACTGTTTTGTATTAGTTGTTTGTTTCAGAAAGGTTAGAACAACAAATGTTTGTTTTAGAGGCAAACAAACATTTATCGTTCTAAGTAGGTTTGGTAATTATGATTCTACGAGTGCTTTTTTAATATTCAATAGCTCCTAGTTGTTTAAGACCTTCTCCAACACGGTTTGAGTACCACCTTTCGTATGTTGAGGGTACTGGATCTAAATATTTTGCTTCATTGTTGTCATGCTTGAATAAAGTTGTTCATTAATTGGAACAGTGCAATTAAAACCTTTAGTTATTCTTAACAATTTGGTGTTAGAAGTAGGATTCGAACCCACGCCCACAAAGTGTACTGGGAATCCCACTTCTGACACCAACTGTTACGAATTACACAACATTCAAATTACAATCTGAAGTTTAATGTCAAGTTTCACTTCACTGTTATTATATATTAATTCAATCAAACATGACAATTTTCGAAGTCCAAGTATTAAGTTGTAAATATGTATCTAAGGTCTGCAAAATTTTAATATTTCCAATATTTAGAAATCATTAGTAGTAGTTTAAAATGGAGTTATACTATCACTTTTGGTAAATTAACACGATATATAATTGAATATTTCATGAAACCTAACAGAGAAATATGTTGAAACGTGTAGCATATAAACTTTTTTGGAGGTAGTGAAGACTCTCAATACCGTGGGGATTTTTTAAAAAAATATATACAAATTAACTTTCTAGTTCAAAAACCTAATTCCTAATGATAAAATAGACTAAAAGAACAACACTATGCTGACAATTTCTAATAAAGATTTGAGGCTTATATCGTGAAAAGAATGGAATTTTTTTCGCACGATTATTTTGTCATTTTTCCACGTTTCCTCTGCAATTCGTTTTGACGAGATTCTTAGGACAAGAAATACGTTCATATTATTTGAGGTACTTTATACGTCATTGTGTTTATTCACGCCCGTGATTTCATATTTATATTTTCAATTACGACTAATAACTCTAGAGACTTACCGAATAAAATACGAAATACGAATATCATTAGACCTAACTTTTATAGTATTGTAATAAATAAATGGAAACCCAGAAATCTAAAGTGATATATATGGTAGAATATTTAAAGAGAGAAAGTAGAATAGGAAAGACAAATTCTATTAACTTAGTGGATTTATAATAAGTAACAGAAAATGTGCTTTGTTATAACAGGAAGTTAGTCCTTAAGAAAGTTTCGAATTGCTCCACAATGTCAAGTTTTGAGATAACAAGTATGCTTATTTGGCAAGAAATATTCTCAAAAATTGCTTTGCGGTAAGATGATACTTTAAATAAATTAGAACTTCGTGAAAAATTTGTTAATTTTTTCATTTAATAAGAGAAAATAAGCCATTACATAATCTTTCTGATATAAGAATTTAACTTGTATAAAATAAATTAGGTAAAGAAAGATTTTTAAGTTAAACGGTTTTATTCAAACTTAAGACAATATTGATGTTAATAATCTACTAAAAGCTAATAAATAATTCGGTAGGTCCTGGGTACCATTTTCCTCATCAATCTAGGACATTAATCAGACAAAAAAATAAAATCGTTGGGAGTAACGTAACCTGAGTAAATATGTAGGTAAATAGCACTTAATGATATAGCGGTTGGCTTGATAAGAAATTGTCTTAACTTTAAATAAAATCGGTTAACTTAAAAACCTTTTTTTCTTTATCCTTCTTGCAGTAATCTCATAATTGAATTTTATTGAAAATTTTATGGCTTTAGAGTGAATCAGGAGTATGTCTTCAGTTCCAAAGTCGATCCGAACTGAATGACTAAAGTAAGGCCGATACGTCAATATTGAACAGAAACATTACTTTTGCTCCCACAAATACTTCCAGTTCCGCAGGTAAGCCTCCAGTCTTGTTTATGTTAGTGTTATATTAGCTAAATTCAAATTATCTGTATTTCTTGTGTCATTTAGCTGGTCCTTTGCTTTTACTTTATAAATTCGAGCACCCTTGTTTGGAAACAAATTCAAACAGCAATGTTGTGGACATTTACTTGCTAATTGTTGAGGTAGAACCTTAAAATAGGTCGTAGGTAGGAGTTGACCCCACAGAGGTCCTATGGAGGGGCAAGTCTATAACAACAACTTGCGCCTAAGTCTTTTTATCCGCCCTAATGCCACATAGTCCTCGGCACGTTTTGACCTTTTACCTTAACTTGAATGGAGTACAGCTAACGACCTATCATTTTTAGCCACGCATTCCTCGACACGATACGAAATCTTTACTTGAGTGGGAGATCCATGCTTGTATCAAAGTTTTCATTTGATACCCATATTGAAGGGGTGTGAAAAAATATATACTTAACGCGCTATTTTGTTGGCGACCATATTGGATTTTTTTATAGCGAACTTTATTTTATTCTAGCTCTTTCATTTGATACTCATATTGAAGGAGTATGGAAAAATATATATTTAGTCCGCCATTTTGTTGGCGACCATAATGGAATTTCTTTTTTTGACATGTGGACTTTATTCTTCTTTTCTAGCCTATATTGAGTTAGTTGTGAAAAAATATGCAATTCGTCGTTTTGTAGTGGCGGCTATCTTGGATTTATAATACAAAATGTATTAAATTGTACGGTCATCAGAACTAAATGTGTGCTTCAAACATCAGATCAATATATCAATATAATTTTAATTACTAGATCTGACCCAAACAAATAAATAAACTAGGCAAGCTAAATAAAACCGTTTAAAAACGTAATAATTGATTTCTGAAAAATATCGATGGTGGAAACAGTTAGTTTGCAATAGTCAATTATGGCGATCAAACCAAAAATTACTTAGGTACTTTTTGTCTTTCACTGAATTGAATAGATGCATGTCAATGTGACTATAGTTTTGGCACAGTATTGTTGATGTTGGAGTAACCTAAAACTTTGAGAGCATTGAGACAATTAGATTGCCTCTTATTTTTATTATTATTTACACCCCAATATCGACAAGAGTAATGAAACGGAACTGAACAAAAAGCAACATGAAATAAGGCTTTAAATATGAAGTCCAATTAAATATTAAAGATGTAACCTTATTTTTGGTAAATGTCAGTCACCCTGTACGACAAAAGGTTAAAAAAATCGAAAATTTAAATTAAAACAATATATAAAAATCTTTAAAAAGTTATTAAGGGCTTCCAGGTAATATGTTTCTAGTATATAACCAAAAAACCAATGGAGATGCCACAACTATCAATCAGTAAACAACTAACAAACTTTATTGGTACAGTGCCGTAAATTCTCAAAAATAAAAGTTTGGTGCTAGAGAAGACATGCTTATATATTTATACACCAAAGGTTCAACATCATTCCACACATAGGATTACTAACTTATTTTTTATTATTATGTTTTAAATGTCAAATGAATAACAAATGAAATTATAAGCTTATAGTATTCGAAATTAATTGATATTCACCCGAAACGGATTTACTTTTCAGTGCAACAAATCTGAAGGTAGTTAATCATAAGTTCACATTACGGCACAGATAATCACCTGGACAATTACCATAAATCTGTGACACCTACACTGTATTTTGTTGCAACATACGATACGGCACTTTCGCCAAATAAATGTATGCACGGATCTTTCACTAAGCAATTGTCGAAACACCTGCTTATAAAGATGCAAAATTATAATCCTCAAATGCATCTGCCTTCTTATACAAATAATGTGCATTTGGTAATTCAAACTTTCCACAATTAGTTTTACTGTACTTGCTAATTCCTGTTTTAGATAACGATTCTTCACTGTAATTCTAACAAGTGTTAAAATAAGAATAAATCATTTATATTCTCTTGAAATCTGCAGGTGGTTGGTACTGGTTGCGTGTGTGTATGGTGCAAAGTAAAAATGCATCTGTTCTTCGAAGACTCTTAATTATACAAGACAAGAAACCTGTTCACCACGTAAAACATAATTACTTCTGAGGTTCGACGACCATTTGTTGGTTTAGAAAGGTCTGTTGTGCAAAAACACTAATAATAAATGTAAAGGCCCTACGCAATTTTTGTTAATTGCTAAAATTTTTTTAGGATGTACTTGATGCGCATTTATTTTCGAGCAACATATTTCAGGAGTTCCAATAGAAAAGAGAAAATTAATAAAACTAATAGATTTATCTATATAAAGGAGAAATGATAGGGCTTTCCACATATCATAAAGCATTAAATAAGTGACATTATTATAATCTAGCTAGCCCGCCCGGTTCCATACTATATTTTTGACATTTCCATTTTACATTCCCAGCCAGTTGATAATTTTACCAAAACCAACACATGGTCCTAGCAGAAATGAATCTCAATAAATTACTGTTAACCCCTTCCAATTGATGGTGTTATCATATTAGGCACGATCTTTAACACAAGTTCAATAGAGAGCACCTCTATTGAACTTGTTCCCGAAAATAATATCATCTGATGTATTAGTGTAAGTTGCGTGCCTTAGAATATTCTGATACTGTTTCAAGACAATGTTAACTTTTTCAATATTGTTGCATAATCATTCATCTTAGTATTGGCCCCAAAATTAAACCTTGAGGAATCCTGAGTCTATTTGGTTGGGGTGGATATTTGGTTAGTTATTGACTTTTTTTACTTCTATATGTTAAGTATGCTTTAATGAATTTAGTGGCAGTATCATTGAATCCGCAGTATACGCATTTTGGTAGAGTCGAATGCTTTTGAATAATTTAAGAACAACGAAAAACATTTTTTTTATCCACAGATATCCTGTTAAAGATCTTATTATTCAGGGTGTAAATAGTAGGAGTGCATATATTTTTGGAGTTAGTATACACCAAATCAAACAAAACTCTTATATTTCCATTGTCTGTAGGCATTAATAACCCAGAAAATCCAGAAAACATTTTAATTAAATTATTGCCAATGAGGCAACATCGTGTCCTGAAGTAGTAGGTAAATTACCTACAATCGTCTAAAAAAGAAGAAAACCTGTAATTTTTATTCAGTAATTAGAGTTATTTTGTCCAGAATTAGATTTCGGGAAATAAAATGTTTCTGACATATCTTCGAAATAGATTTTGTCTTGTTATTAATTTTTGGAAGAAAATAGGAGAATTTATGGTAAAAGATAAAAAACAGTTTACATATTCAGAAATAACTCGATAAAAGGTAATGTAATGATCTGTTTTAAACGTTTGATTACTCAGAAAGAGATTAGTTAACTTCAAATTACTTGATTAGTCAAATATAAGTACTTGCTTAATACATACATATTATTAATTTCAAGAGAATAACTGCAGCAAATTGCATTTCTTGTAACAATCTAGCACTTTTCACTATACATATATGTTACACGAAAAGGGCACACTTACAAACTAGTTAGCCTTTAGAATGTAAACAAATCAAACAAAAATTACGAATATCGACGTTATATTGGTCGGAAGAAACAATTGCATTGTCGTGATCTTGCAATATCTTTTTAAACAGTTTGCGACATAGTTCCGATTTATTTTTAATTATCAAAAAGAACACAAATGAAGACGATGGCTGTACCAATCCTGACCTTAGGCAGCGAGACCTGGACAATGACCAAGAATAATCTCTTCGAGGTGCAATTCCTTTGTACGCAAGATAATATATATTATATATAAATATAATATATATTGTTTCTGGTCGGGAACCTTCATCAGTTGCGCTTCCCACAATTGAATGTCCTCTCGAACACTTCTTTATGCATTTGATGCATTTCGTTAAATTTGCATCAAATGCATAAAGAAGTGTTCGAGAGGACATTCAATTCAAATATATATATATATATATATATATATATATATATATATAAAAATTTATAGACAAGATATTGTAGGTACATCTAGCATTATACATGACTACAACCGATTTTAGGTGAAGAGGGGTAACAAGGTCATAAAAAATTCATGTATTTCATGGCTTATTAATGAAATGAACTTCATCTTCATCTAATATGGACAGGGGGAGTTTGTCGTATTCGACCACAGAACGCAGGTGTTATGTGGTTCGATATTATGATTTCAGGGATAAACAACAAGAAGATACGGTTTTGTCTTTACCCCTGTTCGCGCCAATTATACTGTTGGGGTTGTTCTCGACAGAAAGAGAGACATGCATATAAATTTTGTCCCTAGCGTAAGAAATATTTGACAATCGCACAGAATACATCACAATGTGTTATCACATTCTCTTTCTGGAAACTTATAAAATACATTTACATGTACGTGACTTGCAGGGAAATCTGGAGTACAAAATGATTATATTATCATTTTTGTGAGGCATAAGAATTTAAAATTTTCTAGATAAGTGGATACCTAAAATATGTGGACTCCATATATTTAGACTCACCTTGAGAAATATTGCATGTGTCCAATTCAATCTCTAGGATAAGGATATTTACTAAAACCAATCAAATTGTTGGAATGTTTAAAATAAACATTATTATTATCATTTGTAAAAGATTTCATGATAGGTACATCATTATTAACTTTTCTATTATAGCCAAATCTTTCCTAGTAATGCTTCTGTGTAATAAGGCTTCATACTAGCAAATTCTTGGGAATAACACCATAATTACGCAAAAGTCATTATATTTCAAATATTCCAAACAAAAATTATCACAAAGGAACTAAAGAAATTTTATTTTGCCATTGAGAACGGGGTTTGATTTAGAACCTGAAACGTTTGGAACATTTGAAATATTACATCTTTCCCATAATTGTGGTGTTAATCCTCAAAAAATATAAAAATAGAAACTAGAGATACGACAACTATTATACAGGTTTGTCAATTTTGTGAATGTATGAATTTAATGACTCTCAAGCAGTTTCAATTTTCGGTTACTTTCAAGGTTTTAAAGTTGAGTATTTCTTAATTTCTCTATTTGATTTTCTTACAGATTCTACTAGATTGCAGGATTGATGTATTAAATCGTTGTGAGATCACTTTACTAAGACCATGAATGTGTATGAAACTCGTAATAAGTTATATTGCCAACCACCAACAAAGTAACATAAGCCCATGAAGAAGATTAACAGAGAAGAGAACAACAATTTCTATGAAACGTCAGGGACCTGAAGATTATCAATTGGTTGGAAATAAAAAAATATATGACAAGGCCAGCCACGCCCTTGTGAGGTCGCAGATCAAAAACTATCCATGGAAGAAATCGCTGCTTCAACGGGACACACAAAAAACATCCCAGGGATGTTACCTAGTAATAGAATTTAGAATGCCGGGCGCATGCTAGTGAGATTACTAGTCGACCACACCACGGAACAAATCCTAGTTTTAAAAGGAAGCAGAGGAAAAATGTAGACAAAGCCAAACCAGAGAATAAATGACAAAGGTATAGTCAGTTTAATTCTTCAATATCGATAGAGGAAACCAGAATAAAACAGACTTAGAGAACAGATTAGAAGAATTCTGACAGTGCATACGAAATGAAAACCAAATTTCCATTTAGTTCTTCAATACAAGAATATTTTGACAACCTAAAGGAAGTATTCAAAGGCGCATATCAAGAAACTGAACAAATTTGCGAGGGAGTAGTTTCCGAAAGCAACTAACAAAATAAATAGTAGTGAACATCTCATCAAGAACCCCAACAATAGTTGAAGAAATGCTACTTTCTAATCACCTCAACTGAGCTGTGGTTCCCAAACTAATGCTAGAAAATGAGAATAATGTGAACTTTGACTGAATGTAGGAACCGAATTCGAAATCAGGATCTTAAAGTACTCAAAGATTACAAATCCATCATGGTTCTACATGCGATATAGGAATTTCCACAATCGTCATGAACAACACGAAATACAGAAAATCGACGGTGGACTAGCAAAAGAAAAATGCAAACCTTTATCAATTAATTATACTATCAAAATATAACGGAAAGCCTACAACACTCAGAAATTATGCAGAAGGAATCACATAGGAAATTAGATAAAAATTGCCACCACAATACAGCAAAGCACCACATGTTTATAGACCACCCAAGATACAAAAGACCCATTGCCGACAGCAGAACTAACAAAAGTTCTTTTGCTAATGATCCAACCAAGGATTTTTAAACATTTTCTACAAATTATGAAATCCAGTCGGAACTTCACCTACAGAGAAAGAAACCCACAGAAGACGAGTCTGTCAATAGTCATAGTTCTGGATTCATTATAAAGAAAGAACTGTTATTTTCAGGAGAAAGTCTATTTATGGGTTTTACTTTATCACCAATACTCGCCAACATTTGTATAAACTGGTTCGAAAGCACCGAAGAGCCAAGAGAAACAATCCAAGCTCTGGTTTAGGTATGTGGAAGTAAACCTACGCCACATCAGAATCAATTACAGTCAACCAAGAAATTCACTGAGAAGTCTAGGTTAGATAATCACATATGAACCGAATACCATAATATTAAACGGGATCTGGTAAAGTAGAAGCGCTGGAACAGGAGAAAGTTTGTGGAGATTATCTCAAGCGGTTATCGTTATATTTCTGCTCAAACTAAACATCCTTGAGAAACGCCAATTAAACTAAGTATGTAGAAGTTGATTGCTTACAATCAGCACCTGATGACAACACCAAATACAGAGGTGTCGAAGAGTTATGCTATTCAGGTGTTCTCCGTAAAATGTCATTGAATAAACTAAATGCAATTAGGAGTTTTCTCTTTATAAGTTAACCGATAATTCTTGACAAGTGTAAACATATTATCGTTTTAACTAAATTTAACGACTTGAATTAACAAATGATTTCCTGTAATAAACATAATATAAATTTTAATAATAGTAATTAAAATTAATAACATACGACCTATAAGCTGATCAATTACTTACTTAGACTCATTTATAAATATAACACACTCAAGAGATTACTAAGTCAGTATCAGTGAAAAAACATTTTCTCCCAGGTATATGTAGACTAACAAGCCGATAACTAAAACAAAACTTTTGCTAAAAATAAAGTATTAATCTATACGCTTGTAAAATCAGCCGCTACCTACACACATTTCTCACGAGAAAGTGAGGATCATTAATTCTGGTGCAATTATCATAAGTTTTTGCGAACAAAAATCATACAAATAGTAATCCCTATCTCGATATTGCGAATCGTGAGAGCCTGAGCATGGCGATTGGAATTATGTAACCACGGCTTTCATATTCATTCAACTCATCGGAGTAACCACCAACACACATGAATGTTCTACACCACATTCGTAGATTTCCGAGCCATTCAAATCGGAATTAGTTTGCTCTCAGAACTACGTTAATCTCAACTATGAGTGTTAGTGTCAGCTGATTTAGTACTGACACTTTGGCAAAACTATGAACTTTTAGATCAAACTTGCTTCACTGACATGCAAGTTGGTAAGGTAAGGTTGTTTATTTATGTTCGGGAAATTACCGATACAATTCATAGAGTAAACATTAGCTTAAAATTTCCCGACAATGGCATTTTAGAAAATATTGACGATATTCATTTTCAGAATAATAAATATTACCTATGAGAACAGTAAGAATTTACAAATGTTTGCTAACAATTTTTTTCTAATTAGATCGATTGATGGGTAATTTGAGCAGTTATTAGGAAATAATTAAGGGAGAAAATATTGCAGTGTCGATATGTGCTTTTGGTTCATTCCCTTCAGGGTGGTAGAACTTATGCCATTCAAAATAACTAACTCGAGAACCTTACATTTTATCAAACAAGAAAAATATAGATTATTAAAAATAAGAACATTGGAATTTGCATTATTTCCCAAGATCAAAATTAGCGCTGATTAATGCAAAATTTTCGATATAATGGTGGTTTCTAAGGGTTTAAACTTTGCAACAAGACATTAATTTCCAGTATAACGAAAAAAAAAAAAAAAATTCTACATATTCAAATAAGATTTTAATCTATCTAAAAACAATACCTCAATTTCAACTGAGGCTTATACAGATATTGCAAACTAAAATGTACAGTGAGTCCAAAATCATTATTTGAAACTTCATTCACATCTATAAACGTTATCATCCATACATACTCGAAAGTTCAGCTAAATCAAGGTTTATATAAAAACATATGCCAAAACTTCACCCAGCTACATTAATATATACTGATGGATCAAAAAACACTAGTAGAGTTGGACCTGTAGTGTGAATATCTTCGTTAGATACTAAAGAGATTTTTAAATTAGAAAGTATATATATACAAGACCGTAGATTCTGTAGATAAACATATGTTCAAAATTCTACATAAAATAACCAGTTGTTACCAATATACTCGGTAAACTCATATAATTGCAAAACAAGCAGATTAAAGCTACTTTCGTCTGGGATAAAGGACCATCCAATACAACGAACATGTAAATGTACGTATAAAAAGCGCAACCACACAATGGATCCAACATTATAGAACCATACACTTGTACCAGTAATAAAAGAAAACTATGAAATACTCTCATTATAACCTTATGCAAGAGAATTTATTAATAGTAACTATCTATGAGAGAAGAAGCCTGAAAATAACAACATATTTAGGTGTTCATTTGATATAGGGAATTACAAATTGATCCTTCTTCGTCTGAACATTGTCTATAGCCCTCTATGTGAATCTGATCGAAGACAGTGGACGACATAGACCACAGTATCTTCAGTTGCAAAAACAACAGTGAAGCCTGTATATTTTTAATCTAATTAAACCGATAAATTAAAACACCACTAGTAGTTGTTTAATGTACATAGTTCAAGGAGACCTGAAGTTGTTGCAAATCATTTGTAATTTTCTAAGTGAGACTGAGGTAAATGTTATACTGTTAAATATACAGAAGTTTGCCCATTGGTAAATGGGAGACACTCAAAAGCCAAAAAATAAATTGAAAAAAATCTATATCTTCTCGTCTTAAAAGCCTTCTTCCTTAGTCCATTTCTGAACATAGGCCACACTTATTTTGTGCTATGTGTCTATATGCTGAGAGTCTCAGATCATCTGACCAGCAGCTCTTTTGATATTCGGTACACCGCATTTGAGGGGCATAAGCTATTGCTTCGATTTCAGGGTTAATGGTCTATTTTGCATCCTCATGTTTAACCGTATAGCCAGCGATTTCGATGCGCTATAGCTTCGGCAGCGTCGTATTCATTATCAGTTGTTTGTTTCATGATCTTCAAATAGTAT
The DNA here is from genome assembly GCA_034190945.1 of Octodonta nipae. Taxonomy (NCBI): domain Eukaryota; kingdom Metazoa; phylum Arthropoda; class Insecta; order Coleoptera; family Chrysomelidae; genus Octodonta; species Octodonta nipae. Next base: position 108,139,769 of record CM067220.1, read on the forward strand.
GCCCAACATTTGGACCTCTATTGCTGTTTGTAAGATTCGTGTGTTCAGGTTGTTTCTTAACATTTTATCATATGTACCAAATAGCCATAACGGTTCACATTTTCACAGTTATTTTTTTATTTTATAATAGCTTTTGTTACCATCAATAACTATTTCTAATTTCATAAGTATGTCGAAATAGACATAGATACTTTCTAGCCTAAGAATCTTATAATTTCTCATTTGCATATATTAAACAGCCTTTAAAGGCAATTATAGCAAATAAAATTTAAGAGTGGTGCAATGCACCTGCTAGTTAATTAAATAACTATGTACACCTTTTATATAAAATGAAAATCTTGTCAACATCATGAGTAATGTTTTCTTCAAGTTGAAGGTCTAAATATATTTTTTGTATAGTATCATATATAAACAATAGATATGAAGCATTTAGATTAAGCTCTCGTTTTGAACATATTAAAAATTATTATAAGAAATCGTAAACTAAATACTTCTTAAAGAAAATTAAACACTACTAAATAATAGTTAAAATAATTGAACCATTAATTTAAATGTTTAGACACTTTTTTACTTCAGAATCCGCAGAACCTTCCATCAAAAAAAATCGAATTGCAATATCTCTATATTGCAAAATTTCAGGTAATAATGTACGTGACAAAGGAAAAGCTGCACAATTCATCATATGTGTAACTGATCTTCAGGGACAGTACATTTATGCATATAAGCCTCTAATTGTCTCTTTGGATAGATAATATTCTAGATGAATGACTTGTTTCAAGCATTGCCTCAGATCGTTACAGGAATAGCAACCATGAATTCGAAATACAATTGTAATTTGATTCGACATGTAACCTAAATTCGACACTAATTACTATGTTTCTTCAGTTGTAGACCGTATATAATATATATATAAAGTATTTATTTAATTTTTTAAATTGTCATTGGCTTAACTATGCTTTCCATATTGATATAGGTACATATTTTTTTGTTAAATCAACTGAAACAATGGTATTTTGCTATACATGAAGGCTAAAGCGCGAGTGGGTTGATAGGTAGTACAAATTAATGTTTGTCGGTGGCCGACAAATTGTAGTATGTAGAATCATAACTTCTTCAATCAGATATAGAGGTGATGCTAATATATGATTTTAATATTGTCCTTAATAAATATGGCCTCTAACGTTTTCTTGTTTACAATGAGAGCATCTAATTTTATTGTATATTTACACCAATCTATAGAGCAAAATTAGTAACAGTTTGTAGAGAATAACTGGTAACGTTTTAACATCGTATCGCGGTTAATGCACAAGTTATCCTTCTTAATGAGAGTTTATAAGTCCTAATTGGACCATTTTCCAACGAAAAAATTCAGATAATCTAGTTAAGAATTTTATTTGCTTTTAAATTGACCCCATATAAAAAATATATATTAAATAACTTTCAGATCTTTACTGAAAGTCTTGTTTTCTATCTTTTGTTACCTTACAAGAATCTGACACCATGTTGAATTGCGGTTGTTATTACTAACATTAAAGTAATATTTACAATAAATATATGGCGTACTAATTATGTTTGAAGATCGTATTATAAGCAGATGATGATCCCTGAATCAATACTGAACTCATATTTATCCACTGGTATTCGTGTATTTTTAATGTTGTAGAATATTCTAGGAAAACTGAAATTTATAGAGTTTTAAGCTTAAATTATGAGTTTTCATTCCTTTATATAATATTTTCAGTTAAGATATAGATTTTAGAAAATAAATAAAAATTAATCTTGAAGAATTGTTTGTTTTTGTTCTCAATTCAATATCACTGCATGTGTATATATAAAACTCATTTCCTAAGTAAATTAGCTTCTTTAAAAAATAACGGTATTTCATAAACAGAATCACATACAGTTGTGCATACAAAGGATAAAGACCTTGTTTGCTAAGTATAAAAAAAATATAATGAATTGTTTGCCAGGAGCGCTTACTCGCGTACCGACATTTGACATGAATAAATCACACAGCTATAGACTTAATGAGTGTAAGTATACAAACAGTACGGAAATTGTTAAATCAGTTTTTAATAGTAACAATTGCTGGAATAAGGATACCATTACAATATTAACTTTTTAGCCCCGAACCCTGTATTTTGTGAATAGAGATCTGAAACGTAAGTAATATCCATTCCATTCCATTCGGGCAAAATCTGAGAATATAAATAATGGAAACAGGTACTTGTAACATACGATTTTAATAACATAATTCGTTCATCATGACTATATAGAATTTCTCAATTTCCGAAATATAATGCAAGAAAATGCAACGATCAAATGGATCGGAATGCTTGTACCACCGATTTTGAGCAGCGTTCAACTAACTATTAATTTTTTGGGGCCCAAACTAAAAATGGACTAAACGTAACATACTTAATTTCTACTGTCTAGTCTTTCTTAGTTCTTGATTAGAAAAACCCTACTTGACCTTGAAATGACCGCAAATATATGAGCAAGAACTAATCCAAGGTCAGGGCAACCCTCTAAAATTTTTTTTTTCTGCCTGATGGATACTTCTCCAATTCTTATTATTTTTGTGCCATCCAGTACGAAAATTATGGGATATGCACTGAAATCATGGAATCTAGAATTTTACAAGATTCTTAATCCACTGTGTAATCCGTGACGAATATGTTATTTAGGTTAAAGTGTAGTTTCGATTTACATGTAAGTTTAAGAAAGAGGACTAACATATTGGCCGTGTTATTAAAAACATATTTAAGAACAGCTTGGAAAGAAGCAAGTTACTAATCGTGCGGGTATTCTGAATTGCCTGAAATTGAAGATCAAACATTACAAATAACCTACTAAGAGTGTGAAGGTAGATGCTTCACATGATACAAATTATAAGACATACTGCTAATTTATAATGTATAGCAAATTACCACAAAACCGTATATGGGAAAAAAGTAGAGTAAAGGAGGCAAAGATAATAAAAACATTTTAGACAAACATATAAATTGGAACGTATGGTAGCCATATTGGTCTGTATCTATCAGGCTTGGGCTAAAACCTGTAATTGGCAACGAACTAAAAATCAGCTCTTTATTTATTTTAATGATGTGGATAAAAGGTGTTCGGGATTAAGAAGGGCGATATCTGCAAAGGAGACCCAACGGACCATTGGCAATGGTAAGTGTGATAATTTTCGATTAATCAAAAAATCTGCTGGAGAATTGACTTCGCGACTACCTACTTAGACCGTTCAATTTTTCCAGAACTGCCCACAAGGCATATATTTATATATATTTTTATTGTACAGTAATTTAACAAAAGAATCTGATGAATATTGAGCTTAATTCTTTTATGGCCTTCTCATGAATAAAAGGAGTTTCGCTTTGCCTCTTCAAAGTCCAAGGTCCAATACCAATAAAATTAAAATATAATCTTGAAGCTCCTGCCTTAAATCGATTTGGTCTAATTTCAACAAGGCAACCTAGAACTTAGCGGTTATGAGAACTTTTAATTTAAATACAAAAAACACCAACTTGTAAAAATATCAGACTTCTTTATGGTATATGAACACACTGCATAATTTGATGTAGTTTTCAACTGTAACTCCCACAGTCTAACATATAATACCTGAAGACGCGTCTTCAAATTTAACGATATGTATCAAATACATAAAGAAGTGTTCCAGAGGACATTCAATTGTGGGAAGTGGAACTGATGAAGGTTCCCTTACCAGAAACAATATTTATTATATACATTGTCTTGCGTACAAAAGAATGACACCTCGAAGAGGTATATAATACCTGGTGTTTCCAATTTTATGGGCAAGGACATTAAGAAACGTATGGGACCTCTTCGAAATCTTTCATAACAGATTACAGTTTAAACGATCAAAATCAGTTCAGCCTTTTTCGAGTTATCGATGAACATGCATACAAAAACAGGTATACAAAGAAAATCACAACCCCATTTTTTGATATGGTCTAGAAAGCAATTGATATTTTGTAGGACAGATCATCCCTTTTTCGTATAATGCCTAGATACTTGCATTGTCACATGTCCAGTTCGTCAATTTATAGCCTTTTTCTAAGATATCCGAAAAAAAGAACAAAATAAATGTAAAAATGAACAATACTTTAAATGAAAAATTTTGCTTTTATTACAACACCATCTTATGTAAGCTGAAATCCTAACGCGCAGAGAACGTACGGGATAACAAGATTTATGTACACCCCGAATGAGAAAGAAATGTAATGTATATGAGCCCGACATAAGTTTAGAACGGGGTTTAACACCCAAGGTGGAAGTGTAGGTTAAATTTCCATTCTCGCATTTCCCGAGGGTAGTGATTTGTGAACCTCAATATTATAGACAAGGTAAAATCCTAATAAAGCTTAAGCATTAAGTTTGATGTTGTTATACCGCAGTTCTTGTTAATAAATGATTACCTCTTTTCTGGGGTGGTGTTTTACTCGAATTTTACAACAAATATTGTAATGATAATGTGGGAAAAGTTATTGATTACGTTTCGTAAAACAATTTTATATATTTTGTAACAGAAAATCAGTGTGATGAAAGGCTCAGTTTAATCTGGGAAAGTTTCATGTTACAATCCGCAGGATATTTTTTCTAAGAGATCGTATAGCAGAATGATATAAGAATATGGGAATCGATCACTTCCAGTGTTCAATCATGTAGAGCTGAGAAAATGCTAATAAGACGGATCACAAGAAGTTAATGTACATGTCGTTGAGTTTTGTAAAAAATCCTGTATTTAACATAACTCAGCTATAGTTAAAATATAATATGATATTAATAAATTCGGAATGTAGACAAAATTAGGTTTGGATATATAAGTTTACGTCTATCTCCTTTCTTTTGTAAATCAAAGCTTTAACATTTGTAATTCGTATCGACAACAATGGAAACAAAAACAAACAGAAAAATTGGTCATATGTGAATTTCTTAAATATTCTAATGATATTTTTTGTTCCATTCTAAAATTACAGAAACAGAAAGAATAACTGCACACACAAATGTTCTGTACTTCATATAGACAGCGTTGGAAGAAGTACCTGAATTTTATGCGGTTATAAATTTACAAGTTTTGTAAGAAAAGAATGTTTGCAGCAGAAATAACAGTAGAGCTGTAAGTTTTTTAATGACTACCGGCAAAAGTATTAAAAATGTCTGTGATATCGAGAACGGAAAAAATCTTTTATTAAATTTCAAAAATCTCAAACACATCAAATATGCATTGATCTCCATTTTAAATATCAAAATAATGAATTTTTAGAGGCTGTTGTAGCCATATAATGTATGAGATGTGAAAATTACCAAAGAAAAAATGTTCAAGTTCGTCAAATACCCCCATTTGTCTAGCCCGTGCGAAGCCAGGGTCAGCTAGTACCTAATAAAAAATCTTTTCAAACATGGTATTCTCTTTGGTTTATTCTTGTGAGATTGCCACTCGATAATCCTTTAGACTGCAAGAACAAAAGCAAAAGAAGGACCTAGAATATGAAGAGGCACACAAATTGAAGAATATGATAAAGGGCTTGGATGACGACGAAATCGAATTTCTGGATTTAGTTGATCATACAAAATTGGAAGCAGGCAGTAAGAAAGAAATGGTATTCTCTGTTACAAGACTATGAGAAACTGCAGATTCGTGAATATTCCTCTTCTTTTTTTGTTGACCTCTTATAAAGCTAAGGTGCTGTCCATCAAATCCACCCCACCTCAACAGGACCAGCAATTTTTTAACATATTGTTGTAGATTTCGTGGGTTAACATTCACAAATATTAACCCTTACTTTCAACGTCCTTATTTTACCAAAATAAGTTTACTCATTTACAAAACAAGGTGACTAATACTATGGAAAGAGCTGATCGCTTCGCTTGGTCGATTATATTCACGTCACACTATAAGCTGTTCGCCTCATACGACAATCGGCCTTAAATAGATAGCGCCGAAAATACGAGAATTCGATGGTCACTTCTGGTATGATATCGAACTCGCCAGGAATCCTGTTCTTACTCTTCTTTTTATATTCGGCCGCTTTTTTTATTTTTTTATTATTATTGTATTCACACTTTTTTATTAGAATGATTAACTTCTCAAAGGTTTGTTAATTTTTGGTGGTGTAAAATGTAAAGTTATAACAATATGGATAGTTTTAAACTATGCTATAAAAAATGTCACTTTCAAGATTTCTAGAATACAATTATTAATGTATGGGGAAAAATCATAACTGATGGGAATCCAAATTCTTTGTGTATAATATACCCGCTTTGGAAGATATCTGAGGACGCCACTGATTTCTTTCATGACGTTTACTTTTATTACTTCGGATATTCGAATACCCAGGTGAAATTGGAATTGCACAATCAATTTCATTTTCAGCGTTCTATGTCGCGACTTTAATAATGCTTCTACCGCTATTAAGACTTTGTTGAATTCTAAACCTGACAGCGACCCCTTAGCTAGGCAAATTGGGGTTCATTTGAGGGTTAAAGCGTTATTGAATACACTCCTGAGAAGCGGCATCTTCTGAGTTTTTAATATTTTATTTGACCAAGAAAGTTTCTATGCCTCGGTCGCCGTAAAATTGACTGCACTCTTCGCGATGTGCAATAAAGCGGCATATAACACATAAAAATGATTGAGTAGAAGTTCTAAGGCAAGTCCTAAAAGCGTTACCCTTGTGACAGCACAACGTCTTTATGTTACAAAAATGATATTACCCAGAAATATATTTTACGTGGGAAAAAAAGGATGAATCCATATTTCAACGTATTTAATAAATTCAATCCTTCTTTGCCTGCGAATATATTAAATAAGTACAATCAATACATTTTCTTGAAAGCAGTTTCATCTGGAAGAAGAAGAGTGCCGATAAAAGTGCGAAAGCGTACAGAATTAAATTTTCGCAAAATTTAATTTATACTTTGTTTCCAATGAAAATTTTTAATCATTTTTAATTAAACTTTTACTAAATTTACACAAACAAGAATCCTTCATTATGATTTCTTCTAGGTATTGAACAACAGATTCGCCTTTCCAGATTCATGAGACACGACGTACAAAAAATGATAACCAAATTTGAATATTTTATGGATTTGCCAAAAATTCAAAATTTTGAAAAAAAATCCAAAAAATAATGTATTTTATAATTTGATTCATTACAAATCATTCGTATCTAAGGTCTCGACTTCACTGACTTTCCTCAACAATCTCGAGCTTATCTGGATTTTGACTCGCTTTTCTGAGAGTAGACTTAGTCTTAATAAGTCAATTAAAACCTAGGATCCCGGTTAGGCAGTGTTAATAAAAAATGACTAAAATCAAACAAAAGTCCCCTAAAGAACATTTTGTAAAATGAGGAATGATAAAAAATAACACTTTTTCTTCGTTCATAGAATAAACCTTTATCACACATTATTTCTATGTATTACTTTTTCTCTAAAAAACCCGTATAATTTTTTTGCTCCCAATTTTGGGAAATGCCAACCAATTTACATTTTGCTCAGGTTCTCATCTTTATAAGATGGTTTAGATCATATCTTGAAAATAGACAGCAACAGTCTTTCTCACGTTAATGGAATTAAATATGGTGTACCCCAAAGAACAGTTTTAGGTCCAGTAATACAGTAGTTACAAACAGGTTCAGATTGCTGGTACCGTTGATAACTTAATGTACAAATAAATGAATGAAGAATTTACTAAAATATACGATAACGATTTGTGTGTGAATGTCAAAAATATGAATACATGATGCTAAGTTATAAATTTAATTTAAATAAAATTGATACAAATAATGTGTCTATTAAGTTGAATAGATAATACTAACTCAGAGGGAGTAAATCAAATTAAAAATTTAGGAGCAATATTGGACAAAAAGTTGGATTTCATAGAACATGCCAACTATATTATAAATTAAGTGGCAAAAAAATGTACCGTATTAATTGTATTAGTTCATACCGGGATAAATTTTATTATATAAGAGCCTTATTTATTAAGTTTTGTGCAGTGTGGTATTTAACTCAAAAAAAGATCTTTTAAAATCGCAAAAAATACAAAACAAATGTATGAGACAATTGAATGAATGTTAGGTGTTTTAAATTTCAGGAATGTCAAACAGAGAATTGTATATCGATAAAATATTCGATTTCATTTACAAAATTAAGAGGAACCTGGTGCTACTATATTACACAATAAGTTAATTGATATTCATGATATTCAGGAGTATAATAGTAGGTAAACAAATGACTTTTAGGAAGAAATAAGTAATATCATAAAACTTACTAAATAAACTTTGTATATAGACTTTATACTTTTTAATAATCTGCTAGATAATATAAAAAATTGTGCGAATTATTGTTCATTTTTTTAATGGAAACTTTTTATATTTATTAGACAAAAAAAGTGAATCTTAAATTTTTTTTTATTCATGCCAAAACCCTTGCCTTCAAGATTTGTCATACACGTGACGTATGTTTGTCAATAGTAAATACTAGGTGATATTACATTATTCTATAGTGTAAGTTATTTGTTAACCTTCTTTACAGAAAACAATGCGAATACGGCATTCGGATTGGCGCGACGCGATTCAAAATTTCTGTGCAGATCACTTTACGGTAATTGTTTACCAAATTCTAGATACTAAAATCTTGCTCATATGGGATTATTTTTTTAAAGTTGAGGTTGATGAAATTGAAACGCAGCAAGGCAATATAAAGTGTGTATCCGTACACTTAATCTGATGCACTCTGATTGGTGTTCAATATATTATAGCGTATTGTTGCATTTTGCAGTTTTATTTTTTAAAATATAAAAATAAATAATTTTTTTTAGAATCCATGAATCCTAATTCATTCGATAAATACATAATTTCAGTGATTGTTAATTACTCATTAGTATTCATAACTGTAAATACACATATTATCTTTGCTATTCAGAGAGTTTTCAGATTTTATAGAGATTTCATTTTTAATGAAGTGATTTTCTTAAATTAAATTTTTAGTTTATTTTTCCAATGTACAAATTCAGACGCAGACAACAAATTCCTAGTACTGTAGGAAAGATTCAGGTTAATAGCGAAAATGATGTTAAAGTTTTTTGAGTGGCAGCGGCACAGCGAAACTCTACAGTAACAACTTAATACCACAGCGGCATATAATTAGTTTTACAAGCACTTAAGGCTCTCTCTATTAAAACAACCACTGAGTAAATTTTACATGAAACTTATAGGAAAAAATCAAAATAAACCGAAGCGTAACCTCCTTTCAATGGAATTTAGCAATTTGTGAGAAAGCATAGGATTTCAGTGTTTGACAATGAAGCTTATTCGGATTTATACCGACACAAAATTCGAGAAATTTCACTCGCTGACGATTGATCCCATTTCATAGTGTCAGCTCTAAACGCTGAATAAGATATTTAAGGAAAAGTTTAACGGAGTTAAAAATCCGGTAGGATTTAAGATGGGATGTAGTACTACAGACAAAATTACCAGGTAATCCTTAAACAAAAATTAAAATTGCTATGAAGATTCGTAGAAAACAAATGTAATCCACTTTCAGCCTACAATTCTAAGAATTAATTTACAACAATCGGATATTTTATTTAATTTGCTTGTGTACTGATTTTATGGTATTTTTTATAGATCGGGAAAAGCAAAACTTGAAACCAGATACTTGTGCATCGTGTTACATGATATGAATTGCAATATTACTTGTCAGTCAATTTATTTTCCTGGTATTTACATGAAATCTAAACACAATTGTTTATATAATTGTTTTGTACAGGTGATTTGTAGCATCCAGTTACTAAGGAAATAGAATAGTATAATTAAAAAAACCCAATGTTTCATGGAATATGTCTGGAACTCGTTTTCAATATAATTATAGTGAACTTTATATTTTTGTTGCATAAACTTATTACAACGTTAGCCCTAGAAATGTCAGACAAAAATTTTGAAAACAAATCTTTGCAGATCTTTCAATTGTGTTTTTTTAGTTAAGTTATTGCAAAACAGCCAAATATTTAATTTCAGTTTTAAATTTTACTATAATTCAATTAACAAAGAGGTCAACCCCACAACCTGAAATGTTGGATTTTTACATTATGCAGGTGATTATCACAAGTGTGGAGCTATTTCCCAAGAAATCCTTAAAAATAAACAATTGTTAATACTTTATCAAGCCTGCTTTTCTTCCAAAATTTTAACATTACAATAAACAGAACAGATTATTACCAATGTTAGTTTTTGCAAGTAGATCTTAAAGTTGTGATTAAAAATGTGACATCTCTCCACAAGGTCCAATCACCAGTCAAAACAGGTGGGCTCTCTCAAATTTTACTGACAAATAAGAGCCAAGCTACCACAGCTCATTAGCAGGAATATTTAAAATATGCGTCACAAGCTGTTAAAATACCAAGCAGAAGGAATATATCAGTACCGAAAGGTGATAGTCTCTAAAGAGTAACTCAATACTAGCAAAAATACAAATTTTCCACCACATGAGTTTCCTAGGACTCGTTGGTTTAAATCCAGTAGGTCGGGGAATGGTGACTAAAGGTATTGTTCGGATATATCAAAAACTATTTCAGTACTTGAGTTTGCGCAGGTTGTCTGTGGGTTTGAAAAATAAGGATTAAATGTGGTTGACATTGGTGCTTCCAGTTTAGATCTAACCATATTGGGTTACTCTATAATTACTAGTTTTTTGTTGCTCCTTTCTTTAATAAGATCTTGTTTTGTTGGCTCATAACGTGTTTAAAAATAGAGCAGCACATTTTTGGTGGGCAGAAAAAAGCTGAGAACGTATTCACAAAATTAGAAAAATTAACATAAAGACTGAAATTTTTAGAATACAGATGATATGATACCCAATAAACCAAAAGAAAGTTATATTTATATATATTTTTTCGATATTCATGATACCACATAGGATAAGTAACCAAGCTGAGATAATCAGTGAAAAGTGTGCCGAAAACTACTCATAGTTTGTGCACCAAAACTACCTGTCGGTGCACTATGTGACTAACCCAAATCGTGACTTCTGTCTGTTTCCAAATTCGAACATTTTATCACGAAATGATGACATCTAGAAGTTTCAGGTAAAATCTAGCTCAGAGACCCAAGATCGAGAGCCGTAATGTGTGGAACGCCACATGGAAACCTGTGATTCCTAGGGAACAACAGCAAATAGTCCCGAGGTTAACTATAACTTACAAAAGCAATTATGGCACCTTGTTTTCGACCTTTAACAGTCCATTGAACGCAAGGCAATATGCTGTCTCTGGTCGAGAATTTTCATCATATTGTGAATATAATTGAATTTCCGTTAATCGCTAAAAACTTTCAAAAAACTGCAAATTTTAAGAACTGAATGATGATGGAGCAAAACTGACTATGGATTCGAGATCAGGAGGTAAAAATACATCGTAAATCATATGTTACATGTAAGGTTCATATAACTTTTTGTTTTTTGTTGGCTAGTGTTATTTTGTTTTCTGAATGATAATTGTGACATCTCTGGTTTTTATTATTTTTTTTGGGAATAACAGCAGATAAACTTGAACACCACATAAACTTTTATATTCCAAAAGTCCAAACGTTTCAAGGTCTAAATCAGACCCCGTTTTCAATGGTAATAACACAAATTGAACAAGAAATAAAAAAAATTAAGAGTATTCGCAATGACAAATATCGTAATCATGTCAAATTGTGATTACAATATTTGTCATTGCGAATCCTCTTAATTTTTATTTTTTTTTAATTTCTTGTTCATGAACCTGAATTTTATAATTTATCACGAGACGAATATCGACATCATTTGTCTCTATAATATAGTATCGAAATTTTAAAGACCATTAAAGTAAAGAAATTTACAGTGTGAAGAAAAATCAGATTTGCTACAGATAATCTTAAAAATCTGCAGCATTGCTTCCTGTAATGGAAAACACATATTAAGCGGTTAAATAGTCATAATTGCGACTATTCTGTACCTATAGAATTATAGGTTACCACATATTTAGAAACAAAACATTAGTCAGTTCAGTCACAAAAGCATGAAAGCTAAATTGTTTGAATAGCATAATGTGTAGCAAATCGATTGCAATTTTCCATGATACCTCACCCAGATTTCTGTCGTATCTCGCAAAGGAGATCTTGGCAGCTACATTAAATTTGGTGCGCTCTAGTATATCCAGTCTTTCTATCTATTATTTCATTAGATTTATTAGATAGATTAGATTTATTAGACTGTAACATCGAGTCTCTTAATTGAACAAAAAGAGGAAACGCGGTCCTTTGACAGAATAATTTATTTTTCGGAACTTGTCTCAAAGTTTTCAGCACACTATCGCCGGCTGAATATTCAGCTGTGGTATTCCATTTTAACCTTAATTCGTTATCTGACTCTAGTAAGTTATTTGCATCAGCCGAAGTTAGCTAACAAAATGATGAATACAGCCTTTTCGCTTTCCAAAACGTTTACACCATAAATTTAAAACTTTTATTAATACGGCCGATACCTTTAAATACATGCAAACATCACGTTCATATCGTATATTTTAAATTCAAAAACACAAGGGCTCGGGCAACTAACTCCCGCTGGCTGAGAATTGATATCGCACTACCAGCAATAAATATCGGTCGGGGAGTATAGGTGTTGAATAAAATACTTGCATGTTGGCTCTACCTCAATCTTTTCGAGAAGCAATTAGGCGAGTAAAACAGTTTGTTGGAGTTTAATCGAAGATTAAAACATGAGGAAATATTGGGGCTACCTGATAACGGAAATTGGAGTAAATAATTATTTCCTATTGTAATCTTAAATTTGATTTTGAATTATTTAAATTTGGTATTAAATAAAATAAGTATCATGCTTAGAAGTCCGAGGAGCCAATAGGTGGTTTGAAATTGTTAACACATTTACTACATCGTCATTCTGTGTAGTAAACTGCGAATAATTTGTGGCTCCAATAATAGTTCCAAAAATGTTGATGTTTCTGCTGAGTTGATGCGGCCTTTTTAAGTCTGTTGTTGTTTTCTCACGCTTCTGTTTACCAGATAATTAGCCCTTACAAAAACAGGCGCACTCTTAAATGGGCTGGAGTTGAAGGTGTTTGATTTGATACATAAGTCAGCTGGCATACATTTTGCTCCTTGTCGGTCGTTTGTTATCTTCTTACACGGTTGCGATGTACTTTTCGTAAAATTTGCCACGAATTAGTTAATTTTTGAGCTTATTCACGTGTATTTAGAGTGTGAGACTAAAACTCTTGTGAATTCAAAGTTAATTCCATGTGACAGCTTTCTGATCTGTGCAATTGATGTTTTCTCCTTCATATAGAGCTCTCATGTTCATCATGTCTAGCTCTAATCTTCCTGCCGGTTTGTCCTTACTAATTTTGTGCCAATCTGCTTCAGTAATTCAACTGTTTCTTGGTTATAAATGATCACTCATTGATAATTATGGTATCCATAATGGATTGTGCTGTTGTCTTTAGCCGAAATTGTCAACCAATAAAAAATGTACGAATAAAGATTTAGTCGATGTCATAATTTAAAAATATGTCATGGTTAAACTACTAGGATATTAGGGAACATACATTTATAGCACCAGAGTAAATCTGTAGATTTTTTATTATAATTATTGTACGTACTTTCGTGGCATTCTTCTACTCTTATTATAAAGAAGTTGAAAATCTAGTATGTTTTGTATGACAACTTCAAAATTTACTCACATTACTAATACTAATATGTAATTTTGCCATTTTCTTTGATATTCTAGTTTTACCCGAACAGATTATAAAATTTTTCAGTATTACAAGTTATTAAAAATGTAAGTAAATGACCATTTTCGTGGCTCATATACTCGTTTGCTATTCTCAATTATCTTAGTTAGACCATATATAGCAGCATATAATCAAAGGCGATAAATGTCACTTTATGAAATGAAAAGGATAGGGCAAAATAATCACATCAAACTTCATAACAAAATTTGTATGTTATTTGTAAGTTATTCTTACAATATATAGAAATATTTAATGTTTCTGAAAATAAAACTACTGACAGCACTTATTTCGTTAATGTCTTAATGAATTGATTGACAATGAGTCTTAAGAAATAAGGAACACGTTTCAAATAACTATAGATTGAAACTGAACCTTACAAATTTAAATTCAAAATAATTCATACTTTATACATGTTTTTATAATAAGTCAGGAAGAAAATTTCCTGCAGAGTAATACCTATATACTTAATATATCAAAGTAATAATGCATAAATCATAATCAAATTAGCTCTTAGGCTTCTTCGCCTAACTGATGAGACCCGAAAAGGTCGAAAGCATCCATAATCCACCTTCAACATCGTTGGGTTAAGGTGAAACCCGAATCCCAGTTTACTGCTTCGGATTCATTTGACAAAAGCAAAAGAACTTTTGGGATTTCGCAAATCTCCACGAATTTTGTGGCGCGTTTGACCCTTTTGTTCAAAAGCAAAAGTCTTTGAATCCAAAGAAGCAAAAGTATTCTTTGGTTCGAAAACCTGTTAAGTTTGGTGCTTGTTTCGACTTCGGTTCGTCTTCTTCAGCCAGGGAAAGTACCCTGAGACAAGTTGGAATTTTCTCTAATAGAAGTGAATCTACAGAAAGTTTTGAGCAAAGACAAAAGTCAAAAGTGCATAGCACAAAAGACAAAAGTCGCTCGAATTTGTAGAACACTTTTGACTTTTGTCTTTGCTCAAAACTTTCTAATAATGCATAATAAACACGAGTTATGGTCTGTTGCCACAATAGTGCAACACCATATCACATGATGTGAGTTGTCGGAATTTAAATGAACCATACATCAAAGGCATTGAACGTGCTATCTAAATAGAAGTGTTAAACATGCAGCAGTCTGGCTTGCTGTAGAAGATTTTAATAATAATCCAATCAATATAAAATATATGAAATACATAACCCATAATATTCAATGATTTTAGGAACAGGCGTGTCATATGAATAAACATATAAAATTGTTTTCAGTAAACAGTTGTGGTATCTTGCAGTTTATCTTTCAGATTTTTGGAAATATTTTCCGTACTGTAAAATAAACCTAGCATCTTTGAAAATTTGAAAAGCGTTTATAGTTACAAGATATAGGTCAGACCCCGATTTTAATGGAACAGATAAAATTTTAAAGTATGAATGTTTGGCTACTTTATTATAATTATATAGCTGACGATATTCTGATCTCTGTATAGAAGACAGTCAGAATCCGAATTGTTCCGGAGTCTTATTAGGAGGGGCGAATTTTTAGGTGAATATTAAAAGGGTTTTTAGTCACATCAAAATTATAAAAGATAGATGACCAACAAAAAAAAATTGATTTTCATCCCTAAGCAATACATAGCTCGTCGATATATTTAGGCTACGATCCTAGTGATTCAACTGATATTTTCTTGTTGTTTCGGTTGAACAATATAAACTTGATTATCGAAATTTATCAATTTCAATAATGATGCCAAATATCCACACTGAATTTCTTGGGTAAGAGTATTTCGGTTAAATTAGGATACCTACACACTATGTAGGGCAGTGAAGCAGTTTGTCAATGACGGAAGAGTTTTATGCTTAAGTTAATGAGGATGACTAGAAGGTGTCCTAGAGACGGTATACGATTGGATCGTCAATAAGTAATTGCATATTTTGCCAAATTGTTTTTATGTTAATTTAATTTAGGAAAATATGTTTTATATCTATCTTCAAACTATAGTTTGTGCTATATATTTCCGATATATTCGACAATTCTATTAGTCAAATTCAAGTTCAAAAGTTTTAAACAAAATTTATTCAAAACAATCTCAAAACAGAGTAGTTTAACTGCTACCTATAAATGTTATCAATAAATAATATTGGGTAATTCTCTAGAAGAAGAAGATTGTAACAATTTGAATGTAAAAAAACGTTAATTATCAATAGACAATATTTAAATTATGATGAAATAATATTCGAAATGGGTTTTAGGATTTGGAGTGCAAAAAATATTCTAAATTCTGATTAGGAAAATGTGACAAATGAGAGCTGGCTGCGTTTATGTTCTATACATGTCAATTAGGAATTTTTGAGCATTTTGTGGAACATCGAATCACCATTTCATATTAATGGAGTTTCAAATAAGCAGAATAATATTGGAATAGCTCTATTATGTATGTGAAACATGTTTGTGTGTAATACGGATCGTCAATTTTGGACGCTTCATGTTTAACAAACATTTCGGATGAATTTATTATGATAAATGGCACTATAGCATCAGTTTACATTAAATAAGCTATTTTGAATTTCACAGTAGCATAAATAAAAATGGACTTTTTTCTATGTAATGCAAAGTTATTACCTTATATTAATAAAATGAGATAGATAAAGGAAACGTGTTATTACTAATAACAGTATTTAGAAATGATAAAATAAGTGGCTCTTAAAAGAAATGACTGTCAAAATGAGCGCTATAGTTATATATTTACCCTGTCGTAGCAGGCAAACGTCTATACTGTCATTCACTGGCGAGAGGCAAGAAGTCAGTAGATCATAAATTTAAAAGAGTTAATCTTAGTTACAAGGCCTCGAAAAAAGTAACTTCTATGGGTTTAAACCTCAGATTAGTTATTTTTAATCTAATAGCTCAGGAGATCTATATGTTGAATATCATGGAGCAGTACAAGATTGCCTCTTTCTTTGCTTTCTTTCGAAAAAAAAAAAATTAACCTTGAAGTCCCAAACCCAAAATCTATTATCCATTTACAGAAAAGGAGGCTAACATTTTTGGAACAATATGAAAGAAAAAAATATAATAAGGTGCAAAATCTGTCAGGCTTTTGCGGCGTTGTTGTAGTGAATATGATATTATAGTTTTACATTTTAATCTTCATTATTAATTGCCCTGTGCCATTGTAAAAATGGAGTGGTATGGCGATCCCCTGTTTTAGAGCACAAACAATATCTGGCATATGATGTGCAGACTAGGACCATACTATTGTAAAACAAACTAATAAAAGAATAATTAATGTCATGTCACATCAACATAAAATGTTGTCTCTCTGTCCCAAAAAGTACCACAAAAACATTTTGATAACTACCGTGTGGCATATCAATAAAGTTATTGCCATTCATCGAACTGGTGGGCATGACTGCACTATTGTTGCTGAGTTGCAGAAATGCAAAGAGATCTTAAGACGATAGAGGAGACTCTATATTTGTATATATATATATAAATTTATATCCCCGCTAAAGCATTTTCACAAATAACACTGTAAAACTTTATTGGATCAATATGTTTATTTGTCTATTAAAATAAGTGAAAGCACGGTATCTAATTTCTGAGCAAATTTGAAATTTAAATACACAACAATAAATTATGTACGAGTTGCATGTTAAAACATGAAATCTAATATTTTATTCATATGTAATTAAACTTTAATATAATAAAATCATCAGAAATATTTGCTAAACAATACGCATTAAAAATTCACGATTCGCATTATTTATACACAAACACGGGTCACACATATCGAGATTTTCCAATATTGTTGTTGAGCTTATTTCGAACTCTATTAATACGATATGATGATTCATTGTTTCACATAAAATAGTGTAAAAAGTTTTAAATTAACATGTGCTAGGCGATAAACATCATAAATTCTGATAATGCTTTGACTCCACATGTGTGTTAGCTGGGTAGTAGTATATTTTAAATGAACAAATGCAAAATGTTTGATAATACACATGGTGTAAGTAATAAAAATTTAAAAACGCAGGTACGGTAGTAGATTACGAAATTTCAAATAATATTGACCAAATTATTTAGCATTAATATATTAAACGACATTTGTTCACAACTAACACATGTTAATTGCCATGGGATAATTTCAAGGCACAACATTCTGAGGATCCTCCTTAACACCCACGAGGACGGGGCTGTAATAGCGTGTATTAATTTCAAGTAGCTACTACCTTTTATATATTTGAAAATCTGGCCTAAGACAAGTTTTAACTCAACCTTCTCCAAAGATCTCCATCCTGTGCAACTAACTTGTTTCATCTTATTGAATGTTTCAACCTTTCATAATGCCAGTGAGCATTCCATTCTTTGATCTCAGTATTCTCCGTTGAATATAAACTCTCCTTAAATTGAGTCACATCCAGATATCTTTCCTTATGTTTATAGTTAACATTGCTGATCTTACCATTTCATAATTTAAATTCTCCTCCATGGCAACATTTCGCGAATACTTTTGTCAGGCTTCATGAGAACCTTACTTGCTTACTCTCTTCGAGCTGTCATTCCTTTGTACGCAAGGCAATATATATATATATATATATATATATATATATATATATATATATATATATATATATATATATATTATATTCGTTTATTATTCTTAAGACCTCACCATTTCTTATTTAATCTTACCATCTCATAATTTCCATTCTCCTCCATGGCAACATTTCGCGAATACTTTTGTCAGGCTTCATGAGAACCTTACTTGCTTACTCTCTTCGAGCTGTCATTCCTTTGTACGCAAGGCAATATATATTATATATTATATATAATAGACATTGTCTCTGGTCAGGGAACCTTCATCAGTTGCGCTTCCCACAATTGAATGTCCTCCCGAACACTTCTTTATTTATCTCGCGTCTTCAAATTTAACGGAATGTTTCAGATACATAAAGAAGTGTTCGAGAGGACATTCAATTGTGGGAAGAGCAACTGATGAAGATTCCCTGACCAGAAACAATGTGTATTATATATAATATATATTGTCTTGCGTACAAAGGAATGACACCTCGAAGAGAGTATTCAATATCTCTGACAGGTGAAGTAACCTAAAAAATTTTATCGTGACATTCTGTCCTAGGAGTTAAGGGAGAACAGCAATTACACGGAACGGCTCCAGATTCGGAACATCTGTGTGCTGATTCTCTCGAAAATCCTAGATGTCGGTCTTACATCTCGCGTCTTCAAATTTAACGAAATGTTTCAAATACATAAAGAAGTATTCGAGAGGAAATTCAATTGTGGGAAGCGCAACTGATGAAGGTTCCCTGACCAGAAACAATGTATATTATATATAATATAATATATATATTGTCTTGCGTACAAAGGAATGACACCTCGAAGAGAGTATTCGATATCTCTGATAGGTGAAGTAACCTGAAAAATGTTATCGTGACATTCTGTCCTAGGAGTTAAGGGAGAACAGCAATTACACGGAACGGCTCCAGATTCGGAACCTCTATGTGCTGATTCTCTCGAAAATCCTAGATGTCGGTCTTACATCTCGCGTCTTCAAACCTTGCTGTTAACAGGTCTTTTACTCTGACAAATGATATTTTGGCCAAGGCTATTCTGGTTTAATTTTTTTCAGTCCAACTTCCAGTTGAATTCGTTATTCCGCCCCAATACTTAAATTTACTACTTGTCCAGTTGTTACTCTTCCAGCATAATCCCTACATCTTCCTCTGTTTTGGCCCTGTGCGTTACCTTTGTTTTTCTAATTATATCATACTTCTTACCAGTTTCGCTTAGTTTCCAGATCACAGTATGTAATTTATTTTCTGTCTTTGCAAGTACTGCTTGTTCATCAGTCAATTATATTTATAATAATAAAGGCGTTGCTAAGAATCTACCTCTGACTTTATCTACTTTTAGAAAATCAGTCTGATGGTATTCGTACAGTGAGAACTTAGACAAACACCGGTTCAATTATTGTTCAAGGTTGTGTATTTAAGATATCATATGGTTGTTATGTACGGTTGTACTGATTTCAGAGAAGGTTTCTTGAATCCGGAATGAGAAATCGTAAATAATTTGGTATTTTTTCCAACTTTGAGAAAAAAATTATTAAAAAGTGCCTGAATTTAGGTTGAGGTTTATGCTTGATAAATATATACTATGTTGTTTCCAGTGGAAACTTGACGACTTAGTCTTAGGTTTTGCTGTATGTTCTTTATTATATTTTAAACTATTCATTTTAGTTGTAAAAAACAATATTTGTATTCCTCTTAACTAGACGAACTAGAACTATTTTATATCACCCCCCCCCCAAATTAGTCACAGGATTTTTGTTCAGGTTTTCCTGAAAATTAAGAGTGAGATCCTATGTTTTCTATATTCAACGAACTGCAGTCTCGGTGGTAACGATGGATTGACAGGGGTATGCTCCTTATCCGATAAATAACCCTTAATAACCTAAAAAATTAAATAAATGTAATTTAAGATAATATACAAAGTAGATTAATTTTAGAGTATTATTCGTTGTGTACATTTGATATCGGAAATATCTATATAATTTCATTATTAATACGAGATATATTTCGAATGTACGCTTATGACCAGAATTGCGCACTGAATGGAAATATACCACCGTCCATCGAAACAATAATAAACCGTCATCGGTTCTACATGCTACTACCTGTGTTTAGTTGTTGAGCCAAATCAAGAGTAAATTTTTTCTTGGCAATTTTATTCAACAGATGAATCAGGTAGCCAAGACAGTGAAGGTCTCCACTAACCTCGTTCTTTCCTGCCGTTTTTAACCGACGGTTGAAAATGTTGG
Source organism: Octodonta nipae (assembly GCA_034190945.1). NCBI lineage: Eukaryota > Metazoa > Arthropoda > Insecta > Coleoptera > Chrysomelidae > Octodonta > Octodonta nipae. The sequence continues at coordinate 108,160,387 of CM067220.1, forward strand.
AAGAAAACACGTTGACTGATAGGTCCACACACAACAGTTTTGTTTTGCGCCAGTTTATCACGATGGACCGCTTGTTACCAATGACAGCAATTTTGGTAGGAAAGAAAAAGAAATCTGCACACGCAAGGAAGTGAACGATAAAGTTCAATAAAAACTAATACAACGTCGTTGTTTCAATGTCTAATATGAGACTGTCCCAGAAAAATGCCCCACCAATAAAACTGTTGAGCCCACATACCTCGTGTTTACCCAAACGGTTGGCACGAAAACTGTCAGGCTTCGTCTTTTTACCGGAAGATTTTTAACCATCAATTAAAAACCATAGAGTGAGGCCCTTTACTCCACAAAGCTGATGCCTACAATTAAGTGCGACAAGATCGCATATCTGAATGAAAAGAAATAAACAAGGCCCCAAATTAAAAGAGAAAAATAGTCCTGGGTAGGAAATATTCGGGACTGGATTAGTACACGATCATTAGGTGTATATTTGTATATCGCACAAAACAGGAACGCCCTTGCCATGGTGGTCGCCAACTTCGAGCAGATCGGGGAGAGAACGCAAAAGAAGAAAATTTCGTCCAGGTTACTTGTAGTTAAAAGTAAATGTTAGTTAATCCTTTAACATTAAATCGATGCCAAGTTAGTGTGAATACTTTTTATACATCTTTGAACGCTAGAGAACATATTGTTCATGTGTAGAACTTTCATTAGTTGTGCATTCTCAACAGCTATATAAAAATTAAAGAAATAATGCATACACGCCTGATATTTCTACTAAGTAGAGAAAAGTCTATAAACCACAAGATCGGGGCAGTGAGCAGAGTGTGGAGTTGAATAAAAATTCCGTTGCAAGATTAATAGCGTCAGGATGCCTCTAACAAGGAGCGAATATGCCGTAAGGGCTCAATGTACTGGAATAGTTGACAGATGGTCTTCGCTGCTGATAATTAATCAGCATGGTCATCCCAAAATACCGCCAAAGAAGTTTTTTGTGGCTATTTATGTCTACAAGCCTATGTTTGGCTTGAAACGAATCCAGTAGGAGTTACTATTTCAAAAGTTAAAAACTCGATAACAGCACGTTTATATAGAACATTTCTTCACAGCTCTCTATCCCGCAACTGTAAATGTACTAAATGAACATAAAGCCTTCAAACTGCGAATGCATATAGAGGTGGAATGTTATTTCCAAATGCCCTCTGATGCGCTTCTGGAGACAATTTCATTCACATTCTATAAGCATGTGTGTATTAGTTTCCAATGTACCCTCGTATCATTAAAAACTACTACAGATGTCTTCATTAACTAACTAAAAACTAGATTTTAGGTTTATACAGATGAAATCGTCTGCTTAATAACGACTGAATTAATATAGAAATTTAATAATTACCCCACAATTTATTAATTGAATATTTCATCAAAAAAAAGCTTTGAGCTTTTTTCAACGTTAACAAAATGGATCCATCTAATTTGTGTTACAAATAGTTGATTACCTGGAATCCAAAAATACTTCCATTGCAACTGTAACGACTTAGTAATGCGTAATCATCAGACCGTATTGTTCAGCAATTTCTAATTAGCTGTTTCGAGTAGATATCTATCCATTCCCAACGTCCCCAACTGCTAGACCCTGATCGTTACTGACAACCGAGATAACAAGAATATTAATTTCTCCATAAGTATCAAGTTACAGAGCTAAATATATTCAGGAGCAAACAGGAATACAATTTAACCCACATGGACGTGAAATTGTCTCAGAGGGGATTTCCAGTGTCATTTTCCAGACGTTGAAAACTTTTATAATAATTTCGGTATTATAAAATCATGAACGTGCATGGAACACATTAAAATATAAGTAATTGAGGATATGAAAATTGAAATTTATTTCATGAATTCCAAGTTTGTCTTTAATATTTTACCGAGCTGTGTTAGATAATTAACATGTTTTGTTTTGACAAATTGTCTAGTTACATAATTTTAGAACAGAAAGATATAGCATAATTTTTCTATAAATAGTTAGAATAAGGTCTAAATTACGCAACCTTTTTTCTAATCGTGTTTTTATCTCTTACGGTTTCATAGATAGAAATGTTATCCCTTGATATGTGAGAGAGCCTGTATATACTACAGAGTAATTAGTTATTTTACAAAGATACGAACAAATAATTTTTATACATGTGAATTCAAGGAGTTTGAAAATGATAGTTCCTCGTCAAATAAAACTAAACAATTTTATAACGAAAAATCATCATCCGAGCTTTAATTTCTTGTGCCCTTGCATTTAAAGACTGGTAGGGCATTTGACATGTAAGATGTACTTCAAATACAATTTTGAAGGGAACACCAAACATTCTCGTTGCTTTTTGATAAGATCCGTATATGAAGTTTTATGATATCAGCAGTTATTTTGAAGGTGTAGAACGAGTTTTCTCCTAAAAAAAAAACATGAAGAACTGGTTTATAAGTACACTACCTTTTTCTAGAAGTAGTGGAAACTATAATAGCAAGAATCGCATGTTCACCAGCAGAGGATGTCTCAATTCTAGGCAGTGGATAACCATAATGCTACAGAAGGTTTAGAATGGACTATGATCCAAACTGACAACAATAATTCCATATTCCATTGATAATGAAGAATGATGGTATTTAGTTACTTTAGAATTACTTAACTCTAAGAACCTGTAGAAAAGAACTTTTGTGGGTTTAAACCTCAGTTCGATTATTTTTCATATAACAACTCAAGAATACTGTGTCCAAAACGGTAGGGAAGACTGCCTTCTATTTGGGTCAAATTTGTACGAAAGTTTCACTTCATTAATTTGAATTGAGTGACTATATGACTACACTGTAAAACTGTAATATGGTATTAACTTGGCATTTCCAAATGTCATGCTTCAGACCTATGTTAAGTGTAAATAGATTTTTTGTAACGTATATATATTGAACGTGGTTTGATATGGCGTTCAAATCATCAGAAAAGAACAGTTGACAAATAAAAGGAAAATTAATAAAAAATAGAGCTTCCAATAGAAGTTGATACATTCAATTTGTATTTATATGGCATAGAAATTGATCTGAAATAATCTCCGAAATCTATTGGGTATTAAACTGCGATGAGAATTTGACAGCGTTTGTGCTGGAAATCCCACTGTGTTCAAATGCCGTTAACTAGTTTAATTTGTAAAGCACTAGCCCAAAAACTCCGACAAGACGTGCTTTAAATTATAGACAACACAGATTTAATATTCACAAAGGAGTTTGTTAACGCGGACTGAATAGATTCCATTGATGGGATAGTTCAGAATTTAAAGCTGTAGTTTGCTATAATAAGATTAGTGTGTGTATGTGTGTGCACTCTAAAATATAAATTGCTTTAGTTCTATGTAATAATTTATATCGTATGGTGTTATATGGAAGCTAATTAAGAAACAGTATTTGATATATTACATATAAGTGTGGAAAGTTGATATATTTTTGATATTTTCATTAAATTTATCAATACACTGGCGATTAAAGTTGTATTTTTAGTATATAAATTATATGTACATATATACAAGATGATTCACCTGGAATTTCATCGATCAGTGGTGGGAAAACATTAACTTGCTCTAAAATTTTTATAGTATACTAATGGATGGATGCCATTCGGTCATAATATGTTCAAGAGAGCGGCAGCACTTCCACCTATACGAGGTACACTACTTACTTCAGAAACTTATTGCAGGTGACTTCGGTCGTATATTAGAATATTGCAAACTAATGGTGGATAGATGGACTACCAACCTGCACTTTTTAAGTAAAACGAGGCAACATTTGTTTTAAATAGTTAGGTATTCTATTGTGGAACACTTAACTCCGAAAATATATATATATATATATATATATATATATATATATATATACATATATATATATATATATATACAGGGTGTAAATAGTTTGACTGCATATATTTTAGGTGCAGATATTACCCACCAAACAAAACAAAAAACTCTTATATAACACTATGGTCTAAAGTCCTTAATAAGCAAGAAAATTTGAAATACATGTTAAGTAAATTATTGTCAATGTGGCAACGTCGCGCTAAAAATGAGATTTGCTTGTAGCATGAATAATAAAGGAATGAGTCACCACAAAAAAATTAACAACTGTTATTTTTTTGTATTAAATAATTTCATCGTTTCGAGTGCCGGTAGATTTATTTAGGTACATAAAATTTTATGAAATATTATTTTCAAAAATGTACCCTTTTAATGTCTATGTATTGAAATGAATATTTATATTTGGCGATTTATTTTATGCATCAAGTTGAAGAAGGGAGGATACAAAGTTGTTTACATTATGATACAAAAATAATGCGATACAAACTATATTAAACAAAACATTTCTTATATGTAGTTCTTTTATGTGTTAAATTCTTGGAGAAATAATTGTTACTAAGAAATTAATATTACTTATTTTAGACAAATAAAAACCTTTGACCTGCAGGATTCAAAATTCAAAATTCTTGTTATTACATTTGCTTTCCCCACAAATTAATAGCATGTCAGGTCTTTACCTTATTGTATAATTGTCACTGTTTGTCACAAAATAATACACTCGAACTCACAATTCACAACAGATTTTATTTATTTTTCCAAGTTATATTTTAAAATGAAAATCAAATAACTTACGCTATGTCGAATATCAAACTAAAATCACTTTCACTTTCTTAAAAGAACCGGGCAGCAAAAAAGCATTCATGGCAGCGGCCAGCTGTAGTACTGAGTATATGCTATGTTGCCACATCTGATCGGAGAAACGTAGGGCAAATTATAACAGAATATTTAGAGTTTAAATAATAATTTTCTTTGTTAATACAGTTATTAAAGGTGTATACGCTATTGAGTATTTACATATTTAGCTTTACAATCATTTTGAAGCTGGAAATAATCTATTATTTATTGTAATAAAGGCTACAGAACTTCTAACTTTTTCTTTTTTTTTGGGCAAAACTATAGTTTATTTCTGAAAATGTTATAAAGCGTTTTGATTTGTTTTGACCTGAAGTATTGATCCTCAAAATCTTTGCACTCAAACCGTTACACCCTATATATATATATATACTTACTACACAGTTAACGATATGGCAGATTCGATATGGGTCCAACAAGATGGAGCGTGTTTACACTATTTATAAATAGTGCAAGGTTACTTGCACACGATTTTCCCAAAGCTGAAGTAAATAACTAACTTAAAAATAAATTGCCGAAAATGGTTTATTTTTCTTTGTGAACATTTAAAATGAGTAATATTAAGGATACATTTATTTAAGATTTTAGATCTCAGTTTTTAACAAACAAAATTTATCGCTGAATTGACACAGTTCAAAGGGAAGGGAATTTTGGCACTTATTTAGTGACAAGATACAAAGTACCGCTGCTACAATAATCAATTTGTTCACATTGTAAAATCTTTATGGAATATGTTTATGTTTAAGCAAAATAAGGGATAAAGTTGTGGAAGATAAGGATTTTGATTAAATTTTATACTGCAATAAATAAGTTTTACTTAACTTCTAATAGTCTGAAAAAGGAGAATTCTACAATCGGATTTTAAAAGCTTATTGATACGCAAAACACTAAATTAAGTCCGTAACTGTTAATTGATTTTTTTATTTAGTAACTAGAACGCAAAATTGCGGTAGAAAACTTTAATGAGCTTTTCTTTGAAAAACGTGAAATATAACTCAAAGCTTCAATAGCATCTGAACTGCGATTTTATGAAAACGCAATTGTATACCATTTTATAAATGTTTGCAACCTTACAGAGCACATTAAAATTCCTACACTTGAAATGAAAAAGCGTTTAATTTTAACCTTTTAGGGGGTCTTGCGAAGAATCTATTTGCAATGAATTTTACTCCAAAGCATAAAAACTCTAAAGAACGTGTTAATTAAAAAACTGCTTTCGCGTTTGCTTTAATGTCTGAAGAACTTGAAGTAGTCAGTCGTCTGCTGAACTTATTTTGTGACGTTCCTAGAGACGATTCAAGTAATCGCAATCACGATGCGAAATGTCAATTAGACTATTACACAAAGAAATGAAAGATTGAATAGTTTGGAAAGACATAAATTCGATAATAGAGTAATAGTGCACAGCACAAATAGATCTTTGTGTAAGATAACTCCTGGAAAGTGGAAAATTAAAGTGAAAACGTTAGCAAAAATGTTTTCCTATTTTTCCATCTCCGAAAAATCAAAGGACCCCCGGAACCTTAGTATTCAATGCAGTTAACAAATAATTATTGAAGGATTTCGCGCACAGCTGAATATAATGGGAAGCGGACTAAAATCAGTTCACGTAGGAAGTGATAAAGAGCTTAAAGAACAGATCTGCGTTTGTTTTACTTCCATTTGGGTATAAACCGAATTTCGCGCTACGACTGTCGATATTATATTCAAATCGATGACGTGAACGAACATGTTAGAAAGATTGTCGTAATTAGAAAATTTCAATTTATATTATCGAATAGTGTAAAATAAATAAAGTTGGATCTAGAATAGAACATGAAGTAGAAACGGCAATTAAACAATTAAAATACAAAAAAGAGAAGCAGTCATTTGAGAACGAGCGATGGAAGCAAAAGCTTCTTACGAAATATTCCTCCCTTCTCTAGTTATTTCACTGTCTCTATTTTTCTTTTTTTGTATCACTCTTAGTAATGGATATAAACATCAGATGAATTAAAATAATTGTCACTATTTTCTAACGACTCAAGTATTAATCCTAATTTAATTCTTAATTTAAATATATCTGCAAAGAAATATACGTTTAGATATTGAGTAAGTGTTTGTAGATAGTTTTGTTCATCTGAATAACTATTTGAAGATAAGATCTCAAAAAAACGTTCGTTTTGTTCATAGCTAAAATCATTACAAACACATAACATTTATACTCAACAATAAATTATATACTTATATATTCAATGGTAGCAACAATTTAAAATTTTTAAGTTCAAATTCTATGTAATATTAAAATGATAAAATTAATTAATAATGACAATATTAAAAAAAAAAAGAATTATAATTGTTCTCGGTTTCGAACACGAGAACTTTGGATTCGCTGCCGAGCGCTTTAGATTCTGGACGACTTGTCTTTTTTCAATTATGTTCGTAGAGGATATGAAAGTTCCAGATGTATGGAATACATCAGTCCATGTATTAAGATGTAAATGTAATTTGTTTATTACGATAACAAAACGATGTAAACAAAGGACATGTTTTGCTTAATTTGTATCCTTCTATAAGCCTACATATATTCGTTGATAATATGAAAATTGAATGCCAAGTGGCCTTTTAGTGTGGTATTCTTTTTAATTTCTGATGTATGTCATGTCTCCACTTTAATATATCACAAAGAGAGAATTGGAGTATTTATTAGAACGAAAAGCAAATTTTAGTGCAGGTTTTCTATATTACTTGGATGGTTATATTGGTTTATTTCTTATTATTGATTTTCTATGAAAGAAGAGACTCTTAATATATTACCTGGTCCCTGTTTCTTAGACAGAGAACTGAATTGGATGGGTATTTCAAGATCTAGGCAGTGTGTAGTGTCGGTCAGTCGGGCGGGTCGAAACAAATGAAGTTTCAAGTTATGCATTCCATTCTCTTGCTCATCTATTTTCATATGTGTAAGTGTCGACCTCTGTTAGGAAGCTTTCTTATAAACCAATTTATGATATAGAACAACCTGTTGACCTTTTAAAAAAGCAACACAATGCTTATATATGATTATAGAAACGTAAGCTTTATCTACCATCTCACGAATGTAGGAACAATGACACGTTGAAAAGAACTGAAAAAGTCAACCTAAGAGATGATCAATTTTGATTGAAGAAAGGAAGAGGATTTCGCGATGAAATAAGGTGTCTCAGAATGTTACTAGAAAGACTGACGGAGAAGAACAAGTAAGTGAATGTGAATTTTATGAGAGTAAAGTTTTGACAGATAAATTTGAATATGCTATTTTAAATACTGAAAGATAATCAAGTGGATTGGAAAGACCGACGCGAGCTTTACAAAGGACAAAATAAGTTTTCTGATGACCAAACAGTCTTTGCAGAAAGAGAAAATAAATTACAAAATATGGCCTGGAAAATCAGCGAAACTGTAGAAATTTGATATGAAGATAAATATTGGAAAAACTAAGGTAATGCGGGTAGTAAAAACAGTAGATGTGAGGATTATGCTGGAAGTTAAACAACTGCAACAAGTAAGTAGATTTAAATTTTTGGAGGGAATAATAAATTCGACTAGAATTTGCCCTGAAGAAATCAGGAGCAGTTGGACATGGGCATAAACATTATTCGTAGAAGTAAAGGACTTGTTAACAGCAAGAAAGATCATTATGATGTTAAGAAAAAGATTAGCGAACTACTACATCTGGACTGTGGTTTTATATGGGACAGAGATATGAACAGAAGAAGAAAAAAAGAAAAATATCTTGCGAATGTTGTTGAAATGTGCCTATGGAGAAGAAAGGAAATAGTCAGATAAAATAAGGAATGAAGAGGTCTTGGGAGAGTAAAGGAAGATACATAAAAAATGCAAACTCTAAGAAAAATAAAAGCTAATGGGCTCGGGCACATTTGGAAAATGGAAATGGAAAATAAAGGAAGTTCAAATTCAAGGGATTGAAAGTAGAGGAATTTGAAAGAATGAAATGCTTATTGGCCTGCAAGGTTGGATTTACGGTAAGTTGAAACAAGATGCCAAGGACCGGGAACATTGGAGAAGATTGTGTCTTCAAGTCGTTTCGCAGTGTTCTCATATATTATTCATGCTTCCATTACGTCAAAAACTAATTATTAAGGGATCAAATCGTTTAAAAAATAATTAATATTTTTTTATTAAGAATACTTGCGGTAATATTTTGATAGGCAGTCCGGCAAACCGTATATTCTAATAATTATTATTAAAAGTATATCGATGTACTAATTGCGTTCGGAATCTTACAATTAAAAGCGAACGGGAAAGATAAGACGAGAAATGAAACCAAAAAATATATTAGACATATTTCAAAGAAGACGATTTAGTTCGTATGGTCATCTTGTCATGGGCAAGCCTCGTCCTCTTCGAAGGAAATCTACTTAAATGGAAATCAAACAATGCAAGACAGGAACATGCAGGATGATGAATGGCGAGATAGAAGACGGTGGAAGCTATGATGCGAGAGACACCGTCTGGTGTAATTCGACAAAAAAAATTGTTTTAAAAATTTTAGGCTCAATAGATTCGTAGAATGGTCAAGATTCTTTGATTGTGTGGACACTTAAATTATGCGTTTACAAATTATGTAAGATGCATATTTGTATTTTTTATAACGAGTTAAGGGATATGTAAGAATAATTAAAGAATAAAAAAGTTTTGTGTTTGATCATCATTACTAGCAAAGTTAAGGCCTTTAGTAACTTATTACATTTTACATTTCGCCAGATTTTGGGAAAACTGTTTCATAACAAGAAATATGTCAACATATATTTTATATTAGATATTCGTGCCTTGCTAAACAAGCAAACCGCTACCAGAGTGTTAGAATGTATAAACAGCATGAGATTGCATTTTGATACTTAATATATTGTTACGAAATTTACCGAAGCCGGCCCTGGCTTCATTCCGATGAGACATCAATCGCTGGGTTAATAAAAAGTTAGACTGGAATTTTCGAAATGGCACCAAACAGTATTTTCGACGCTGGGCAGAAAAAAAAGTAGTACCAATGAGAAGGACAAATTACGCTATATAAAGAGATATTAATTTCAGCAGTTAGTTGGTCTTAGTGCGTTGAGCTTATTTCTTTGTTATGATTTCGACGTAAATAGAATTAGGATCAGCTGTTGGAAATATTTGATGTTTTACGGGTAAATAAAAGTTTCTAGAAACGTGAAGTGAATATTAGTTCTTCAAAATAATTAATTGAACCCACAGAGTTTACAACAATATGCTCAAAATGACAGATGTCGTTGATATCTAAAGGTTCAATGCACTGATATTCGTGTTGCAGATGATTACTTTTAATTTACAGCTACGTTATTTATATTTTACTAAAATCATTTCTAACTTTAACAATCAAATATTAATCTTTCCTTTTCCCAAGATCTTTGTCACAGATAAGTGATATTTAGCTTTGCAAAAAGTTGTTTGGAATCCTATATTATAACATCTCATTATTAGAACAACAAAACCAGCTTTACAGATGGATTGACGAAATTTGAATTGAGGAGCTTCGTTCATGTGATGGCTGATGAAGTCACTTCCAAAACTATTTCGATAAACGTATGTGTCTCCAAGGCTTTATTCAGTCCCCGTCTTTGTTTCTCTACACATCAAAGACCTACTTAATAAAACTGCCAACTCAAGCCTCACACACGGTGGAACAGTGAATTCCTTTTTTACATTTACTTTCTCCCTTTTAGATACCAACGTATGAGAACAAGTCGATCCAATCCAGACGCTGAAAAAATTGCTGAGATGCTGAAAATATAAAAAAAAATGGGGGCAATGTACAAACTCAATGCAAAATATGTCTAGGGTATGTTTTTATTTATTGGTACATGCTACACGTAGTTCTGCATCAAAATTCAATAAAGATACGGCAAATCTTTATTGTAACCACCACATATATGAACTGATTTTTAAAACTTCTAAAAAAGAAATAATGTATTAGAAAAAACAGAATTACAGATTGGTCCTTTATGTTTTTCTACAACATGAATGGTACCGCATGTTAAATACTATCAGAAAAAACTTTTTTTATGATAAAATTTGGCAAAGGAGCGGGTGTTGAAGGAATGTAATTAACGTTATTTGAATTCTAAGATGAAATTAATTGAACATTACTAGTAATTCTTCGGTTAATACAGTCTCTCAACATGAGTTGCAATAAGGGAAAATGTTTTTGGCCATAAAAAAAAAGTTTCGCTTTATCAGTTGTGTAGGAGGGTTTTCAAAATATGAATTTTGCTTAAAAGTAAAATACCTTGTTATGGAAAAATTTAGTAGCAGAGAAAATAATGATGATTATTCGAACTCTATAACTGAATTAATTGAAAGTAGATGGACTTATATGAAGGTTGATACTAATTAACGGGCTTTAAAAAATATTGGGGTACTCAATTCGTCTGTATGTACCTACAGTGAATCAAAAAAAAATTATTACTATTAATAAACATAAATAAATATACCTACATTATCTGAACCCTAAAATAAATTCATTTTCTTAAGTGTATACCAGGTGTGTCAAAAATATAATTTTGTTGAAAGTACGTTATGAAACGAAGATAGTAAAAATTAAAAATTGCATCGAAGTATGCCATTATGCCACCAATAAAGAAAAACTAACATCAAATAAAAAATTATAATTTTTAAAAATATATAACCGGGTAATAAAAAGAAAAAAATATTATACGGCTTATAAAACTGTGTTGAAGATACTTAATGTTAGTATTACAACAAACGTTTGAGATGTACTTGTGTTTACAATATGAACTGTGAACTCTTTAGTACGTCATAACCATTATCGTATTTAAATATTCTATATTAAAACACAATGTTATTTATTGACTGAGCCTTCACAGTCGTCTTTGAACTGGTCAATTTCGTTGAATATCCACAGTTCTCCTTTGAGAACGTTGTATAAAAAACTAAAGTTAAAAATAAGTTTATTTCAAGATGAAACAGTCAAAACCTTTTTACCAACATTAAATTTTCATCTTTCTCAAGCTTATAGAATACCTAATTTATATATTATTTTTCTTAGAACTTCAAACTAAGAACAGTGCCAAGCTTCGAAAGAAAAATTTGTTGAGACGTTAATTTTGGGCCCTCTTTGCATATTATTTATTGCATTGTCATCAGATTTCTAAATCAGGTAAAGTGAACAAAACACCGAGGAGGATACATTCAAGTAAAAGCCGGTCAATATTTGTTTATATTCATGTCAGAAAATATATCTGTTGGTCATTATTTAATTAAGTAAATTCAGAACATTTTAACAAAATAAATAATTTAGATAATCAACCAAGAGTCCTACCTACAGTTCACAATGTCTGTGTTTGCCATTAAATCGATATACCTAATATTACCAGAATTGAATTGAAGCTATCTACATAAAAATAAATAGAAAAATTATTACCAAAGGAAATATTATTTACAAAGAGATGTTGACCACTGGAAAACAGGAGAAGTTTCCAAAATTGCTGCGAAAGAAGTTAAAGAACATAAAAGCAAATATGAATACTGATAAAAACTACACTACCCAGCATGTTACAGCTGTTTTCCGATCAGATCTCTTGTCAGACTCGCTACTACTTCCGATTAGAAACCCTTAATATGTAAATCAACAGAGGTGAACCTTCAGATATCAGAGACATTTCTTTAAAGCCTTTTGAGTATGTACTATACACATTTTCTATGCCTCTCATATATACGAGTATAAAAGTGGAAGTTGACTTGAGCGATTTGGAAAATTACAAAAGTAAATATAAATCTACTTTCCAGAATTGCACACTAAATCACAAAAATATTTTATTAAGATTTATTTACCTGAAGATTTGAAAAATGTCGAACATCATGTATAACGCGAAAATCAAATATGTTATAAGAGGAAGTTAATAAATTAAATATTTCATTAGCATTCCAAGTAAGACAAAATGCAATACATGCGACGACTGAAAAATTCAAAATGTTTCTCGTCTGTCCTACACGAAAAATGAAATTACAAAAAACTCATTTATTTCAATTTGTATATCATTCTGATTTACACAAAATATTGTATTTTATGGATATGATGAAATGATTGCATATAGCGAATTTGATGGGTTATGTTCAATTCTAGATCATTTTATTGATAAATTTCTTTGAGAAACAATACAAGAGTTTGTTAATTTACCTGATTAATGTGGAGTACAAATAAAAATTATATAAAATCGTATAAAGCGTACTACAAAAACATGCATTTTATCAACCAAAAGACCTACGTGGGACTACCTGACAAGTACATTGAAGTTATATGGAACAGGAGAAGGCAACTCTCATAATATTGTCACATTAACTGTAATCAGATTTTATTCAAGTAATGGATCTAATTTTTCAAACCCCTTTGTAAGTTCAAATGTCCTTTTTCCAACTAGGGCTGTGCAATGCTTAAAGATTCTGAAAGGTGAAGATTTTCTATTACAATGGGTTTCTTAGTTATTATTTGAAGCGAAATGACTTTGGCAATCCATGGGAAGAAGTACAAAAGGCATACCAGACTCTGGTACGGACAGTATCATTAAGTACTAGGTATAATAGTTTAAAGTCTATCAATAATTTGATGAAAACTGTTTCAAAAAGATTAGCAACATTAAGACAAATCAGGTGTGGGCTTACACTACATTAAATTGTTTGTAAAGATACTATAATCGTCATATTTTCTCAGTTTTATTTCATTAATCGTTCGTTTCATCAAAAACTGATTTCTGCTGGTTGTTTTGTAATCGTTAGTCTCACAATGTAATTATTTAACATAGATTTTTAGGAGACCAAAAAATGTGTTAAATATTTTAGAAGAAGTTCGTAAAATGTGACTATATTATTCCCCCTACCCATTATATGTAAATTACACTTTTCAAATTTTGTGAAAAAAGTATCGCAACACATTAGGAAAGAGCAACAATGCAATTTTAATTGACTTGTCTATCGATTAAACTAGACGAAGCAAATTACTACGATTTATAGACATGGCACAAAAAGAACGAATAACAGTGGTGCACAAGTACACATGTTCATGCTGTGCCCAGTTATTCCCAATAATTCAAGCATAAACAAAACACGACAGTTCATTATCCGAAATTTGCATACGCTAGTGGGAAAGTTCCGCCCAACAAGACTACTGTGTAAGGTAAGAAGAAGTCTTGATCCAATTTATTTCGTTCACACTGATTAATGTAAACAAGCAAAGATATTAATTGACCCTTAGACACCTTCCATACTGATTAAGGCGAAAGAACCTTAGATTAAACTTAACAACCCTAAAATGTGCACGGTAAGGGGAAATCCAAGGAAACGTATGAGCATTGTTCCAAACTAATTAACTTTGCTTGTTGTTGTTTATTCGCTCGGTAACAATATATACGAGAGTTCTACACCCAGAATACACAATTTCCGTTTTATCAGTTCCCGAAATGATTTTCCGAGTTTGTTGTAGATATTATCAGAACGAAGTATTTATTTTCCTGTATATACTCTCAATTAATCAAAGTTTCTGCTAAGTTATTTAGCGAATTTAAGTTTTAGTTTGCTAGATAAGTATTTTCTGCTAATGAAACATCTCTGATGGCGAGTATTCGGTCTTCCGAATAAAGTTTTTCAATGCGAACCATAATCGTAAAATTCCTTTTAGAAGAATTGTTTTCTATTATTAATTGGCGTTATAGATTGGAATTGGCTGCCTTTGCAGTTGCTAACTGTTGCTAGGGTTTCATTAGTACTTTCAAGTTGGATAATGTTATATTTCGAGCAATATCTATGATTATCGACAAATGATAATAGAAAATTTCAACGCTATGAACTTTCAGAATGAAAGGAGAAATACCTTCGCTAATTAGGGTTTTGGGCAGGCAGTAGGAAATAAAGGAGATGTACAAAAACAATTTGGACCGAATAACAAAACAAGCTCATTGAATATGAAGCTTTTGTAACCGACTTAAAAAAATGAGAAGGGTCTGAATTGGTCTAAATATATGTTGCCATTTTAATGTGTTGTGTTCAGCCATTACTCGAAAACGGCTCAACTAATTTGGATGGTTTAAACTGTACTCTATTAACGAGGATCGCGAAGTGGTCCTACATTTTTTTTCAATGACATGGCATATACCGTTTTTGTTTAGAATAATAAAAGAAAAACCATATTATACAGTAATAATTGGCGAAGGCGACAGTATTAAATAAACGAGAGTGGTTAAGTATAGTTTTTCGAAATCTGGGACGAAATAAATTGAAAATATATTGGAATTAAATTAAATAAATGTTAATTAACCTACTTCAAGATTATTAATTCATCTACATATACAGTGCGTCTACATACGTTTCTCGTACGCTATTTAAGTTTAGATTGGCTAGATAAGTATTTTCTGCTAATGACACATTTCTGATAGCGAGTATGTGGTCTTCCGAGTAAAGTTTTTGAAATTGTTTTCAATTATTTCTTGGCGTTAAGGACTGGAATTGGCTGCCTGTGCAGTTGCTAATTGTTCATAGGGTTTCATTAGTAGTTTCAACTTGGATAATGTTACATTTAGAGTAATATCTATGATTATCGATAAAGGATAATAGAACATTTCTTCATTGTGAACTTTCAGAATAACAGGAGAGATACCTGGCTACTTAGGGTTGTGGTCAGGTAAGTGGAAACAAAGGAGATGGAGAAAAACAATTTGGACCGAACAATAACTGAATATGAACACTTTTTTAAGTTCAATTCCTGTGGTAAAAAAGTTTTCTTACCTAATCTTTCTCTCATAATCAGTTCAAAAAAAGGGCATTGAAATACTCGGTTTTTCTAATTTTTATAGTATAAAAACTCTTCGCTGGTTTCCAACAATCCATACAAGGTGGTGTGAAAGAGCCAAAGCCAATGGCATTTTCAAAATGGAGTTCAGAAAGGTCTCATCAACTCAAAGGAACAGAGTAATTGTACAAACCGACATTAGTAGTAAGCCTCAATTTCAAAATGCAATGAATAATGTATATAATATTTTGGAGTAAAACGAACTTGGAATATTTGGAAAAATCCCGAAAAAGAAAAGAACGAATAAAGTTAATGTTTTGAAAACATGATTGCATATTTAAATGGTTTTTAATGCGGTTCTCTGACTGATGATGATGATAGTAAAGATGATTTATTTATAGTTTTTTTAACGTTATAAATTTATTATAAAGTTCTTTGCAACTATTGCATAATTATAATTCAATTACAGTACCTATAAATAATTGTGTTTTAATAAATGACATATATTTATTAGTCTGAGATATTAAAAGTTGTTGGAGGTATTATGTGTTATCTATCTACCTACATAAGGGAAAAAGGGCCATGAGATAAGTTAACAGTCTCTATTTGGCTTATTTTATCTAGAATTTTTTAAGGTGATATATTGGACAGCGATGTGGCCTTTTAAACCTTATTAAATATGCAGTCTAGATAACGTTTCAAATTCAGATTCTTCAGACAACTTAATTTGTTCTAGTACCATTGTAAAAATCACAGGCAATTTTTGGACAACAGTGGGTACTACTCCACGTTTGGGGATAGTAAGACAAACCTTATATATAATGATTGAATAAACATAAAAAAATTGAAAATTGCTATAATTCACTATTAGTAACTCTATTTATTGAATGGAAAATTATATCCCAGTTCTTTAAGCAATAATTAACAAAAACGAAGTTAAGTGAAATAAACAAGGAAAGTTTGATATGTTACCAGCACTAGAAATATATTATTATGAAATTGAATGTATAGCATCGCATTAGTGACAGCAAAACTAAACTCTGGGCACTATGATCAGCAGAATAATCCACAAGAATCAACCATGTTAGGGGGAGTGTGATGAAAACAAAACTTAGATTAAATGCCTATTTTGATAATCGGGAATTTATCCTGATAACCTCTGGACTGTTTAAAGTTTAAAAAATCAAAATGAATAAAAGAGCCAAAATTCGAAGTGTTAAGCTTAAAAAGAAGTTAAACAAAAAATTCTACAGAACTTTTATTAAATCTTACTATTTGATATTTCAACCTCTACTCCATACGTAAATCATAAATCATGTCGTGTCAAGCAAATTATTATGTCCTATTACGCTGAAGTAGTTCGGGTTTTTTTTTCAGAGTATATGTCAGACATATGGTACTGGATACAAGTTATGACTTTGTACTAGCGAAGTTTTTTCAGTAGGTACTAGCTCCCTTCCGAAATACTCGTGTTATGGGAATCATTACCCTGCATCAGCAAAACACTTGCACGGATATGAGAAGCAAAGCATACTATTTTTATTATTAATAAGAACTATCAATGCAAGCAGTCAAATCATCTTCCATGAGTTTTCAAATAACGATCTATATGATATAAACATGAATCTTTATAGAATTCTATTTATAAAGTTCAAAGTAGAATAAAAAAATGCCAAGGTAAATGTAAAACTACAGACAACTGCTATTCCTTCAACCGAAAGTTTTACATGAACTGGTAATTGAAAAAGAAAGAATAGATATTCTCAAAAAAGAATTCGAGTCGAGCATATGGCCACATAAGCATCCCAGAAAGTAAACAAGACGTTATTGTGAAGGAGAACACTTGTAGTCTTGGAGTTTTATCATAGCCCTTTATCGAGAGTGTGAGCTTTTGAAAATGATAAAAAAATCCCTCGTTTTAGGTGATCGTTAAAAGTAATATACATATCCACAAAAAATCAGTGATGGTGTGAAATAAAACAAAATTGCTTTCAACCGAGGTGTATAAATACCTAAATAATTTTAATGGACATTAAGTACGTTAAATACAATAGGAAAACAAAGAATTTTAAATATAGAAAACAAGAACTGAATATTTTGTTCTGGTAAGAAACTTCTCTAAATCCTCGACATATTTTTACATATTGGTGAGAAATAGCAGCTGATAAGTTTTTCCGTTTCAAACTTACAACAAACAATCAAGTTTGTCAATATAAGGAGCGGCAGACAATTACCGCGTTTTCCTATAGTAAGCAAAAGGTTCATTTGTTTTGAGAACAGAATTTAAGTTTGAAATAGTTTTTTTCTGTCCTATTAACTTAAAAAAGCAATTTAAAATCGACGAAAAGTTTGTAATGAAAGCTTATTTAGAGAAAGAATATTTCGATTCTCGTTTAGGTTTTGGGCAGTTAGTTGATAAATTTTAGTAATATTTTTATTTTTATACCAATGTAAATAAATATAAATAAATATGAAAGACCTTTAACTGAAAATTGAATTTGCATAAAGTTGAAGTTCTTTTCAATTTCAAAATAACTACTATTTTAAGTTCATGTAAGTTATGTGCATTGTACTAAAAGCCCTAAAACACATTTACAATTTTTTGTTTAGCGGCCAGTTTGTACGAAATATTTTTCAAAAGACCGATTTTAACGGAATTTTCTTAGGCAGATAATAGCCAAGTTAAGAAGTCTTATAGGCTAATATTCTCTCCGGTAAATATGCACCCTTTGAGGATTCATGACAGACTGTAAATTATATTGCAGCGCACAGTACCGACACGTCTAGACAATCGTAAATATTGAGAAATTTGAAAAACCATACCTAAAGAAATTTCTTCTTGCGGGTGATTTTCTTCTTACATTTGAGATTCAACGCTATGGTATTATCTAATTGTTCAACCGTAATTCACGTGAAGCATCTAAAGTATTCTTGATCAAGAGATAAATTGTTATGATTCAAGAACTTCACCAACATCGACCTTTGAACACAACAAGCTTTTTTAACCTACATTTGGATAAAAATGTTGGGAAATGCTTGAATGCACAATATTTCTAAATGATTTTTAAGGTCAAATTTTTAAAAATTGCCTGAATTACTAGTTGATTTTGATAGAAAGTCGTTCTCACAGATGTTCTGAGGAAGAAATATGTAAAATACCAGTCACCCTGTGTACAAATAAGTGTATTGTATGCTGTTTATACTTATCTCTATTTCAGAAGTTTCAGCTCTAAGTCTGGAGTCGTTGTCACACTCTGTAGGTATTATTTATGTGCAATTTCTCGATTTTAATGGTAGACCTTCAAAATTTGTATACCAATCAGCATCAATAGGAAATTTCTCCTTACTAAGAGAAAAATGGCAAAAGGCAACTTCGATGCAAGCAGTACCAAGTTTTATGTGGCTAGTTCACTCATATAGCGTTATTTTTAAACATTTTCTTTGATTTTGTTGTCGTTCTTGGTGCCATCCAGACATTATGCTTTTCATGAACAATCTTTCATTACGTTTATTGTTGGTTCAGAGATTTACATAATATTAAGTTGTATTTACAAAATAGATATGGCAAAGCCGGTGGAATCAATAAATATATTAAATATATTTCATTTAGCATGAATCCAAATGTATATATTAGTTATTATACTAGGTTTTAACTGTTTTCAGATCTTTTTTTCTGACGGAACAGTATGTGACATTATCGGACTTAAAACTATGTCAGCTAAAATAACGGATGTATACACTTACAATAATATGCCAGCCGTAGTTTAGGAATCAGAAAAAAAATATCCTATAGAGAGGAGCAAATCAGAAAATTTTTGGGCCAAGGGAAAACTCAGCAAATTTATGAGAACTTGTTAAGGCCCATGGCAGGTTTTTCAGGCCCGGCGGGAGGCAGCGGCCCCCCTTCGGTATGCCCATGGTGGCAGACATTATAAATTATTGTTGACATTAAACGATAATAGGCTAGTAAAACGTCTCAGCTAAAAAATTAAAGATATTATGCAAAAATAATAGATACAGTGATCAACGACATCAAACTTGGGAGTTGAAACGTCTCCATAATAAATAGATAGGTATACTTAATATAAAATAGACATATTTGAAACAGGGAAACTGGTTGATCATGTAAACCGGGCAATCTTTCCGTAATACTTTGGGGCCAATACAAATTTCACATACCTAACTGTTTCAGAAAACACGTGAGCAGAGAAAAATCCCCTTCAGCAGACAGATCAATATTGTTTATCCAAAACCTACAACTGACTTGTCATCGTAGAATATTTTAAATTTTAGTCATAAAGCTTATACTTCTGGAGGTAGTCTGTAATGCTCAAATATCGTCCCAAGACTAAAAGAAAGAGCATAGAGAGAGCACGAGCCTATTTCACTCTATTAGGAACTGCTTCGAAATACGTTCAGCACGTAGTTCATAGGCTGCTTCAACCCACCAAGTTAACTAACCTGTTAATCTCACTATTGCTCTCTGTTTTGAGTATTGCCACAACATTTGTGCATTGCAGGTTACCTCCAGAAGTATATATTCTAAGATTTTAGTTGGATGATTGGCATATGAGGATAGTTGAAGAAAACCTGACCTGACATCAAGTAGTCCTTGATATGAAACACTTATGGTTAAAAGTTCCAACATTATGAATCTTGGATGTTTGATGACGTTATATGGTTGAGTATTTGTTTGGCAGCTATTTATACTGAACGTCAGTGAAACTGTGAACATGGAAAAAATGGTGAACGTTACTTAATACTACTCTGAGAAGCTTTAGTTTAACCAGTTTCATAGCTGAGCTTGCTCCGTCATTTTGGAACAGTATAATTTGGGTGGGTTGTATAAGCTACTAAATCTAACATTACAGTATTAGACCAAATAAAGTAATGACGCCTGAAATAATTAGGAAAACACACAAATTGGTAGTAGATGACTGTCGCATGAAATGAATAAACTGTCAAACAATTGGAGATTAGACTACACATGATAAAACTTTTCAATTTGCAGGCATAGTGTGACGACGACTGTTGTTTGGGAGTACTTTTTATTTGACTATCTTCACAAAAGAAATGCAAGAGCGGAAATTATTGGAGCCTTTTGTGATGAACAAAATGGCTCCGTTTTTCAGAAATAGACTTTGGTTGCGTGATAACATATCCGTTATCGCAAATAATGACTTAAAATTCGAACCTCGTTCACCATTTAGATTTAGTTCAGTTCCATTGGATATTTCCTATCTCCAAATTTCAAAAATGGGCCAATGTAACCCGTTTTCTCAAATTTGATTTCCCTACATTAAAAAACTGAAGCCGAGAGTCAGTTTAACGACTGTAATGGTTGCCACTGTAAAGAGCTGGGGAAAGGAACTTCGCTATTTAGAGAAATATTCAAAATATATATTAAAAATATAATAAATTGACAATTACACCAGTTGAACAACTACTTTTATGTACATGTTTATAAACAAATAGAATAAATTAAAATCAAATCAAAAAGAACCTGTGAGTTGTTCAGTTATGTTTTTAAAGAAGCGAGTAAATCAGAACCTGTTAAATTTTCAAACCTAGAAATACACCGACAAACTCATGAAATGCGTGATTTCCATATATTAACCCCACTTCGATAACGGCCTAAAGAGCATCATCTCATCCTGAATGGCTTAAGTAAATATTAAAACATTTGCAGAGGCAAGTACAAACAATGTCTCGTCAGCATAATCGTCCGTAACATGTTTCCTTTATACAGTTTACGGAACAGGCAAGATGTTACATCGATATAAAGTGATAACAATGGGGATCCATTTACGACCTTTATCGCCATCACTTCTTCAAGGAAAGTCAAATGTCAATAAAACGAATGAACCATTCCTACACATTTGCATCGGAATTCAATTATCAGAATTGACAAAGCACCCCATTAAAGCCGCAACATTCTACGGGATTAAGAAAAAACATTTTCCCCAGCACCCGAGTTATCGGAAGAAGAGAGGATGTGGACGCAAACTCGATAAATCGTCATTTCAGCAAATCTAAAATATTTTAAAGACGTGGCAGGCAGTCCAGGCAAAGCCGTTCCAATTTAGCAGCCGCCTTAGTTGCCCACACTGTCCCCAAGATGATATAGTTGGGTGAACGTTGGGAGAAACGGTTAAAAAGCGGATATTATATCGTTAGTTCGATCGTTAATAAATTCCAACGATTTCCTTCTCTAGTAGACAGACAGAAAATGGAGGTGAACAAGTCCGCTTTTGGGATGCATTTAGTTCTGAAACGGCTTGTTATGGCTAATAAAGAGAACGCCCTGACATTACAGATGACCAAAAACGTGACTTGAGCTGCTGGCCGTGTGCCAAACGAACGCCGCGCCGCCCGTAGTTCTGAATGTACCCCCAAATCGCGACGAACCCCCGGACATTTCTCAAGGCGACTCAAATCAAATTACCTATCTGCGGCAATGAGAGCGAAAAATGTATTCATTTGTAACGGTTTTAGAGAGCTTTTGACCTTTTTAAATGTTACGACCGTATCATTTTAAAAGATGATCCTTATAGAGATGCTTAATATCGCTATTATCTTTAGCGTTATCATTAATCACGCGAAATAAAATTTGTGCAGAAAATGCAGTCGTTACGGTTGCTCAGCTCTGACTATTAATATCCTTGTATAAACGTGAGCCTTAAAAATCTGATTTGGCCATCAAGTTCTCAAGTATTTCAGCGTAACGAGAAGGGATAATACGATCAAAGGGATAAAGAAGAGATTTTTAATTCGAATTTGATATCCGATATCGAATTATATCAAATAATCATATCATGGAATTCTCTCGCTGTTTCACACGAACAGGATGAAATGAGAAAGTCTCGAAACCAGATCTTACAAGATAAATGTATACTTTTTGAAATTAATCTGTAGAATTCTATTTGAACAGGGAAAACTTTTTAAATCACGGAAACTTCTTTTCTTTTGAGAGAAGGTTGACGTATGTTTTTGATCAATATATAAGTACATACAAGTTCATAATTTAAAAAAAAATCCGACAGTATTGCCATTCGGCAAGTTTTTGCCGGACTTCTTATTACGTTGAGAATTCCATTCGAGTGCCGTTCTTGTAATGTCTTCACTCGGCTTTCTCAGAGTATGACGACCTATCCATATCCATTTACAAATTTCTATATGTGTCTTTAGTTAGTTGATGATGTGGACCTGGTATGTGCTACGGATGGTATCAGACGTTTGGTTGTTTTTTACACTCCCGAATTCGAATCCATATAGTAAGAGGGGTTTAATGTTTGAATTAAAGAGACTTAATTTCGTTAGCACGTTACAACACGTGCCGAGTTCACCTGACCGAATACCCTCTGCGCATTCTTGATCTTGTTAACGATGAATACGCCGCTGTTGACGTTTATAATGTTTCTACTTTCAGAATTCGTTAACATTCTCAATTGGAGGATTTAGTGAACATTGATTTGATCTCATAAGCGTTGACTTGTAAAACCTAAGCCTCTGGTGGATGAGGTTAAAGCATTAAGTAATATTTACATATCTTTGGGGGATTGTGTTATAAGACGGTATAGTCGAGATCAGTCACACATAATGTCAATGTCCATCGGATAACATGCATATTTGCAGAACCTTTGTCCACTACTAGAAGGAATAATAGTGCAGCCAGTGCTGGTCCTACCATAGTAACAACCAGTTTAATAATTCTGATGGATTACCTTTTGAATGTTTCCTTAAAATGGAATATAAAATAATGTCATATGCATCTTCAAAGTCGACGAATATTAGATACAAATTTTAACGACTGCTATAACAAAAACTTAAATATCATATATTATTCGATTTTTGATTCTACCACAATGTTACACCAAATAGCCATTGAGAATATGAATACTGGCAAATACAGAACACCTGAAATCAAGAATGATCAGATCAGGTCAGGTCGCAATTGTAAACTCTTAATGAAACCCATCGCATCCATCAGCTAATATTTTGGGAGAAACGTAATTAACACTACTGGCTACCGAAGCACTGTTAAATGGTCATACTTGGAAGTGTTCAATTTGGCTAGTAAACGACTCCATATCATGGTCATTGCCGCGCAGTTGTCTCGCCCACCGTTGGTTGATTGTTCATTTAGTGATTTAATACAATTTTCCACGAATACAATAATTTCTAGGTTCTCCTGATCTCAAATATTTCCATAATTAAATATTAATTCTTATAAATACCCCTTATTAAATCAAAACAAATTAACAGACCCCAAGTTTATGGCAGTCCGCCATTCCTAGCCACGAAAAGGAAGATGGGATGCTAAGAATCTCCGAGTTGGTGAGTTTATTCCAAAGAAAACAAACATGCTCAAAAATGTAAACGTACGAATATTAAACGGTGAAGATCGTCCTTATGAAATGGCAAAACAACTCAGTAAGATCTTATGATGTCCCGTTTTGGCGAATTATGGGAAGTCAACAATATGCTGACTTTTCTGTCCATCCTAAAAATATCATAAGGATTATGATAACAGAATTCTGGCAAAACTGACTAACAGTGGGTACTTGGCTTTGGTTTTAGGACTCTTATTAGTTAGTCTCTGTCAGCTTGTTACCAAAGTCTTAATGAAAGGCTTGATCAGGGATAATGAGAATTAGCACGGAACTATTAATAGGTATGAGTTTAATTTCTCAATATGAAATATCTAAACTCCTGCAGAAATATTTTGGTTAGGATTTTGGGATTCAAGCAAATAGTTTTGATTAGCAGGAAGCTTCTCAGCGATGAGAATACTGCAGATCATATTACATGTGTTGCTCCTAGGAACTCAGGCACTAGAGAGCTGGTTCTAAAGATTCGTGGTCAGGAATCGAGCTCCTTGATCTGTCGGTAGGCATAAGCAAGTTCATAACGAAGCAAATTACATTTTCAACATTGTAGAGACAAAATCTGCGGAGAAACACAAATGACAATTATCGTTAGTGTCAATTCTTGGCTATCACACATAAAAATACTAAGAACACGAAATGACGGTCGATATCTAAGAGCAGCACTGGTAGTTTAATAACAAACAGTTATAGACCACAACAAACAAGTCACCGCAGCCATTATTTCAACGCAAAGAAACAATTGACTCTCAGCGACTAACAAAAGTGATGAAAAGCAAAATGTCAATCAGAAAGTATTTCTCAACGTTTACATTTCCAAAATTTATATATCGAAAATGTTAAATATAATTATTAAAGATTAATATAATTTATGTTCATTCACCGAACATAAATTATATTCCTTTTACCAATATATTTATTATTGAGCGAATTGTCTAAAACTGAAAAATCTACAAAAAAGTAACCCTTCCCTTCTAGTATTACTTTGTAACCCGATATAAAGACAAATGTAGATAAATGCAAAATCGTTCACAAACATTTGTGAAATTTTTGTGATGCGCTAATAATTGGTGACTACAAAATAATTTTCACATTCCACGTTTTGCAGCTTTAATTAAGCAACTCAATTGTAGATGGCAGTAGCTTCTGTAAAATCTCTATTCCTGCTGAGTTTTTTTGTTTTAAAAATGTTCCTTTGTCAAAAACGCAAACAAGGTTCATTTCCATTCAGTCCTCTTCACATTAATTATGCTTTTCCTGTATTTTTATCTGGAAAGTTTCCATACTAACCACTTCCATCACCTGAATAATAAAGTTGTTCTTGTTGTTCGTTAAATAAACATGTGTTTATGAGTTCGCACAAACAGCTTCTGTGATGTAATTCAAAGTAAATTTTAACACAAGGACCAAGTTTGGAGTATGGAATAGAATTTATAATACCACCAGCAATGAGAACGGGGTTCAAAGCATACGGAACGAGGGTATTATACCTTCGTTTATTATGGATCCGAATGTACTCAATGAACCACTTCTAATTGTTTTAAATGATGCGATACGAATATTCGATTGAATTATTCAAGATTATATTCATAGAATACCTTTATATACATATATGTAAGCGTAGGGTTAAGTGAATATGCCTCTACGTTTATATAAGAACTCTTAATGAATCATTATCCGAATCATGTTCTTATTCAGGTGGCTCATTGCTTCAGCACTAAGATCATAATCTTCTCCTTCGTGTATACATATATATGAACACACAACCAGTCAAGGCGCAGGGAGAGCCCTGCCTGCCATTTAACAAAATAGGGGTAAGTAATCGAATATACAATATAGACAAAGGATGTCTTGTGTTTGGTGAACTAAGCTCGGTAACAGAGATATTCAGATAAGGTTCTCTCTACGATCCAACATGCTTCCACAAAATGTACAATAACATTAAGGGGGCATAGTATTCCTAAAGTGCTTCACTTAGGATCTAATATGAGTGTGGCTTATTCTGCACTGTTTTATTATTAAATTCGCTTTTAAACATTTATTCGACACACAGGAACGATTCTCAGCTCTATTAGTGCGATCTATCTTACGGTTTACATGCAATTGGGATGAATGCAGTAAAAATATGTGCTGATAGCAAGCTTACGGAGAGGAAAATTGATGTATATATATAAAAAATATATTTTCTTTAGTTACCAACAACAGTAAAGCCAGCATATAAAATATTCAAATTGGTTAGATAACTATATGATAATTTATTATCGAATATTTTCAGATTTTTCTACGACTGTCAATTAATTAATAATATTCCAAATATGTACTTAAATATTTAAAGTAACAACAACAAAAAACAATAGAAGTGTTTAAGGAGGCAAAAAAACAAAAAACCAAATACTAGAAAAGGTGTACCAAAATAAAGAGATAAAAAATATGTGCAAATGAGTTAATAAAAAGGAAAAAACAAAAAAAATGAGGTAGTATGTAAACATTTGTTGGGTAACATAGCAGGGAAATTTGAAATCATTTAATAGTAACTTGAGCAGATACTACATGCAAGTCAGAATTTCGAATAATAAGGGAAAAATAAAATATTCGATTTAAGGCAACTAAGCAAAGAAACGATTTAGGAAGAACAATA
Organism: Octodonta nipae; assembly: GCA_034190945.1. Lineage (NCBI taxonomy): Eukaryota > Metazoa > Arthropoda > Insecta > Coleoptera > Chrysomelidae > Octodonta > Octodonta nipae. Next base: position 108,186,946 of record CM067220.1, read on the forward strand.
CTAACAACTTAGAAATTAGCAAAAAACTTCTAGGCAGTATAAAATACCAAGCAAATAACCAACTCAAAGGTAATCGTTTTATTTAACAAAGAGATCAGATCATGCAAGGATATTTGATAAAATATTAAAATACTAGAGAATAAAACGGTGTAGTAGGAAAAATTCAAAACAACTTGCTAAGAGAAAAGCCAACAATCTATATATAAATAGGCTAAGACAAAACGATTAGGTACCATTTTCTCCTCTGTCTCTCAACCGATTTTCTTCATTTTTATTTTGTTTAGTAGCTACTGACGACCTTCAGTGCAGAATGCCAATATTAATTTATAATAATGGTTCATTCATTAAATAAAGTATAATAAAAATTCATTATTTACGTCATAATGTCAACGCCAAACAACTGAATGTGCCGCGTTCCGCCACCGCCAGACTCAAAACATTGAGTAATTATATACAGAGGAACCAATGCTGTTTATACTTAGAGCATGTACTACTGGAAGTGGCATGTAAGTGTTGTTATTGTTTAGTGGTAAAGTAATCGTTGTATATTATAATTATACAGGGCGATTTCAGATATGTTCAAAATAATTTTTTTCGTGGGTGGCACATAAGCAGTTGCATATATAGGGTGTTTAAAATACAGAGTAGAGTGCAAATATAACTAATAAAATAATTATATAGGGAAGCCCATTAGCGGTTGAATTTACAGGGTTCTTGGAATAGAAGGTGCAGTAGAATTACGGTTATACAGGGTGGTGCAAAGAGTATTATAGAGAGATGCATATACAGGGTGGCGGAAATGGAAATGCAACATTTTGTAACCCATAAACAGTTGTACATATAGGAAAGATGAAATATAGGGTGAGAGGAATTATAGATATACAGGATGATGATAAAAAATGTTAGAAACGGATATGATTTATAGAGTAGCCCACGAAGAGTTCCATATATATATATATACTGATTGAAATATAGGTCAGAGTAGAATTATAGTTACAGAAGATAGTTAAAAATTTCATAAACAAAAAGAGTAAATACCGTGGCTCATAGGCAGTGGCATATACAGAATGGTTTACCGGGTGGTTCAAAAATGTTAAAAAATATTATGCGTGGTCCATGAGCAGTTGCATATACAGGGTGGTGGAAATATATAATGAGATGGAATTATTATAATGAGGATTTTAATAAATGGTTGAGAATTGAGTGCAATTATAGCTATACAGACAGGTTAGAAAAAATAAATATGTATGGTAGCCCATTAGCGGTTGCTTTGTTGTCATATTAAATTAAGAATTACGAATTTGAACACAAATAATGTCCTATGAATTATATCTGAAAAAAACTTGAATTTCTTTACTTATTTGTAGAAGCGAGATGTAAGACGGACATGTAGGATTTTCGAGGAAACTATCACACAGAGGTTCCGAATCTGGATCCGTTCCGTGTAATTGCTGTTCTCCCTAAGGTCCTAGGATAGAATGTCCCGGTAGGATTTTCAGGTTACTTAACCTGCCAGAGATATTGACACAATTGGTCGAATTTCGACCACTGGGCGACAGCTAGTTGATCTAATTATATTTGACTGTTCAAATAACTCATATTTAAAAAAGAACAGACTTCAAATGAATGTACATGAAAGCAGTTTAAACACCCTATACAATTTGTGTAGCAAATTTATGTGATATTTGCTGTGACGTTTGTTTAGGGACTTTTGCCTGTATTTTTCGATTTGTTGTAAATACGTTTATATTCACCTTGATATAAGTCGCATTTATAATTTATTTTAAAAAAAGTATTGGCTTCAAAGAAATCAAATTGAAAATTGTCCGACTGCGATGTAGTATTCTATGAGATATCTGGAAAACGATAAATCTATCGTTATAAAGAATTATATGGCACCTTTCCGTGGTATTCGTTAATAGAATGTAGTTGAAATCATCAAAAACGATTTAGGCCCTATAAAGAAATCTATGAGCATACATAAAAAAAGACGCTGACGAATTGATAGTCTTATCCTTTTTGGAAGTTGGTTAATTACAAATGCCCAGGAAATTGATTAGAAATCCATATATTAAAATGGGTAACCTTCTAAAATAATTACTACCCCTGGACAGTTATCAGTATATATATAGCATTTGCCCCACCTTAATAACAATACGTAAATATGAAATTTTAAAACCGAAAACAATATTTAGGGCGAAATAAATAAGGGACCAAGGGTTTCAGCCTAAAACCAAAGGTATTTTTTTAAAAAAGAATAATTTTAAACAAATAGAAACATATTTTAGAGAATAATTAATTTAAAGGTCATCAACTACACAGAAAGTTAACTTATTTGCTTATATGTAAGACATAAATAATGAAAAAGACAATACAAAATTTATTGAAACATCTGGAAAAAGAATACTGAGCACATTTAGATCGATTTAGGGACAAAAAGATATATGGGGATTCTCAGATAAATGTGAAAATTTAGAACTTTATTTATTATTCAACATCACTTTTTGGGCAGAAAATTATAAATATGATAAATTTGATAGTATTTTACCATCGACATTGTATATTAAAGCATAAGTATTCATGGATCATGAATAACTTATAGAAATAGGCCTAAAATGTCCGTATCGTGGCATGTCTGATTTTTGTTTTTCAAAACTAAATGTAAAAATTTCTATAGAGTCGTCTTATAATCTAAAGTTTAGCTTGTATAACTAAACTGTATTGTATAATTCATCAAATTATGCTACAATTATACCCTAATATTGATTGGTAGAATGGAAGAATAGATTTAACTAATGTTAAACTTTGTTTTTTCTATTATACAAATTGTTATTTGAAATTCTACTGTTAATAAATTTTAAAGATTGTTAAAATCAAGAAAGAGAATACGGTAAATGTCTCTGTATGATTATCAAAGTCCTATAATTTATAATTTGTTTATTTTAAGAATTTAAAGAGATTTATTAGGCAAGTATTTTGAATATTTCATTTCGGTATCAGTACCGTGGCCGTGAAATTTCTAATTTTTGTTCTAGGTTCTTTTCTTTTAAAGTTGTAGTAGAACTACGTTACATTCTTAATTTTGAATATAATAAAAGACCAGCAGCACCCAGAATATAGGTTTTAAAGCATTTTTGGTTTAAAAAAATGTTGATTTGTAAAATTCAGTAATCCAAGAATCACCAATATAGAGATAAAAAATACACTGACAAGAGGGCGACCAAATGAGAATTAGGTTTTTGTGGCAGTAAAACCGCATTATCTAGAAATTTGAGTAAACTACTAAATAACAAAGACAAAGGGTGCCATGGGTTTCTAGATCGGCACACATAAATTAAAACAGAATAGTGCACTGTAAAAATCTACCAAATTATGTGTTAAAAGAATAAAGAATAATACTGATATAGCCCGTCCAATTAAGAAAGACGATGACGTCAGAGGTCCAAACTTGACAGCGTTGCCGATATGACCTTTTATTCTGAAATTAAAAGAAATGCAATACAGAGTGTTCGACTACAATTTACTTTAATAAATAATTTCTGTATTGTTTAAAAGTTCAATTAATAAGATTTAACATATATAATTGTTTTACTTCCTTCATTGGTATCCGCAAAAAATGTCCATGAAATCCAGGCAACAAATTAACGAAATTTACTTCGCTTCTCTGGTGATATTCTCCAAACATTTAATATTTTTCATCGTGAAACCACACAATTCTATGATTTGTGAAAAATAACTTTATAATCACAGATCATAGAGACAGAATTTATAACTTCTTTTTGTATGATCTGTGTTCATCATTCATAACCTTACTTCGGCATTTAGCTTTAGCATATAATATATATTTGGTTACGTACGATATTTGTCTATTGAAATGAGTCCTTGTGCCTAATTAATGAAAGTAGTAATTGATGGGTATGTTAGAAATTTAAGAGCAGCGAAAAGGGCGGGTTTAGGCGGATAGAAAAGATTTTATATTTGAATCTTACCAAATGTGAGTTGTTAAAAATGGGGGAGCCCACATTTAATTATCCATTAGAACATTTTCTTCAGTATCTGCTATGGTGAAATTGTAAATACAATGATTTTTGACAACTGGAGAGGGATACTAAAGTATAATGTATTCATTTATTGTAGCTGAATAAACAATTTCTAGATTTCAAATGTGCCCAGCAAAGCAACACTTCTTGAAGGTGCGGTCCATAGTTTTATCACATATATGTGTAGTAAATACATATTTGTTTGTTGATTTTAGGTGACAACTGTTGCTCAAGATTTTTAAAATTACTAGAACAACTCTGACTCTGAATATATTATTGGTGCATTAGATGGAACACATTTTGGTTTTGATGCTCCTAAATCAGCACAATTGAATTTATTTTAACATTAAAAGTTCATTGCGTCAGACATTATACAGCCTAACAAATCCATTAGATATACCAGAAGGTAAGGGCTTACCTGGTGGAAATATAATACTATATCTCATGGTAGATGGGGTCTTTCCACGTTCCAGAGAAGATACTAAAACCATATCCATTGAGTAATAACTCACAAACAAGATTTTTTAAATGTAGGATAAAAAGAGAGTAAAAAGTTATAGAAATTCAATTTGGAATATTTGTTAATCGATGCAGTCCAGCTGCTGTTTTACACAACTTTTTGAGAAACATTTGAAGTGCACAGTGTGTGAACTAAAGTGACAGTGATCAAACTCAATCAACAAATCACTGGAAAAACTTTTTAATTCTAAATATGATTAGAAAAGTATTTTGATTTTGTGACAGATTTGTAAATGAAGTTAGAATATAAATATAATTTTTACTATGAAGTATTGGTTCATTTGGAAATGTGTGGAAGTAGTAGAGTAGGTGCCAAACCTCAAATCTTTAAAATGGTTTTATTCTCAAAAAAATGTGTTTATTGTTGACAACCTTACTGTATAAAACAATTTTAAAGATTTGTGAGTTTTCAGACTTACTCTACTACTTCCACACCATTTATATAATTTTTATTAATGCCTATATTGCGATTATGGTTGGCACCTGTACTTTATAATACTTTCAACACAATAAAGTACATGAAAATACTTTATTTTATCTGTTTAGATTTTGAGACTCAATTCTTTTTTATATGACACCAAGAAGTCCTTCAAATCTATGCTCATTTTTCCCAGTTGGTTGTGTGAAAACAAGATTTACAGAAACTTAATATTAATATGGATGTTCTCTAAGAATTTTTTTCATTAAAAGAGATAAATCCACAAATTCATTCTAAAGATTATTGAATTCAGCAATGTACAGAAGTTGCAGCATTTTTTAAGAGGTAATGCTTTTATAAATCTATATAAAATAGTGTAATTTCTGCTGTGATAATGAAACAGCTTTGTGAGCAAGATTACTTACTGAGTATGAATATGATTTACACTTCAGAACCTAATTGCATTAATTCTGAAACACCAGAATTACTTATTTTTGCAAGGACTGTTGAAATGAATTATAAAAACATTTTGTGTTTTATCATTATACAGTGTAATTTGTGGAAACATATAAATTATAATTGAATATGTTGAACTAACTCACATCATAAAAATAAGGCATTTATAGATAACATATTGAACAAATCATTTTATTATTAATCAACATAAGTACTTTTTGGTAGAAATTAAAACATTTTTATAGTCACATTTCAAATATGGTTCAATATACTTAAAACAGAATCTACCCTAAAAAAATTGGTAGCTTTTTTTTAATTGGTTTTTATTCCTCATAATAATGCCCAAATTGTTATATTAGTTTAAGACATAAAAACACATCAATTCACAAATTTTATTTACATTTCATTTTTTTATAAACAGTATGTCCAACACATTTGAATCACCTTAAACATTACAGCCTTCTGAAAATATAAAAAATGTTAATAAAAATAATATGAAGATGTTGCTGCGTTCAAATTGTTCTCTATTTGTCAGCAACATCATGTTTTTTGTGTTTCCACACACCTAAAAAATTGTAGTTGCCTGAATTTTTCCCCCATTTATAAAATATCCATAGTCTAAAAGAATAATTAAATGACCAACATTGGTTGAGATTTTATCAGCCCTAGAAGAATGTTAAACCCTCTCAAGAATTAAGTATTTGAACAATGTGTTCTATAATACCAATAATGGAATATGGTTGTGAAACCTGGATTATGAAGACAGAAATTGTATAAAAACTTCAAGTTACATCAAGGTATGGAGAGATGCATGATTGGAATAACAAGAGACCAAAAGAGAATGAGGATGATAAGGAGCCGGTACAAAGTAACAGATGTTATCTACAGAGTAAAATCCCTAAAATGGCAATGTGGACATTAGCATGACAAGGAAGTAATAGATGGAGAACAAAAATCACTGTGATATCCCAAGGGTGTAAATAGGCCAAAGAAGGGTCCCTAATATAAGATGGGTAGATATCTGAAAAATAACCGGCATAACTCAGTCCCAAAAACCTATGAAAGAAAGCACAAACAAGTGAGACTACACTAGATATACTAGTAGAATCAGTATACCATCTCTTTAAAATCAAAAATTCATTTGAAAATAGTAAGAAAATTGATTAAAGCAGGGTTGTGATAGATGCTTGTTTAAAGAAACAAAAGATCAAAACCAAATAAGTTCATCTATGGTAGTTTAAGCACTTTTGATACTTCAACATAATGCAAAATGTTATGTAATAGAGATTAAAAAATATAGAGGGAAATTTATTTCAACCTAAGATCTATGAAATGCATTCCCAACACAATTAAACTAGTTCTAAATGAAATAATACAGAACTGCAATCAAATAACTAAATCTTAGGTATAGCTCCAATTTTGAAAAAAAAAAAACAGTTGTTTGAGGTTACATAAGAAGTTTATTGACATTAGTTCGTTTCGCTGAATTTTATTCAGCTTGTTTACCTAATCTGTAAACGATATTAAAATGCCTTAACTAAGAATACATACTGTACAATAGCGAAAGTGAATTAAAATAAGAATAAAATACTAGAAGCAAATTGAGATGAACAACAGACCACAATTCAAATTTTACTAAGTATATATTCCAAAACAAAATGCAATGTTACCTAAATTTTGTTAATTTTCTTCACTACTTTCATCTTCATCTTCACCAAGATGGATGACGAAAGGCTCTGACTCACTGTTATCTATTCTAAGTTCTCTATTCCACCACTTCTCAATTTCTACTTCAGTGTGGGAGACGGTTTTATCCCAAACTTCCGGAGTAACCGTTGCTAATGCTTCTGTCCAGAGTTTTATTGTTTGTTCTATAGAATTACCATCTTTCCCTACATGTTTATTGTAATAAGATTTTGTGATGCCCCATATATTCTCAATTGGATTGAATGTACAATGGTATGGAGGTAACCGTAGGACATTGTGACCATATGCGTTGGCAAGTTCATCTACTATATACAAGGGATCACTTTTTGATCTAAAATTAAATATTTCAGTTTGATAACATATAATGTTTGCTTACAAAAATTACTATTTACAAATATATAAAAAACTGAAAATTATATTTGTACATAATACAGTATTTGAATTAGTGTTAGGTTTGATGTTTAGAACATTCAATTAAAAAAATATGAGCATAATAAATTAAATTGTCTAAAAAATCCCCAGAAAATATTAATTACACATTCTATCATACACTCATGTTCGACTAAGGAACCGTTATATAAAATTTGGATATTAGATCCTGATAACAATGTGTGAATATAAAATAATGGAGATAAAATTATAGCTGAAGTGAAGGTTAATAATGATACAAATTAAACTGAAAAAACTATAATAACAATAAGTTTTGGATAAGCTAAATGAAAAACTGGGTAGAAAATCTACAAAAAATATTTAACTGCAAATGGAAATAATAGAATGGACTCAAATAATTGAATATATCAATAAATATTTCTGTTGAAGTATAATTTAAGTTGAAAGATACATAACTCACCACTCAACAATATGATAATAAGCCAGATGTGAATCAGAATAGCATTTTTATAGATCATTCTCCCAAGAAATTAAAACATAACAAATAAATTAAAAGATAAAGCTGGTGAAGTTGATGATATACATTCCAAAGCCAAACAGAAACTTCCAAATATACAGTCAATCATGAAATCTTACTAGAATACCTTTATTGTTATGCAATACAAGGAAATGCTAACATATTAGTAACTAATTATCCATATGACAGACAACAGAGACTTTACCTGAAAATAACACAGGAGAGTATAAAGAAATTAAACCAGGTGTACCCCAAAGTACAATATTAGATCTATCACTATTAATGTATTTGTAAACACCTCCTGAAAGAAATGACTGATGATGAGGTTGTATGTGTGGATGGCACAGGTGTAAAATAACCAGATGGCATTCTTAGGATGAAGCCAAAAATAAAATGAATTACTAACTAACATAGACTTGTGGCTAGAAGGAAGCAGACTCACTTTACACATTGATCGAACTGCATATATGAGATTTGGAAATTTCTATAATAGTATACTAATATGAAGACTAAGATAAGAAACAAGTTATTAGAGTTAAAAGTGGCCAAAACCTAGGGGTCATATCTGAAAATTTAAAATGGAAGAATCAAATTGAACAAATAACCCAACCAAATATCTTTTATTTATTTTTTATACATTAACTAAAATTAAAACACTCATAGTAATTTATTATGCTTTTTTTCAAATGAATAAGTTATAGAATAATTAAACATGAGGAAGCTCTTCCTAATAATTTAAATTGATTACAAAAACGACAAAATAGAATATTAAAAATTATAAATAAAACACTTTAGCAAAAAACCGTAACCCACGAAATTTGACTCAATTTTTTCCAGTTTAAAGCAGTTCCAAAACAATAATTAACAATATACATATTAAAAAGAGAATCAAAGTATTTTATTTAACAATAGAGTGTAGGTGAAGTCATTATAGTATATAGGTAATATAGTTTCAAACTGATATTTTTAAATGTAAAAATAGTTTCAGAGTTGATTTGAAAAAATGGCTCAAATATTATCTTAAGTAAAACATTCACATAAATATATATATATATATATATATATATATATATATATATATATATATATATATATATATTTAGGTGGTTTCCGGGAATTCATCCGCGTAGTTGATAATTGATCCCTGCCGGGATCGATGGTAAAATGACGACGTTTCGGCAGAATCACATCTGCCCTCTTCAGGTCGGTTCGCATAATTCTCGTAGCCTTCTACTTTCGCTTCTAGTTACTCGAATACTAGTTAGTAGGTTCTCACCCGGAACCTTGCTTAGTTCATAGTAATGACCGCGGAAGCTTCTCAGAACATATATATATATATATATATATATATATATATATATATATATATATATATATATATATATATTTACTGTTTAATAGTTCATCAATCAATAAAAGATTTATATAAACTGATCTGCCATATGTTGGCATATTTACTTCATCACCCCAGTTGTACAGGCCTGCACTTTACGAAGAAATTAATGATTTTTTTTTGTCACTGAGAAACTAGTGGTGTACTTGAATGAGGAAATACAGATTCAAGTACACCACTATACTTCGATAAATAAAATAATTAAATTTTATAGCTTAACACCAAAAATTATTTACATTTCAATACCAAGCTGCCATATTCATGGAGGAAAGTATGTAGATACCACTTGGAGTGGTAAATGAGAAATATTAAAATTTAGAGTTTAGTTACAAAACTTGTTTGAACATCAGTGGCACACCAAAGCTTCAAAGAATTGTCATTATCCATGTCATTTCAAAATGCTTTTGAGAGAAAATTGTTTGTTATTGAACACAATTGTATGTTTGGCAATTCTTATATATCTTTTTTCTATGAAAATTTTGACATAACACATAAACAGCAAACAGCTGTAATAATGAAGACTAAAATATTAATTTTTAAGTAAATCATGATAAAAGTTTGATTTTGATTGAGTATTAAATTTTATACAGTTTTCAATGTATTTGTTCAGTTTTTTACATACATGTTTTGATTGTCAAATGATGTAATGTTATGGAGGTTAATTTGACACTCACTAAATTCCAACTAATTAAATATAAGCTTTGTATGTTCAGAACCCTGAAGAAGGAGAAAACAATGGTACATGAAATAAAGAAAATTATATCAAGGAAATTCAATTAGTCAATATCCCTTAATCAACTAACCAGTAAACATACAAAGAGTGTCTGTTAAGTAAACTTGCAACCAAATTTGTAAGCAAATAATAATATATACCTACTTGTTCACTAAATCCAATAATTCTTTTTTTTAACATGTTTTTTTCATAAGGAATGTTATTTTCTTCTAGCCATTTCTGAATTTCGATTTTCTTTGTTGGCAATTGCATTATGATAACTAGCATTATCCATAACTATTACTGATGGATTTTCTAAATTTCCTAACAACTGATGTTCAAACCAATGTACAAAATTTTCAAGATTCATATCACCATGATAGTCCCTGTCTTTATTATCAGACGAAAACAAAAGGTCAGCCCCAGGGACAAAACCTGCTCTGCTACCAGCATGAATTACAATAAACCTAATAATTCAATTTTCAATCACTGTTTTTAATGCTAATGATGAAAAAACTCACCTTTTGCCAGTACTTTTGATCTTTTTAACACTTTTAGAGCTTGAATCCTGCCATGAATGTCCTAATATTCCATTCTGGAAGATCCACGTTTCATCTAAAAAAACAAATTCAAATAAACTTCTAGACCCAGGATACAGATGCCGGTCAGATAGTTTCTTCAGCAATGTATTCAGGTTTATATATTCCCCTCAAACGCAAACTATTTAATATTGTGCAGTTGAAATAAGAAATTTTACTTACCAGCAGAATACATATCATAAATTACATTTCTTATTTCACACTGCAGAGATTCTCTTAGAGATCGGTTACTGGTTTTCTGCGTTCATGTGGTCTTCTGGGACTTTGTAGGGCCTCGTTTTTGTTAATAGAAGACGCAATTCTCTCAACAGATGTTACACTGATTCCCAAAACTTCAGAAACTTTCTGCAATTTTTATAAATATTAAATCTAAATGTTGACAGTCGCAATAGTACCTACCTAGTGGGCAATATCAAATAAAAATACTTACATATTTAGCAGGTAGAGTAGAGGCATCATTTTCTTTGTTAGTTGTGAAATAATTTAAAGCCGAAGCTATCATAGCTTTTTCACGGCTGCTGAAATGCTTCGGCATTTTCACCTATGAATACCTAAAAACTGGAAAAATACAATAAATAACAGGTATTATAAACAAATAAATGCTGCAAAACAGTAAATAAAATTGCTATAATATCGCTTTAGGGCTTTTCTCAAACAAATTCAAAAATGCTGTGAGCTCTCAACGAGAATTGCAGAGAAATTAAAAATTGGAGGGAAATTCTCCGAGTAAAGTCACGTACAGAACAAGACCAGAGCACAGAATTGCTGACAGTAGAAACCATAGGTGTAGGTATGATGTATTTAAAGGTGCTTGTACTAAAAATAAAACTATCAATTAAGCAATTCTGAAATTCATGTGTATTAATTAATAACTCTAGGAACATTAACTTTATATTTATATATAAAAAATTATCGTTGATAATGCCGAAAGTGATATATAGGTATTCAGAATATACTTACGTAGTTATGTTCGTATATAATTGCTTCTTAGTCTTATTTAAATAAAATATGTCTTTAAACATATATTGAAAATTCAGGCAAAATTTGATCATCTAACGAAAATCTAAAAAAATAGCGGCAACGTAGCCGCGATCGGACAAGCCAATGCCACAATAATAAAATTCAATTTCACTGTTATAATGCCAAAAAGTCCATATAACATTTAGGAATATTACGTGTCAAATTTGGCAGGAATTAATTACCAAAATGACGTCATCGTCTTTCTTAATTGGACGGGCTATACCTATAGAATTGTAAGCTCTAAAATAATGTGTTATACCTGACAAAACAATTGAAAATATAAAATTGATTTGAGCAAACTAAAAAGGAAATACTTGGGATCGGTTTACTTTAGTATTAGATAAAAATAAAGATTATATCGTATTTAAGTGGGAATTTACTATAAGAAAATTTCATCAGAGCAAAAAATTACCAATGCAAAAATTTTAATTTATTTCATATGTTCCTATAGTATCACAGTATCAAACAATTTATTCAGTTTGTTGGTGTCAGAAATGGACACTTCAAACTGTCATGAGAAATGACTAGTATATAAATTGCTATTAGTGTGCGTTGGAAAGAAATAAAACATAAGAATTCTAGAATAGGGTCTTAACGAAACAATTTGTATTTTACATACATATTTGCAGTTGAATAGCTAATGATTTAAAACTCGAGGACAGATTTACATAATGTATTCACAAAAATCACCTTATTGCTTTTGGGAATACAAGTAACCAGCACAGCAAAGTTTTTATATTTTTCACATTCCCAATGGCAAACAATCAGATACAGTATATGTAATTTTCTTATTACTATTAGCTGGTGACCTACACTGCAAATGCAAAACAAAAATATCCGGATACATGCTGTATGAATTTTAATAATGCTAGAACGGGAATTTCTCTAGCATTTTCACATAAATTGGACCTTACTCTGAGTTGCGCCAGCACGAAAAATGAAAGAAAGCGGCTAATAATTTCCAAGCATAATATGTGCTGCAAGCATATTTAAATATTTTTATTCTAGATTTACAAGTTCCGAAATTACTGCGAATTAAAACCCTGAAATCTTCCCCAGTACGAATTTCATTTTTATTTATTGGACATGTTTAAGAAAACAGTATGCATGAACTTCGAGTAGCTTTTTACATTCTGTTTTGATTAAACTTTTGAGCTACAAATGTAACTGAAACAGCATATGAAAATGAAAATGGACAGACTTTTCAAAATATAAAAAAAAAATTCTTAAAACATTTCGTTTCCTCTATGAACGTCCGATGTTGTGAAGCACCAGATGATAATTATGAAGAAGCTGAGTATTTAGCATTATTTCATGAACAATAATAATTTTTATTTACAAATCTACGAACTCTATTCTACAATGTCGGGAGAAGATTTGATGAAGTTAATCAGTAGTTAATCGCAGTACGGGTTTTATAAATATCATCATACGGCAACTTTCTTGGTGAGGATATGTGTGGTGATCTAAGTGGCCAATCAACAGGATCTCTTCACCCATTCAATTTATTTCATTTAAGTTCAATGTAAAATGTTAATTTTAGCTACCTGCAAAAGTATTTATTTTCTTAAAAGAAATGATAGACAATTTCAAATTTCACCCTGCCCTACTCATGACTATAAATGTAGTTTGTTGAATTCAAATTAACAAATGGATTTCAATAATTTAAAAACAATACAATATAATAAACATAGAGTAAAATGAAGATTACTCACTGTGGTAAACTTACGTGTACATTTAAATTTTTGTTCGGAGAATTCAATAGTTGACGTCTTCCAGCGTTTTAAATAATTCTGTTAAATAAGACAAATAATTGTATTTCACTCTCCATAACACTGGTTTTCACACTGTATAACACGAAGCATAAATATAATAAAAAACCAAATCGAAATACATAAAACTAGTAAGTTCAAGCATTTATATATACATAGGCAAAGACTGTTAGGTACCATTTTCTCCTCTGTCACTCAACCGATTTGCCTTATTTTTGTTTTGTTTCGTAGCTACAGACGACCATCAGTGCAGAATGCTAAAATTAATTTATAATATTGGTTCAATAATTAAATAATAAAATATTTAAAAAAACATTATTTACATGCATACTGTCAATTGCCAAACAGTGCCGCCAGATTGCTTGGAGAAAAAATTATAAGATAGGTTGACTCCAATGTGAAAGACACACTAAATTAAATGTAAAACTAAAAGTATTGGACCTTCGCTAAAGTTAACCGATATAGTCATGTTATTGAAATAAAACCAACGAAAAATTATAATACATAATAATCACCTTTTATTGGGCGCTCGCAAGTTTGTAGTTTGCAACTTTCATTGCATTGTAAATATGGTTTGTCAACTAAAATCAGAATTATGGTGCACCTCATCAATTTATTTCTGATATCTTCTTTATTTTAACCTTATACTTTTAATTTAGTCCTTTTATATTTGTCGGGTAACTTTCATATATGGTTAACTAAGATTACAGAAAATTGTGACATTATGTACAAATTCACGATAAATAGGTAGATCTGACAACACTGAATGCTTAGCCATCTGCCGGAAATTTGATTTAAATTTTGACATTTCATTACTTTTGTAGCGATTAGGTTGAAAGTTTTCAATTCAATAAGACAAGATTTCAAAGTATTTTCGAGGTTTCAATTTCAATTCACAGAAAAAAAATCTAAAAAAATAGGTGTATTTAAATACTATTAATTAACAGTATGTGATTCATATTTCTTTATATTTTCTACATAAAACAGAAATCGTCATGGGTTAATACATTGGTAAGTGAATTTTTTATATTGAAAATCATACTGAAAATTAATGTTTTCTGACAATGTGGGTATCTTATAGTTATTTAATTTTACATTACATGGTCCCATTGCTGCAAAGTTCTGACTGTTAAAAACATTTTGTAGATTTGTTTGAATATATTAGGTTAAGTTATTATTTATTCTATAGTAAAATATATTTTTTTACAAAAATATTACCTTTGAAATCGTACACCGCTAGCTTTAAAATTTACAACCTAAATGTTCAAAAAATCTAAAATCCAAAACGCTCTACTCCACAACAGAAACCACTGCGTAATTATATATGCTAGGTTGGTTTTCGAAAGATAAACACAGCAGTGGCTGGTAACACTCTTTCAGACCAAGTGATGAGCATCTTTTTCTACCTTTGCAGTTGCCTATAGTTCAATAGAAAAATATTTAGTGTTGTAAATTATAGCTCAGTATTGATTTTTCGGACAAGTAGTACTAACTTTCGTAGAAAATAATATTAATAATTTTT
Organism: Octodonta nipae; assembly: GCA_034190945.1. Classification (NCBI taxonomy): domain Eukaryota; kingdom Metazoa; phylum Arthropoda; class Insecta; order Coleoptera; family Chrysomelidae; genus Octodonta; species Octodonta nipae. The sequence continues at coordinate 108,202,011 of CM067220.1, forward strand.
TGTTGATTATAATTCTGTCATTAATATAATATAATCATCAATCAGCGGATAATGGAAATGTCATTAAATATTAGAGTTTTCATTGGGTTGTTTGTCATCTCTATTTTTAAAATCGGAAACGGAAACTTTTAGGTTACTATTATATTTAGATGGAACATGTTGCATAGACATATTTATATAAAAATAATCCTACAATTATATACATAAATAAAAAAATATTTCGTGAATGAATTATATATGTAATCCAAATGAAATAATACGGATAGCAAAGGCCTGGCGAACTTTTTTAATTTCGCCTCAACTCTTATACAGACAAAATAACGTCAATAATGTTCAACTCATAATTTTAATAAATTAGGGTCGAATTTCGACCACTGGGCGACCGCTAGTACAAATTAATATACAAACTGATAATTACGAAACTGTATATTAGAAAAAAAAAAGAGTTTATCTAAAAATATTCAATGCTTTATTGTTTTAGTATTTTATGACATATTTGCCAAAGGATCCCCGTTAACGTTATTGCGATCCGGGGGGATTGCTTTAAACTTCAAATTGGAATTCCTCTGTTACAAATCTAATATGCGCTTGTCTTTGATGTTTCCTAATATTGCACAATTGTTGAATAATACTCAATTTCGTTTCACTTTTTTTCCTTTTCCCCTACATACCGACTTTTATTGCACACTTTCGGCATATGTATAAAAGCTGATCAGGCTGAAAATCAATATTGTTCAACATAGATTAAAATAGATACCGGAAATAAATTTTAGACTGAAAAAAACATGTGGAACAATTATGTTTAAATATATCCTTAAAGTATCTTTTTTCTTCTGGACATAATATTAAAAAAAAGTTATTTCTCTGAAAAGGAAATTATTTTATATTGTTTACCAACTGTTATAAGCACGCTATAATCAGATATTCAAATTAGAATAAACGCGCCAAAAATACAGTTTTCTAATAACACTGGTCATGTGGTGTGTGTAAAGTCGTATTTTTTTAATCTTTGTGTCATTTTATAATAAACTGGTATATATGTGGTGTATAGTGCCACAATATAGAAATTCATCTATAAATGTTATTCTAAAGGGTCTTATTTCTAGGCCCAAAGTCCTAAAAGATAGAAAAAGGGTTGAAATAGAAGGAAGAGATCCAAAGCCAATTGCATCTCTTTCAAATATTTTTATATGTAAGGATATTATTTATGTTTTAAATCCAGAAAAACACAAACGGAAATATATTGAGCACAAAACTTTGAATATAGTTTCTAAACTAACTATAACAAATAAGTACAGTAGTTTTTTGCATAACAATGAGGTAGAATAATTATGTTCTCAATATAATAATTAGTTGCTCTACTTAAGAGCAAAAAGTTAATTGAGAAGAACCAAAAACTACATGAAGTGCAAAATGAATTTTAGTCAAAAGACAGTTTTGGAGCACGAAACTGTTCCATCGGATGTCAGCAAACTGAATCATGATAATCAAACTTATGACAAAATATCTCTAAAATGTATTAAATATAACTAAAAAGAACTCAAAAAGAGAAAATAACAGACTCCTTTTTCTTATATAGGACGTCATCAGCGTTTCATCCAATCACGAAGTCTTTTCATCTATAATAAAAGTTCAAAGAAAACAGTGATATCTAATGCTTTTTCACAAATAATTAATATAGACATAAAATCAGGGTATTATTTAACAGCATATAAGTAGATATTTTTCAATGATGTCAAATACCTAATTATCCAATCCAATCTATTATGAAAATCTTATTTCAATATTTTATATAAGTTGGAAATTAGCTTTTGGCCATATTTACCACATTTTTGCAGATTATAACAAAAGTTTTTATGTTCACCAAGATCTAAATAGTAACTTTTTTAACATATGAGATTCCAATTGAACTTTAGCAAAATATAACGCACGAAACTTAAGGTATTCAGTTTTATCAAAGGGTCTAGAATTTGTTTTAGAATAGATATGACTAATTTCTAAATGACACAGTGATGTTTCGACATTTTCAGAATTTAGAATTAGACTTAATGCTTATCTTGTTGTGAGATGTTACCTACTGTTGGTATTTAATCTGACTGAAGAACTTTGCGCTCTCACATGTTATGAAACAAAAATCCCAGGTTGAAGACCTGTTTTAACTATATAAGCATATCTGTACTCAATTTTATAAGCAACTTTTGCACTAAAATAGCTAAGAAAATTTTAATTGTCTACTCAACTCTTATTTTGTTTTCTTTCGAACACATATATGACTATATATACAGCTGAATCGATATATATATATATTTAGCGATCAATTTATTAATATCTCAAGCTAAAGAGCGTATTAAGTATACACGCCTTAATAGGTTTTCCATATTCGGTTTCCACGTCTATATGTCTCGTACAATATTTCAACGTTCACTATTTACTACTGGAAATGGAGACACAACTATTAGCGAACAATATTACGGTTCCGTTCCGCCCTGTACATCATTTTTCAAAACATTTTGCTTATCTCATCTATTCAGCAGATTTTTCCGTGAATAGATGTTATATCCTAGCGAAGAAAGGAACACAGTATGATGTTTTATTCTCCCTCATTACAATTTCCATCGAGGGTTACTGCCTAAAAGGAAAACACAAATAATAAATTCTCTTTGAGCTCCAACGTTCGTGCTTTTCATAATACACAGGTCGATTTAAAAGTCCAAACATCGATATAAATATTCATGTTTATTCAAAAAAGAGTAGAATGTGAAAGTGTTGCTTGTAAAATTGATATAGTATTAAAAAAATACAACAAATCAACAAAATAAGCCTTTTATTTGAATATTTGTCATGCTGAAGTTGTAATGGACCGAACAGCATTGGGATAAATTTATGCGGAATTTTCCTTTTTAGAACGGAAAAAAAACTTATTCCTTGAAATATACTTCATGAAAGTTATTGATTTCTGACAATTTGAGATGTATCAAAGAATATAGATGAGAAGAATACTTGTTGGAAATTTTACCTATCCAGGACAAATCAATGCAATTGAAGTGGTTGGCTTTAATTTCTGAGAATAACTGCTGTTTTCCAATATAATTATTGTGTACTGATTCTCTCGAAAATCCTAGATGTCGGTCTTACATCTCGCGTCTTCATAATTATTGGCATTTGACTAAAATCCGAAACAAAACAAAACAAGGTGGCAGTGGGAACATTTACATTTACAAAAATCTGAAATTAAGCAGTGTTACCATACATTTTCTGTCACCCAAAAAAAAAAAAACAATCGTACATATTAGAAACGCAATGGTTACCGAAATCTCCAGTCCAGGAAGTCGTTTCCAGTACAGTACAGAGAGTCTTTTCCAGTACAGTATAGAAAGTTATAGCAAAATCTGAAAATTCAATAATATGCTTTTGTAACAACACCCTGTTTTCCTTAGACTTTCCTATTAGTATGTATGATGGTCTTCTATGCAGAGGGTACTTGAAAATGCTACTGTTATATACCGTCAGCTAAAAGCCCAATAAGAGTCAAAAAGCCCGACTAAAAAGGAACATATTTTTCATACCGACAAGAAATTTCCCTGTATTTTTAAGCACGGGTATATTAAGTAGAGTTTTGCGTGTAAAATATATACGTCATTTTTATTATTATCGATATTACTTTTGAAGGTAAAGGGATGAAATAAAGTGAAATGACAAATTTAAACATTGTTTTTGAACCCAAACGTATACCTAGTATTGTAATTAAATGTAGGTAGACATAATTTGTTCGGTAAAACTGAATTATCACTAAATTAGGTACCGATCGTAAGGATCAATGAGTTGCGTAAAAATGCATTTCCGGGTGCTAACAAAACTGAGCCGATGATTTATGTGTTTTTTGATACATTAGTCGATATTTAACAGGTGTCGTTAAATACTTAATATTACCAGTCCTAGAGTTATTTTTGGGGCATTTAGCATTTTCATATGCATTAATATTGTCAGTTCGGGAAAGATCTACATAATTCTACATTAGCGCCATTGATTAATCTCGAAGACTTGAAGGTTAAGGTTTTGTTTTCATCGTTAATAAAGCAGTATTAATTGGACAACAGGTGTCTAATTGAACCCACGTGATCCACAGCAATTGGAGTCATAATAATAATTGTGGGATAATAAATGGTTAATGGTGAATACAAGATCCCCAGAAATTTGTATTGAAGTTTGAAGGTTAAGATTGTGTTTTCGCTGTTAATAAAGTAGTATTAATTGGACAACATGTGTCCAATTGAACCCACGGGAATCCGCAGCAATATAAATGATGCTTATTCGCAACTAATCTATAATTTTTAGAATCTATGATAATTCTACGGAAATCTGTTATAGGGAATTGAAAGTGATTATTTTCAACTAAATTCGGATTTTTTGTACTAAAATGTTATAAAAACATTAATACAGTTTTAGGCAGTCCGGAAACTACTGAACCTTGTACATTATAGCAACACTTTCAACAACCGAATGTCAATTTCTATGCCGACAGAGATCTCAGGTAATATTACAGAAATAAAAAAAATCCGGTAAAAGTTTACCCATTTAGAGTACCGAAACGTCGAACTTACTTGAATAGTTGAAAATTGAAACTTCAACTAATTCAAAACTCTAACAATAACTTTCTTAGTTATTTGAACGGGTTCATGTCGTTTCAATATCGAATGAAAATCTGGTGTATCAATACGACTTCTCAGTTAAAAGATGTTCTCTATTAGTTTAGTCATTTTAGTTACAAGTTAGGGAAATAATGCAATATGCGTAAAAAATTAACAAAAAGTATCTGAAAGGACACGAAACAGAACTGGAACTCTCTTTACCAACAATTTTATTAATAATTTTAGTATTGTTAATAAAAACTCTTCACTAATTTTTTCAGTTGTATATGCTAATACAAGTTTTGTCTCTCTATTAAAAACTATTAGAAACAGTGTTATTTGTAATTGGAAAGGAAATTTTGTACAGCGGAAGGTGCTTATTAATTGTAAAATACAATGAACGTATTACATTCTATATTAGAGAAACCTCTAGACCTCTAAATGTTCGAATTAATGAACACCAATTAGCAAATATTACATTAGAACTGAAAATGTTGGCCCAAAAAGTTAAATGTAATGTTTATTTTTGTTGAAGAAGTATAAAAATGACATGTCTGCCTTTCTTTTTATTTTCTTAAATTTCTTATAAAGAGCTTATTAGATTTTATTTTCCACATACACAACCTTTGAAGATGAACACTTTGTAATCGAAACACGTGTAACAGTAATAACTGGTTTCTCACAATATTGGCACCTTTAATTTCTTCCTTTCGCGGCAACATATTACAGTATTTGGATTCTTATTTACAGTTACATCATGCGGGGTTCTTTGAAAGAAAGATGGAATTTTCAGACTAATAATGTTCCCCTACGAGCTTTTTTAAACCCACGCTTTCGTCTTCTTAAAATTTAAATATCTCCCGTTCATATTTAACGTAGAGAAATGAGGATGTGCTCATTTCACGCTGAATTGTATGTAGATTAAAAAACCAAGAAATAAGTAAAAAAAGTCGGCAAAATTTCATCTCCCAATTTGCAGGGTACGGTCCCAAACTCATATATCTTATTTATTTCCTCATTTTCCTTTCGGTGATATACATGTCTCCTAACAATTTGTTCGACGATATATTATTCATAGAATCAGTGCTATTTTGTATATGCAACTTGGTCCCACTTACGTATAGAAACTTTTTCCGTTAGGTATTATTAAAAAAAAAACCACAACTTTTGGACTAATATAAAATATTTTGTTCCGTATACTTAATTTTTCGTAGGCATTAGTATGTTTGTCGTGTTATAGCATTTATATGAATATTAGGAATAATAAAACAATTACTTACATAAGCCATGTTTTACAAACATGAGTCTGGGATAAGTAACATAAACAGCAGCAGCCTATATTCAGATTTCGGGCGTTTGAGGTATCAAAATGTTCGAGCTTTCAAAAAATTGCCGGCGAAATTCAAAAAAGCTTTCATAAAAGAAAATATGCAACCTATTGGATGTTTTTTTGTGTGAACTTGAACCTGAAGGATAACCCTTTAATAGCTGGTGTGATGAGATGACAAAATCTATCAGGGCGGTAAAAAATTCAATATTGTGGAGGTATTTACAAAAATCAACTAATTTGTATCAAAATTGGTTGATGGGGGATTTTTGGGGCCAGGTTTACTAAATTCAAGATGTCGGCTCCAGAATGGCGGGCAAAATTTTCACACATCAACCGATTTACTGAAAATTTATTCAGGCGGTTTTAAGGTTGTTGGTAAGGGCCAGATTTTGCAATTTTTTCCGGATCATTGATTGGCCATATTTAATTTCAACAGCAACTCCAAAGACCCACATATATCAAATTTCAGGAATATCGGTTGACTTTTGAATTTGATTTATCCTCCACCTTGGATCTGCCCTCTTGAATTTTGTACACCCGCCCTGGGATTGATGGCCCCAAAAACTCCATGTACCAAATTTAGCACAATTTAGTTGATTATGCAAAATACCTGCACCATATTGAATTTTTTATCGCCATGATGGACTTTGTCATCTCATGACACCAGCTAATAAAGTGTGACTTTCCGGTTCAACTTCACGCAAAAACCGACCCAACAGGTAGCGTATTTTCTTTTCTGAAAGCGTTTTTTATCTTATAGTTGTATTTTCCCCCTTTCTAGCCGCCATATTGGAGTCGTCATTTTGAATTCTTTGAAAACTCTTTTCCAGTCCAACATTTGGATACCTAAAACGTCAAAATCCATCTTCCCAAATTTTGGCTATGCAGGTGATCCGGGTAACATGAAACATGTCATATATGGGTACGTTTTCTACAAATTTTATCCAATCAACTTAAAGTTTAAAAAGCTCAAAACCTTAATGCGAAAGAATAATCCATTTAAAAGAGAAAAAGAAGCTCTTTTATTATTATTATTCTCTATATATTGATATACTCTAATATTTATTAGGATATTATAAAGTAGTGCAACATTTTACTTATAAAATTTTTACAGATGCCTAAATAATGAGATTATTGATTTGTTATACTATATTAGGTGCTATGAAAATATATCGATAAAGTGATGTTTGATGTGTAGACAGCATATAATTTGGTCGTGGATTTTATTTATGAAAATAAAAGTCCAAAGGAAATTATAGCATATATATTTTCGTTTCTATTTTCCATACGTCACTCTCAAAGAGAAGAGCTACAGAGTGTGCCAAAGAAATAGACATACTTACATTCATAAGTGTACATATTCGACAAACATAACCGTTCTTCGGGAAATAAGCTCAACCATGCATTTTATTTTTTACATATAAAATAAACGGGTCAAATTGCAGTTATATTTGGTTTAATGGGAATGGAAGGAATCCCGGTTGACCTCCATCTTGATAATAAGCATATAATCAATACCTACCGAATACTATTAATACAAAAGTCTGAATGCTTGTTTGGAAAAATGTCATCAAAACTTCCATTCATTTAGGTTTTGGGAAATCGTGAATACAATTTTCTTATGTAAGTTGAGGTTCATTGCATCTTAAAATGAAACAATTAACCATATTGTTTTAAAGTTAATTATATATTAAATGTTCTTACTGAAGACATTTCTGCATTTGCGGTAGAATTTTCGTGTTTTTAACCTTGTAAGTAATTCAAAATCAAAGCGAAAATTTTTTAGAAAAAAGCCTCGAAAACAACACTAAACGATTGACAACGACTCCAGACTCGGAGTTGAAACGTCTCCATACACAGATAAGTATTACACAATATACAATACATTACTTATATACAGGAATACTGGTTGATCATTTTATAGACATCTCTTTCTCTCAGAAAAACTGTGAGGAAGAATCTCTGTACAGACAACCAGTAATCCGGGCAATTTTACGAAATTGCCTTACTACACTTTGTTCTACATATACAATTTTTTAAATACTTATCTGTTACAGGAAAAAATTTGGAGGAGAGAAAACCCATGAATAGACAAAATAATTTTTAACCTTGTATTTTTCACGAATCGAAAAATACCAAAGTTTACGAAAACAACCAAATATTCAAGACAAATAATGCACAAACAAAGTTAAAACTCTGACACATTATATAAATATTGTCGTCCTGTTTCTGTTTAAATGGAACTAATAATATGACAATAAACATTGATCTTCTATGTTATAATTAATTTACTTATGTTTTTAAATAATAACTGAGTAAAGAACTATAAATATTATCTAAAAACTGTTAAAAGTAAATAAAAGTAGTTGAAATGCGGTATATTAATTATTTTCTTATTTTGAAATATTCCCAGAATTCCATAACGAAATACTATATTATTATTTTATGGTCAACAGCATGTTTGTACACTACGTTGCACCGGAATTATATCAGAAGATTAACTCTTACCCCAATACTAATTTGCAAATTATGTTTCTAGAGCAGCTTGGATATATATGTTGAAAGATAAGCCCTTTACATCAATGGGAGTACTCGTTAAACTTTGTAAGAGCTTCAAGAGCAGAGCCATTAGCCAGGATCGGCGTGTTAGAACAAGTTGTTTAAACAATATGAAGGTGTCCGAGTTGATTTTTTTTTAATTTGTGTAGACATTCTCAATTATAAATATAATTCATCTGTATCTATCTCAATTTACCTACTTGACACTAAATTAAAACAATTATATAACAATAACAATATTTTAATTTAATTATTATTTTTGATTTTCTTATAGTTTATTTTGAAGATATTTTTTTGAATAACACCAATTTTGAGATTAAAGACTGTTTAGTTAATACCAAGCGTTTCAAGGTCTAGGTGACATTGTTGTCAAGAGTATGATAACAATACATACATTTTAAGTTAAAAAATCTTAATTTCAAATTATGTGTTATTGTTTTCTGAAAAAGTGAGCATCAAGATATAAATATTTGTATATTTAAGTCACAATAATTAATTTAGTGTTAGTTTAAATTGAAAATCACAGGGTTAGTTTTAAGTGTACTTGTTAGGCATAATTTAACTAATACTACAAAAAAACTTAAATTTGGGTGAAATACTTTACTATTAATGCTATAATACCGATACGATAAGGTGAGTCACTACCTACTACCTCAAAAGGCTAATTACAGAAATCATTTTTGATTTCGGATGTTGCAATTCCTTCTAAATATACTGCAAAAATGTAAAATTACCTACTTAATATTATTTGTATAATTATTGAATATTATCTTTGTTAAACAGGTTAAATCTTAAAACAAAAATAAAATCATTGCATCTAATTTTATAGTTGTTTTCAATTTGAATTTCAGTTGAATATATGCTCTTCAAGCTGATGATGATCTTGTGAGAATACTTTACAAACAAAACAAAACACTGTTTACATTACGCGGTAATTCAATTACGGAGTATACGTGGTACCCAGAATAACAGCAACTCTTAACATAACCACAGAAATATTTATTTTCTACATATTTCATTATAAAACAAACACGTTCTATTTAAAATATAAAGTTTTGGAAATGATTTCTACCATTAGTTTTGTAATAAAGGGTGCAAACAGGATTAAAAGTTAACTTCAATTCATAGCTTCACTGGTTAGAATTAGAAAATTTCTTTCAATACACTTTATATAACATCTAAAAAACAACCCTTAAACCCATTCTCTCAGAACTACGTGACTAGGTAGTGTGATGTCGTTCTGCTTCACAATCATGTTACTTTTTGACCAACATATTTTAGAACATAAAGTTAACACTTAGAAAAAAGTATTAATGTTATAATACTCAGTAGTCACAGATCCTTACGATATGGAAAATTTAGATAAATATAAAAAAGGCTGAAAAAGATGTGTTATCTACGAACAGATATAAGCTTTTCTTGAAATTTGGTAATAATTTCACACCCAATAAATACCTGAGAATTAATAAGAACATTTGTACTAACAAGTAGTGCTGTTACTATTTCTTGAAGTGATGATTGTTTGTTTTTATTTGAAACACTTAATTCGTAAACACGAACAAGACATACAAAATCTTATATAGGTTTTCGGTTGCTGTACAGTTAGTTATTGTTGCTACATAACTACGTAACAACATATAGTAAACATGTTTTCCTTATATCATCAACTGTAGCATATTGAACTAATCATCCACAATAGATCATACAATTTCTAAAAACATAAAGTCGTAGGATCTCAGAGCATATTACACAAATTCATCTAAAACTAATTTTGTTAACAATATATCCAACTTATTTTTGTTTTTCAATTTTATCATTCAGATTTGGGAATATCTGACAGTTCCAAATGGACGAAATTCTTGTTCGGTTCTACTACTCATAGACTGGGAAATGTGACAGTCAGGATATTTCTCATTTAATATTCTGCATTTCACGTTTTTTTCACTCACTAAAATTAATATCAATAGCTCAATTCTTTAGATCTCAGATAGGCTATAAAAACATCCGGTTTTACTTTTTAGCAAAAAGAAAACCTATTCTAGTAAAACGTCCCATGTGTTTGACACGAGGTCTACTTCAAAAATCAGAAATTTTTATACTGCTAAATTAAAAATCCTTTTAAGCTGGCTATAATATGTTACCCCTATTATTACGGTTAGTTATTACTCCTAGTGGGTTGAAGGGGTAGTTGTGTAATGTTAATCCAAAAGTGTAGTTTCATTTATAAAAATTGACCGGACTCAGGGTTTTTATGTACATTCATAATTATGTAAAAACTGAATTTTTCCTTTACTTTTACTTTTTGATATAACACAAAATGTTGTTATGTTATTATTGGATATCTCCATATACGTTGTGATTTTCAGCAGTATATTTAATGAAAGAATCTTATTCCACTGTGAGAAGCAATTTCACGAACATTTTAATTTTTGATGTTTTAATCAAATACTAAAAAAGAATGCATTCGAGTTTGAAATTTTGTGCAGCGGTTTTATTATAATATTCAAAAGAACATGCAGTTTTATTCGTGTGAATTTAACTTAATTACTAAGCAAGTGCCCGTGTATAGAAGCCCGGGGTAGACTATTTAAATCCATTTGAATTTTCCTATTTATTACAGAAACTACTGAGAGTGTAAAATAATAAAATTTTCGCAAGTGAAAATTATTGGATTTTCTGTAGTTGTATGATGAAAGCAGGCAAACTAGAAGTAATGAAAATTCAAGCAAAAATATTACTAGCTGTACCGAGTTTAAATAGATGAGACGGTATGGAAGCTATTCATTTTAGTGAAACACCCAAATAACAAGACCTGACTACGTAAAATATAACTTCTGAATATACAAATAACTGTCAGTCGTATTTCTTTTTGCTTCATAGTGCTCAAAAAATACAATTTCTTTGTCTGGAGTTTTTCATAACGTACAATGGATACTTAATTAAAGTCAGACGCAATGTTTTGGTAAATAAACTGTACACAGTTGCAATGCTTTTGCTATGGAGTCGTAGACAATTGAAAAAAAACTATTTGCACCGTACAAATTAGATAACGGACATGGCATGTAAAAGGTAATAATAATGATGTGAATTCCAAAAAGTTTTTCATAATTTTTTGTAAATATTCTGTAAAACAAAAATGTGAATATCAAGTATTTGTTGTAGAAACGTTTAGAGAACACCCAAAGCATAAAATACCACATTGTAAAAGGTGGTATTCCTAATTTGCTGTTTTATACTGTGTTTGTCAAATTATCATCATACAATATTACGATTGTTATATATAGTAAGTTCCTAAAGAAACGGATACATTCATTTCATGTAATTACGAACTTAAACGTAAACTCCTGTAACAGTTCATTTTATACATGAAACTATTCCCTTAGAATAAAATTATTCAATTGCACTTTCAACCCCCCAGGAGTAATATCTCCCCAAAAAATTACCATGTCATAGTGAGCTTAAAAGGCTTTTCAATTCTGTATTCACCAATATAGGACTTTTCAATTGTTGGACGGATACCCTAGAAAAAAAAAATTATACAAACACAGTTACTTACGAGTTATAAATACTAGTGGTCGAAGTTCGACCCTATTTCATGAAATTGTAAAAAGTATATTTTTATAAGAAATACTTTTAAGAAATAAATAACCCCCCCAATTTTTGGCAGGATCCGCTCCCGGCCAACTGTTCAATATGGTAATTGGAAGATTGTTCTTTGCAACCCAAAAGTTTTTGTCATTTGAGGTTTCAATCGAGTTCATGAATATTAAAGAAAACAGATGACCAACAACCCTATGAGAACTTCAATATTTAATACATTCACTATTGTCCGCTGACTGACAATTTTTTACACAACACTTTCGGGAAGATTGTGATAATAATATATTATTCAAATAATTAAAATCACATTAAAAACAATATTTAATATGAAAGTTGCAGCAACGCGTCCAAAAAATCAATACTGATCTACTATTTTACCACAATAACAACGCTTTATGTTGACCTATCCAAGATAGTCTTCGCATGATGGTCTGAAAGAGCGTTAGGATGTCACTGTCAACTAATCTAATCTAATCATAGAGCTTGCTTGTACTTCCTGGCAGCAGCAATGCACAAATATTGTGTCAAGGCAAAAGGGTATTTCACTAAATTAAGGGCTGCATTCAAAGAGCTACTGTGCAGTATGTAGTTCATTGGCTGCACCCTCCAATCGTGTGAAATAGTCTCTTGCCCTCTGATAAATTATTAAGATAATATTAGCATTCTGCATTGAAGATCGTCAGTAGCTACTAAACAAAACAAAAATAAAGCAAATCGGTTGAGAGGCAGATGAGGAAATGGTACTTAACCGTTTTGTCTTTGCTTATTTATACATAGATCAGGACCTATTCAAATTATCTTTTTGTGATATTTAAGATGGTAAGTATCCTTTTAAAGTGAAAGTTTTGGCTGGCATAAAAAATAACAGAATAATTGGACCATATTTTTTGAGGGGGCATTAACTGAAGCGCGGATTTTTTACAAAATGTTATAATACCTAAATTCAGACAAGTTATTTCAGATACTGTTAACCCGTCAGACATTAATAGAAACATATGGTTTGAACAAGATGGAACTATATTACATCATGCAGCGGCAATATGAGCCAATCTCAATTAAGTTTTTACGCAGTTGTGCAATCTGCATGACCCCACTGGATTATTTTTTGAGAGCCTACTTAAAATCAAAAGGTGTTATATTGCTGAATAAAGAAGTGAAAACTCTATTAAGCTCTGTATGCTACTTCTTTTCATCTAATTTTATTTAGGGGTAGTTATTATCCCTAGGGAGGTGAATAATTTTACACAAAAAGTGTAGTAGAGTAGTAACAGTTGTAGTGTGTTAATGAAAAATAGTGTAGGTTTTCGACAAGTGATATAAAAATAATATTTTTATAACAAATTTGATACGAGATCTTATGATTTATAATAAATTTAATTTGGAAAATTATAACATTATTAAATATTGATCATCTCTTCTACAAAGTTTGACTTTTGTAAAATTATATTAAATCACTAAATGTAGGATATCTTTAGGTTTTTTTTCCTATAAGCGCCTAGGTATTTTATAAAATATCTAAATGCCTTACATATTTAATGAAATAAATTATATTATTATACAGCCTCAAGAAAATAATTTAAACATTTTCTACAACTAGAATTTAAAATCTTTGTTATAAATTTTATTTCAAGAACTTCCGTCAATACTATACAATTTTATGTAAATAATATGATATGGGTGCTTTTAGAGGAAAGCTTTTTCCATAAGGCAACACTGCTAGTTACAATAGCACGCACCAACAAAGTTCCAATTGCACAAATGTATTAAATTATTTTTCTTTATTTCATTTTAAAGTTATACAAACGGTATAAAACTGATGCTATTGCTTCGTACCTTGGCGAAAATTTACATCTCCGTCTATAAATCAATCCAGTAACAAAATAACGCGGACGTCATAGAACAATCGAGACTTGCCAAGAAAAACCGAAACAGCAAAGGGCTACATTACTGGAATTATCTAGAAAAGCCCAAATGTCGGTAAAAAAAGGAAAGATATGGGGGAGGGATTTTGCGGGAAGTTTGTAGTACCTCTGTGTTAACTATATAGGAACTATTTTCGATTATAGTAGTACTATTCTCAGAAGGTCGAGTGTGTATAGAAATACACACTCACTCACACAAATGAATTACAGTGCAAGTGAAATGTATTTAAATTGAACCCAAGTATAGTACACGAGTTTTTAATATATATTGATATTGATATATATATATATATATATATATATATATATATATATATATATAGAAATGTCTCATTGAGCCTCAGGTCAAGCGTTCATATCAAGATTTTCAGAATTATTCGTAAACAGTTGAAGTTCTATATTATAGTAAATCTGAGGAATGTTGATTACAAAATGGTCTATTCACTAATTAAAATACCTTGGATGGCATATTTCCAATTGCTCACAGTCAAGTGTGAAAAGTTGTATTAATTTCAACTATTGAAATTATGTTTTAAAGATGTTTCATTTCAGGCATCAAATGCAATTTATTTTAGTCCACAAAACTGTTTTTAATTGTTTATCATTTACATCGGTACAATATTAACTTTTTATCAATTACATCGTCATACTGTTAATATTGTGTTTTATAATAAGGGTTGTAGGGTTCTTTCCATACATACCGTTATGTTTCAAACTTCGCTTATTCCTACGACATTCATCTTCTTTCATGTCATATTTAATGTCACTCGGTATTTCATCCTATTTGATCTGCGAACTGAAATAGGTTGAAGCTATTTGCGTCAAAAGAAGTTTCGCTCGTGGTTATCAACATGTTTTTTGGGAAACTTAATGACTACATTATATATTATATTCTTTGCTTTAATTTAAAAATCGTATAATAGACGTCTTGATTTAAAATTTGAATCACTTTATGTTAGGTTTAGTGTAGATAAAAAATACCCTTAAACTCGACAACTACTATTTTTTAAATAACTAATTTTTATACTTTATTTTTACTATTTTTGGAAATAACGCCGTACTTGAGATTAAACACTAATGGAATTATAATAATAAGTAATTTGAATTAGGTTTTGAAAATAATTCGTTTTTTTTTATCTGAATTGTTTATCATGACTATTATTGGTTACTGCTTTTAATTATATTAAATTCGTTTACTTGTAACAAGTCGACAATAATAGAGATTTTGTATATAACTATCCTATATGTTTCTAATTTAAATCTTAAAGTTGTCTTTGACAACTTCAAATTTACATTTTATTGTAATTCCATTACAATTCAATAAAAAACAGAATTCCAGTAAATAGCTTCAGATATGCTAATGATACATCGATTCTAGCAAATAGACTGGAAGACTTACAAGACATTACAGTATCAACACACTAGGAAAAGAGTTTGGTCTAACAGTTAATATGACAAAATCAAGTTATGGTTATTAGTAGGCAACAATATAATCAGGCCCAAATAGTAGTTGATAATAAATTTATAATATGAGCAAACTTGGTCGTCCCATAAGTCATGAGATAGATAGCGACCAGGTAATCAAAATGACAAAAACAAAGTTTGTTAGTTTGAGAAATATTTATGTCCTAGAGAAGAGCACCCTTACACACCTAATGTTATTAGTATTAAAATGCCATATATAGCACACGACACAAAACGAAGGTGAAACATGGTAACCGAAAATAAAACCATAAAATAGTAGTGCACTTGAAGTGTGCATAATTCGTAAACTCTTAAAAATTGCCTCGATAGATCGAATAACAAATGAAATACTAAAGTGACAACAACTCATAAAAACTGTCTCATGTTTGGAACATGTACCCGAAACAATAATATCAGACATTGAGAGTTTTTTGATTATGAAGTGACAAATCTCAGTTACAATTTTTTTGTTTAATCATCGTCACTTTTACCACTTTTCACAGTTTAGATTTATTTAGCAAAATACTTATCAATGATTTTCAATTAACAAATATTTTTTTCATGTGCTCAACATAATATTTCATTATTAAATTGATATATGTACTACTAGTTTGACAGTTATAAATGTTATCAAAACCTCTGTAATTATAATATACTGCAAAATTCAATAAATTATTCTTTATGGAAAAACGGGTTGGGCAATTTTGACGATTTAAACTGCATTATATTAAGGAACATTACAGAAAGGTACCATAACATTGTCTATAACATGAGATTTATGGTTTGACAGAAAATCAGAAAAAAAGTAAGTGCGTTTCAATGAATCTTCACTGTTTCCTCTAAAACGGCTCAAGCAATTTGTATATTATAAATTGTATTCTACAAAGATATGTTTAAACTTCATTTCGTATATTATTCTATAACGTAAAACATACCATTTTTCTGAAAATCGGAAAAACATGTGAAAAAAAACTGTAAACAGCGATGTAAATGTCAAATTTTCATCATAAATATCTAGTGTCAAGATATGCCATGAATGTCGTACAGGATGTAATGGTTTTCATTTTGATTCATTTGAAGTCAGTTTCTTTTAGAGACGAAGTTAAGTCACGGGGTTATAGTCACGTGATATGGCAGAAAATAATCCAATAGTTTATCGAAACGAAAATTTGTTATGCCGGCGATCTCTTCTATATGGTATAGAGTTGTAGGTGTGTGTGAGTGCGTGCCTGTTATATGAGTTGGTGGAATTGAATTAGTTATAGGGGAAGGTTGCTTAAGTCGTATCGCAGCCTAAGTCGTACCTTAGTTGTTTCGTTAACTAGAATACACTATAGGCAACTTAAAATACTGCATTCGCGTAGCAGAAGGTCATATTTAGTGCACATTCAATAGTCCGTTCCCACCGAATATGTTTAGAGAGGTTATGGAAATAATTCGTTTCGTCCCTCGTTCCCATTAATTTTATTGTGTACTTTGGAAGCAACTAAAGTAAGTAAAAGTCAACTAAATATTTGTTTAATGTTAAATATATGTTATACATCTATCCAGTTATTGATTCACACATGGATTTTGTAAAATCTTTACTCTGATATATTTATTAAGGTTATTTGAAGTGGGCATCACATGTTTCTTAAGTCGTACTCACATGTACCGGTGGTACGACTTAAGTTTCCTTACATCTCACGATATCTGTGTAGAAGAAATGTATTTTGATTTTCTTATTTTTAATTACAGATCCAACAAAATGTCAAAAAGAGTATATAATAACTGGAAACAAGAGGATATGGAGGAGGCATTGAATAAATTGCGAAATAATGAAATGGGATTTAATGAGGCACACAGGACCTATAACATCCCTAAACCAACTCTCCGCCGTCATTTGCGTGGATTAAATACTCATACAAGCTTTGGTAGACCAAAAGATCTACCAAAGGAAATGGAAAAAGAATTAACTGAACATGCTCTTAGGCTGGAACATTCTTTTTTCGGGTTAACGGTCAAGGATTTGAGAAAATTGGCATATCAGTTGGCCGAAAAATATAACTTAAAACATCGATTTAACTGCACAAACGGGATGGCAGGGAAGAAATGGTATTATAAATTCATGAAAGACAACCCATCCTTGTCTCTACGAGTTCCAGAAGCAACGTCTATGGCAAGAGCTACTGCCTTTAACAAAGAACGAGTTTATTTGTTCTTTGATAAATACGAGCAAATATTAGACAAATACAACTTTACTGCCAATCAAATATATAATATGGATGAAACCGGCTTATCAACAGTACACAAGCCTTCAAAAATTATTGCAGCAAAAGGAAAGCATCAAGTGGGTGCAGTAACAAGTGGAGAAAGAGGAATGACAACAACATGCATTTGCACCATGAATGCAGCAGGCGAATTTGTACCGCCAATGTTAATTTTCAAACGTGCACGTATGAATGATCACTTGAAATCAGGAGCGCCACCCGGAAGTGTATTTGCGTATTCAAAGAACGGATGGATAACTTCAGAACTTTTCCTGCAGTGGTTAAAACATTTTATTACCTATACACGGTTAGTGAAGAGTGAGCAAAGGCAGGTTCTTCTTCTATTAGACGGTCATTCTACCCACACAAAAAATATTGACGCCATCATACTTGCTCGTGAATATGGTATAATACTACTTTCGTTCCCTTCTCACACAACACACCGCCTTCAGCCATTGGATAGGTCCTTTTTTAAATCACTAAAAACTTATTATAACGAGGCATCATCAGTTTGGCTGAGATCACATCCTGGTGAAACAATTAAGCAATCCAACGTTTCGGAGTTATTGGGCACTGCTTATCCAAAATCAGCTCGCATGGAAATCGCAATGAATGGCTTTAGATGTACAGGATTATGGCCATGTAACAGATATGTCTTTAGAGACGAAGACATTTCTTTTAGTAAGGACAATGTTGTATTACCAAAACCTACTTCTTCAGTCCAAAATACGGAATGCGAAAAAATTGATTCTGCGGAAGAGACTGAGAAATCTCTTCCAACAACTTCATGGACGCCTTCTCAAGTGATCTCACAAATTGATATTAAAACTCTTCCAATTGAAAATTCTACCGATGATTCTATTATTACCTTGCGGCCTGACCCTGCTGATAATATAAAAGAAAACTTAAATGTGATTTCTCCAGTGCCATCCTTGACTGACACATCGCGTAAACGCGTTTTCACTATAGAATTAACGGCTTCTCCGTATAAAGATTACCTCCAAACATGTCTAGAACAGAAAAAGGCTTCTGTGAATCGCAAAATAGTTGCAGAAGAATTCAAAAAGAGAAAAAATAATGATAAGGACTGATATTGTACCCTTTGCGAGGAGGATAGGAAGGAAGATATGATTCAATGCCTAAAATGCAAAATTTGGATGCATGACAAATGTGCTGGGGTGTCAAGACGAATTAAAAAATTCATTTGTATTAATTGCAAATAAATCAATTATTTTTTAACTACTATATAATCTCATTTTTATTTTATTTTAGCATAAGTACGACTTAAGGTATCGGAGGTACGACTTAGGAAACCAGTTTCCTAAGTCGTACCGATTACAATATTTTTGAAATTAGACGTTTAAAAGAAATGTAATCAAAATTGTACAATATTTTTATACAAATAAAGCCAGTATTTACTGATGTTCAGTCTCATAACTGACAATTTTGTTAAAAAATTTCCAATTTAAAGTCAATTTTGTTTTAGGGGTACGACTTAAGCAACCTTCCCCTACAGGGTGGTGATAAAAATATTGTATTGGGTTGCACATAAGTAGTAGCGTACACAAGGTGGTTGAAATAAGAGTTATGGGATGGAGATTAATGACAGTTATACAGAAGGCTTCAAAAAATGTTAGAAGCAGTTGAATATAAAGGATGGTTGAAATATTAGGTGAAGTCCAATGACAGTTATACAGGGCAGTTGTATAGTGTGGAACATAAGTAGGTGTTTGAAGTAAGGGTGGAGTAAAATTATTGTTATTCAGAGTGTATCAAAAATGTGTTATATAAGCATGATCATCATAGCTATACAGGAATAATAATAGAAATATAGAAACAGTCGATAGTGTGGAACGGATCTATATTTATACAGGGTGGTTTTAAAAATACTAGGACCGTTACAATATTCTGTTGAGTTGAATTATAGTTGTACAGGGTGGTTCAGAAAATGATAGACAAATAAGTTATATAGTGGTGACCAATACAGAGAAACATATACACTGTGGATGCAATATAGAGTGAGTTAGAGTTACACTTATAGAAAGTGGTCCAAATAATAAAACAAATAAAAATAATTAAAATACATTTGGAAAATATAGAAAAAGAATACAATTAGAGAGGGAGTAAGCGAGAGGAAGAAAGAGAGAAATAAGAATACACTAAAATTTTCAATAGAATTGTACCTTAAATCAGTTATAAAAGAAGATATGTATGAAAATAGTGACTGAATGCACACGGTTTCTAAACGATTGTAATTTTAACTCGGTTCTTTTTTAAATATAAATTATTATTCTATAATTGGTATTGGCTTACTTTCTAAAATTTAAATCTCAGTTAGTTCATCTCTTTTTATTTAAAATTCTAATCTCCTTTGACTTTTTTTCTTTGAACTCCACTGTTGTACTTCTATAAACATTAATTTTTTATATAAAAAGTCTCATTGTCGAAATTATGTTGCTAGGTAGACAGAAGTGTTTATAATTGGTTAATTACTATAATTTTCACGGTAGGCTGCTTGGGAAATGGTAAACACGTAACAGTATCAATATTTGTCCAAGTTCTGGGACAATTTCAGCGTTTAAAAGAATCTGTTTTCATTAATCAATCAACGTCGTTGTCCGACAATTCACTCGCTAGAGGCAATCCTCCCAACTGCTGGGCATATGGCAATGATAATGCAGTTACATCTGCATTTTAAATTAATCAATGAGATAATAGATTATCTAAGTAAATTAATTTGATGGAATTGTGAAACTGTTTCAAGTTAAAGTTAGATGTATCATTTGACAATATGGAAAAATTGATTAGGATAATTATCAAGTTATAGAATTTTCTGAACAGACTTGCTCTTATTTAAAAATTATTTAGGAATAGCTGCCACATTTGATGAAAAATTTTGCATATTTCAAAAGAATGAAGTTTTTTGTCAATTCTGTTAAACGAAAAATGATATCATTAATTAATAATACTTAAGACAGAATTTAACACAAAACTATCGTTAACAATCAGTTCCAAATAATGTACACACCCACGACAAGCAAATTGCTATAATGATTGTCCTGACAACTGGTCAAAACAAGAATGACCTTAAAATAATATAGAAAATCTAAACAATAACAAATGAATAAATACTCATATATTGCTCAAAACTAAAAGTGTAATAATTTTTTTAATGGACAAACGATGATACTTCTGAATATACGAATAAATGAATAAACAAATGGCAATTAGGGAAATATAAAATTTTTAAACATGGAAGTTATTCAAAAATTTTATATAAGAGAAATTGAAAAACACCGAAAATTAATTGTTTTCCCTGATTTTGTTAACTGAATAAGATGCGTCACCTGTTTATCCATTTAAACGAAAATTTACCATTTCTAATATTTTCGTAATCAACCTTGTTTTGGTCAGTTCAAGGGTTCTTCATAGGTTCCTGCTTATTATACCATTAGTGGGATCACTTAAACCTATGTGATTTTCATTACATTTACGAGGTATGTGGATTATCTACCACATACCTCGTAAATGTAATGAAAAGCTCATAGGTTTAAGTCATCCCACTAATGATTTCTATTTTCGTTCAACTAGAAAACAAATTACTGTTTAAAATTTTTGGGAAATTACTGTATATTCCCAAACGTTTCGGAGTCTAGGTCAGACCCCGTTGTCAATGGTAAAGAAACTATGAAAAAAGGCACAATTCTAAAATGTAAAATTAAAATGTTTCTTTGCAATTGACAAAGGGGTCTGACCTAGACCCCGAAACGTTTGGAAACATACAGTAATTTCATGACTTGTGTTGTTATTTCTCAAAAAAGTGCTTAAACATTGAAAAATATGCCTCAAATATCCTTCAGAAAACAACCAGGTTACTATTAACAAACGAAGTTTATATAGACTACTGTGGGAGTGAATCAGTTAAATCAATCTAATTTTACAGTCGACATTGTCAAATTACATTGCAATATTTTTTTTACAGCGTGGTGGTTAGTAGATCAGGATACAATGGAATCTATAGAGATCGTTTAGCTGAATTTTGGAAAAGCATTTGATCTGGTGCCAAAAAATCGACTCTTGTATAAACTAGTACACTAACAAACAGAAGTTTCAGCTTTAGAGATGGTTAGTTTAGTTGCTGATTATGTTAATCAATCACGAAATTAGTTATGATTATGTCCTTTGGAACAATAATGTATTGGGATATTTCATAAGCTTTTTCTTAGGGTTTTCCTTATGACTTTTGGTGATGTCGTACATAGGAGCGCCAAATAAAATTCTGACTCGAATTCTTCCAATTTGAAAGATTTATTATTTTCATATCAATTTTAGAAAATTTTATCTGCTTCCCTCGTTCAAGTTAAAAATAGTTTATGGTTTACTATGGTTCTCCTTTGAATTAAAGTGTCAACTAAAGGGGTAAGATTCAGTGATCTCGGTAGTCAGAGTGTGAGTCCACGCCATCCAGTCCATTGTCAGTACAGGTAAAAGCGTCCATTAAATAATTATATCACTTAAATGCATAGTGAAATAAAGGTACGTTTGGTTAGAAAAATATGTCTTGATAAAATCCTTATATATGATTCATAGTTATAGCAGTTATTGCAGCTGCTGTTGTAGTCTTCACTAAACAGAAGTATTTTTCGTCAATTAAATTTCAGTCAAATCATATGCGGCATAGAAGATAATTACTAAATAGATCTGCTCAGATATTTAACTTATCGGGAACTTGTGCATGGCGTTTACGAAAGACATACTAATAACTGTCATTATGACGGTGAACGGTACCGTTAAAGTTCGTGAACCATTTGAGTTTCTATGAAATTTATTCTTTTTAAGTATTTTCAGAACTCTTATGACCATTTTAAGAACTGAAAATTGGCAAAAATTTATGTATGTCATGGTACAAATTGTACGACCAACCAAATGAGTTTTTTTACATTATTTTTTAGTTAAAATAAACACAAAAAATGTCCACTTCCACTGACAACCGTGTCTTTCATGGCTATAGAGAATTTTTGATCAGAAGTGATACTTCCTTCCACAGTGTAAATAAATATAACAAGGGTTTTATCAAAATTTGAACAGCTAATAAATACAACAGTTGAAACAATGAGAAAAAATGTCCTAGATATTCATCGTGTATTAAGGAAATAAATTAAACTTCAAGTCTGTCAGAAATTTACATCGCCTGAAGAAGCGATTTCCATCAATCGTAATTAAGAATCGGAGATTTGGAACAATTAAGAGCTCCGGAGAATAACGACCATGTTTTCTTCCTTTGTTCAATAAAGATCGACAATGCTTGTCTATTCTTTTCATTCAGCTTTAAGAAATGTTCATCTTCCAAAAGGAAAACGAGACATTGTATTGGGAACTAATATCGATCTCATACAGTCTCCATTGTTTCCTGGACTATATTATTGGATGCAACCAGTCGTTCAGCCACAAAAGAGATGACGCTATTTGAAGGGATGGGCTTTTTCTGCAGACAGTATGTAAGTTATACCTCGCACCGTAATTAATTTTGTTATATTTCCAGAGGTTTCCTGAAATCACTTGTTCTCAAAAAATATGGTTAGAGAATAAAGAATAGAACTGACAGGTTTCTGATAAGTGGTCAAATTATGTTCCGGGTGTCCTAAACCGATTGTGTGGTTATTGTTATGAAGGAAATAAATTCTTTTTGTAATAACGTTCGACAGCATAAAAGCGACTGCTTGAAATTAACGCTTTGTAATATAAATTGAAAATACTAAATGACGTTACACGATACTATTTTTTAAGGTACTGACACAATTTCAGTAAGTATTTACTTATATAAGTTCATAAAATGTTACTACAAATTCTGTCACTCCAGACATGTTTCACTAATTTGTGGTTTCAACAAGGTTTGGCCTAATTTATTAGTGCCTCTAAAACTGTAAACACAAACTATTCTGTGTAAGAAATTCATATGATTATAAAATTGGTAATTTTTTAAAAGTAAATAAATTTAAAAAAATAGTGTTTACTTGGCTCAAATGAAGAACTGTTTGCTGATATTCAGACAAAGCGTTCTATACAAGAAGCATTGCAAAGAAGAACATCTGAATGACTGTAACACTTCTAAAGAATTGTGTGTTGGTGCCTAAAGTGCGATTTCTAAAAAATTATAAATAATTTCTTAGCTACACTGGAGACTAATTGAGTACATAATCTATACTATTGCATAAATAGGTAAAATTTGTTTGTTAGTATGTCTGTATGGGGGGTATATTAAAAAATATATATTTCACTAAGCTAAACTAACCGTGAGTAATATAGGCTATATTTGATTTGGGAGGCAGTGAGGTTTCTGTTCTTTTGAATATATTGGAAACAAAAAGTGAACAAGGCGTATATACTCTTCTCTTCAATTAAATAAAAACAAGTTTAATGATTTTGCAAACGTTCAACTATTTTATGGGGGGGCAGGTGGAAAATAGTTACTGGAAAAGTTCTTATTGTTCAGGCAACAAAGTTAATAAATACAAGCAAGACAATTAAGAGGTTGGTTCCTCTCTTTAAGTGAACGAATAAATAATTCGTCATTTTCGAAAATTTAAATATTAAATGAGGAGAATTGTGGTCACCACTGCTTTTCATAAAGTCATACTGGAGTGAATCTTGAAATGTGTTTACTTTTCCAAAATAAATAGAAACGAGTTTAATCATTTTGTTTTAACTGAATTATCCGATAGGAGTCCAGGTGTGGTATTTATAGGCAAAAATTACTACTTCTACTACTTCTCGAGAATGGAAAATAGTATAGATATGGGAACTACGATATTAATTATGTAATTAATTTACAGAGACCTAATGGGACATTATTATTAATATTGGATTAGAGGACAGATTTCAATAATCATTAGGGATTAAATAATTATTAGGCATTAAAAAGTCATGTGGACGTCAACATTGGTATATATGCTCTTCGCCTGAACTGACTAAAGGTGACTTTAATCATATGGAGAAAATTCAGGTACCCGATAAGTATTAAGAGGAGTAACTATATATTCATTGGATGACAACTGATAAAGTGACTATTTTCTTCAAACGAATTGAGAGTTTATTGGTAATTTTTTGCCAATATTCAATTTATGAGGGAGTGGGTACTTAAAAGTGTACTGATTAACCACAGTCGAAATCTCAACAAAAACTATAATATGCCGAAAATATAAAAAGTTTCAGGTGACAACAATTATAAAAATGACATTAAATTAAAAAAAAATGACAAAACCTCGAAATGCAAAGAATATTAAGTATACAAAAAAAAAAACAGAAAAATATATAAATAGGCAAACTAGTCAAAATTGTTCAGTTAAAAACCCCAAATTAACAAATATTAGTATCATAATTAAAAATGTAGAAAACTTCACCGAAATGTCAAAAAAGTAAAAAATCTCAAAAATATCAAAACTGGCAAAGAGGAAACATGTCAAAAAACCTATGAGAAATGGCAAAACCAGATACTAAATGTTAAAAATCTCAAAACGTCAGTCACGATGTCTGGTTCACAATATTTAATCCCTTAATAATGTATTTTTATAAGATGATGTTGCCATAAATTTTGCTCGTGAAAGATGTTGAAATTGTTTTGAGAAAAAAAGTCGAAAAACATGGCGATGTGAAAAATATTAGATGAAAAAAATGAACAAGATAATTAGGTATGTCAAATACACGAATTTATCTATCACTTCCGAAGTCAGGGTGAGTTACTATTGTATATAAATATAAAGTGCTAATCAAATTTTATTTTTAAATGTGACTTGTGTAGATCTAACAAAACCAAATATTATGAACAGACAGTACTTCTAGAAAAATGGAATAGAATATTTAATAAAATTACATAATTATCATAATTTTAGCCTCTAGTTAAAGATGAAAAGCTGATTAATAAGCTGCTCTAAAGTTATAAATACCACCGTATGAAGTTACTGAACTAATCATATTATATTCATCACACATACAAAAGATACAAACGATATAATGTATACCCAAATCGGGAACTACCAAATTCAATATCTGTCAGCCCGTTCCCCTGTTTGGTTAAATCGGCAATAAACTAATTTTAGTGTCGCCAGAGTCATATCGATATGAACGAATCTCAATTGGCAAACCGAATTTTCGCAAGTTCCTGCTACATAAAACGTTCATACGAGTACTTTGTATACGTTCGTAAATATGTTTACATTCAGTAATCAGTAATTTCATCAAAACAATACGATAACAGCACACGGGTTTTCTGCAAGGGTAATTCATGGATAATTAAACCCAAATAATTGATTGGAAAATCGTATCGTAATCCATCTACATATATGTACTAGGTTTTCCAATAAGGGTGTCCCGATTTTGTAGGATAATATTCTCTGGAAAGTTTCTCACAGTGTTTGTGTAGATTAATACACATTATATCTTGGAGAGATGCACAGTGCATATTTTGTTCATGTTGTTAAATATTGCGATAAAAATGCATGTTTTGAAAATAAATATACAACACATTTCTATTCTTTTCGTACCATTAATATTTACAAAATTCTGTCAAAACTGGAGAAACCACTATCCGTTAAATAGATACAGCACCCACTTTTAAGTGAGCGGCATGTTAATTCACTTGACAAATATGGTATATATTATAGGGCTTCACACGAGAGCGAGACGTTTTTCGTCTCGTCGTCTCGTTCACATAAACGAGACGAGACTTTTGGAAAATATTATGGGCGATACCAAGACCACATACAGAGCAACCCAAGAGTCTTGTTAAATTTATTTTATGAAGTTTTTTTTTCGAAAATTGAGTCTATATAGAAAACAATATATTTTACAATATCAGGTGAACATCTGTGAAATATTTTATTGTAAATTTTAAAAAGACTCAATAACCAATTATGATTTTTCACATTTTTACTTTAACTTGTTAACGCTTCCTATAGTAACGTATCTCTTATCATAAATATTTATCCTTTTATACATTTTTATATTTTAAGTCTGAATGATTTTTTTAACACCTTGATGGGTTACCTTACTCTCTGTTGAGTATAGGTGTCTATATTAAACTAGAGAGTAATAAACGTATATACTATTAAGAGTTTGTTTGGCTCGAAATTTTCTACCTGACAGGTCCGCTTATTTAAAGCAGAACAGTAAACTTTTCTTATATACGACTGATCCCATTATAAATTCAATACTTAAGGGACAACTTTTATTGCCTCTAAATAACGATGGTTTGAAAATTTTGCCTATATTTGTACATCTGGAAAAAAAAATTGTTTTTTCTTCTGTTGAAGTATATATAATAGAATTCAAATACTCAAATATTTGATAACAAAGTTAGATGCAAAAAAATGTTTCAAAGATAAAATTTATGTTAAACTGGGTGTCCAAAAATTGACAAAAACACTAGGTACATCATTGAAAGATGATGTGATGCAAACGTTATTATGTTTAAATTATTGGTCATCGAGTAATTTAAAAGATAAAATTAAAAGTTTGTAAAATAGAAACATTTATGTAATTTGTACTTGTTAAAATATTTTTGTATAATAATAATAGCGTTATAAATATAGCTTTAAAAACGTATTTATTATAAATTATTACTAAGTTTATATAATATTTATTATCATTATATAAACTTAAACGAGACGACGAGAGAACTGGTAACGAGACGAGACAACTGGTAACGAGACGAAGTCCTAATGTTTTACAACAAAGTACTCATTTTTACTTTATATCCATTAGTCACTATTATAGTCTATGGCTTCTAGTTGATAATCTTTCCTGTCAACAGCCATTAATACTTGATAAATAGATTTTTGACAGTCATTTCACTGAAAGTCTGTACACTTAAGACCAGACTTAAAGCTCAACAAACTCTACACTATGCACGTATTTGTTTATAAACAATATCTGAAACAAAATGATAACGCTGTTCACGAAGCTTACGGAAGCCAGGTATTAATTAGAACAATTTAAATATTAACATAAATCTTATTAATTATACAATTGTAAAATATTAACGTTTCATTAATGTTTTAATGGTTATCTAATTTCTATCGATCTTCAAAAATTTATTAACACAGTTTGTAAAAATTTAGGTTATGTACACTGTCTAGTTTATATACCTAGATTATTTTTTTCTGTAAGTAAATTAACCCTAATTTATTTTCGCATTACAAAGTGTTTAACATCTAATTATTTACTATTATTATTTACATGTACTACTAATTTAATTTGGAGTTACCTTTTTAATGACTCCACATTTGACTTTCTTGTTCAATATCTTACTTATTTTGTCTATGTATGACTGTTTAATGAATGCTTTATCTCAATTGATTTAACCTAGATTTGTGTAACAACATTTTTTATAAGGGGTTGTTTCTCTAAGCATAGAAATATCACAATATTCACAATCACAATCACAATACCTCAGTACAAGTGGAATTAAATGTTCGATCGATTCTCAACTGTACTATTCTATAAGTTTTTATTTATCTATATTGCTGTATTAATTGAACCAGGCTGACTTAATTATATTGATGATACTTGCACTTTATATAGCCATGTTGTCAAAAATCTTTATTGAATATGGTTTATTTTTGCTAATTTATGTTATAATGTTTTTATGCTTTTGTAGCAACCATTAATGTTCGTTGAATGGAATTAGTAGATACTATATTTATTTAAGGATTTTAGAATTCGTTTTGATCAACATTTTGCTTATTGAAGTAAGCTAACATTTTTATCTTCAAAGCTCTACTTATATTATTTAATTGATAACTTAGGCTTCATTGTTAAATATATGTTCATTTATTTGCTAAATTGTTTTAATTGTGTTCATTTTCCCCATCCTATATATAAAAATGGGAACTCAACTTGAATAATTATTAAAATTCATTAATTACAATTTATAAAATAAATTTAATTAAAAAATACATAAATATAAAAAAATCCATATACTAAAATTTGAATCGAGAAGAGAAATTTACTCATCAGCTTGTTTTAAAATCAAAATGCTCATGTCAAGCGAACAAGTACATTATCCAAAACAGTTTAACGAATATATTATGATAAAGTGTCATTATATTTAATCTTTGTATAATGAAGTTAAACCGTTTGACCTCCAATGCGAATGTTATGGGAGGAAAATGAGGTACATTTCATTTCTGGAAACATACGAACAGCCGAAATCTACTGACGTGATTTACAAGTGGGTTTAGCTTCGAAATATTAATGATTACGGGTGAAATTATACGGGCGTTTACAGCTAAATCAGAGTTTAATTACAAACACAGGTATTTCTAACTGTTGGATTTAATATTTTTTGTGTCTTATGCACAGTCCCTAAAAATGTTCTGTTGTTAACTTTTTTTGTATTCACGCTTTGTAAGCTGGCAATATAAA
Organism: Octodonta nipae; assembly: GCA_034190945.1. NCBI lineage: Eukaryota > Metazoa > Arthropoda > Insecta > Coleoptera > Chrysomelidae > Octodonta > Octodonta nipae. The sequence goes on from CM067220.1 coordinate 108,231,184, forward strand.
TTCAAAAAATATACTGGCTTGGTAATGAAAGAGAAACCTAATAACATTTAAATTGAAAAACATGTGAATTTGAAATAAAAAATTTTGATTTCAAATTATTTTAGTTGTATGATATTCATTTAGCATTTTTTACTTTTCGGAGTTTCATGAATTTCACTTAAATTGTACGTAACCAGTATTATTGTAGTGAAGTCCATGCTGTAATTTTGGTGCAAAGAATACCAATGATTAATTTGTGGGTAAGCAAGTGGGACTTTTTGTTAACATATCCAAACAATAAAGATATAGTCTACGCCTAGGCGACAAGTGTAAATATTTGTTCCAAATTACGATTCACTCCTTTTAAGGACAAATATTCATTTTATATGAAGGTTTTAAAGGGACTAAGTTTATTCTATTTTGGTACAATTACTTTACTCTTTATATCAGTATAATTTGCCTAACCAAGATTAATTTTCGAGACCGAAATTTAGTGTTCGGTCTCGAAGATTAACCTTAGCTGTTTATAGAAAATTTCTACTATCCAAAAACATAACACATACTGTCTAAAGGCCAACTTATTTTAAAGCCATTGACAACGAAGTCAGAATCGACTTTGAAACGTTTGGTATTTTCTTTCAATATACAGCTTTTTTAATTGTGGTGGTATTCCCAAGTAAACTCAAAAATAATCAAGAACATGCCACAAAGAACATTTAGAAGACAAGAAGGAGGAAGATTCCCGGAAAACTCATAACCGACCAAAAAATAAGATAGGAAGAGTACACACCCACTCAGAGAGCCCCATCGTATACAGACCCGGATAATTTAGTAAAAACTATTTATTTTACTGTGAGGGAAGAAAGTGATATTGCTGAAAACAAACTGTAACTTACGTGACAAAATTAATTGTAAAATGACACCAATATCAACTAATTCTGGAGATACAACTTGGCATTTTTTGGGTAGGTTTTTGGTTTTACAAAAAATTATAGATACTTAAAAATTTTTAAAATGAGTTATAGTTCAAATCTGCTAAATTGTTGCTTAGATATTTTAAACAATTATTTAATAAATCTTTTAAGATTTATAATTTGATTGGTTTTATTTGCAAACTCATATCTGGAAAGTAGAAGTGTTACCTCAAATGTCAATATTTTTATTGTACACATTTATGGGACCAACTACAACAGCAGCCGACGAGTCTACTCGCGGCATTAGTGAAGGGTGGTACCGGTGGATCAAGTTCTGTATAAAGAATTAATAATAGAGTAAATCCGGAGGCTGTTTCGGTCCATTATAATGAGAGATATCTTAAAACAACCGGTAATAATAGTAACATTCAAAAAGGTCACTTATATCAAATAATCTATAATAATATTATGAGATAAAACTTGACCCACCTGTACCTTTAGGGATAGTATCTTTTGAATGGGTTCGTCTGCTGCTGGTGTATTGGGTTGGCTATGAGAAAATCTTATGTTTTCAGAAACTAGAAAGGTTTACCAGTAAAAGTAAACTAAATATTAAAATGGCACCTTTGGCGGATCTCAGATGTATAAACACAAAGTTTGTACCCTGAAACTAACATCTGACCGAACATTCGTCTACGGCTTCGGTTTCGGCCATAGTCGGTCTCAAATTATTAACTTATTGCGTAAAGATTTTATAATGACTGTTTCTTTCAACTTGTTAAAAAAATGATATAAAATGGTAGCATTGTAGACATCACCTAAAAAAAACGGATCACGAAAAAATCACATTGGCAAGGAAATCATCAAAGTCGTGAAGTTGTAATTTGGATTAATTATTTAAGTTTTAAAAATGAAACTACCTGCCAAGTGTCAAAGCTCTACCAAAACAGCTATGCACTACAGATTTTTTCACAAAAATAATTCACTAATTAGCCAATAATTAGTTCAATATCTTATTTTGTAGGATTTAAACATTCTTTTAGAAAAACTTATATTTGATCCTATTTTTTTTATTCTGTTGTTAAAAAGTTACCAAAACTCTTAAAATTACGATTTTAGCATCTTTAAATACTTCATATAATTTATTACAAAATAAAAAATTGTTAACAACACTTTATGTGTCATGTGATATACATTCTTCAAGAAAAATAAGTTAAACAGCTGTGGAATTTTCTTTGTAACAGAAAATAACATTTTCCTGAGAGTATTTCTATTTGCATTGTTTACACAGTTATTTTGGTTGTCAGGTTTACCTTAATTGACTTCAAATAATCTTAATCATATTTATTTTTTTACTGCTATCATGCATAATAATACTCATTACTTCCTATTCAATTTGAAAATTTATTGTTCTGGTTTTTAGTCAGTATTATTGATTTTTTTACTAAAATATAACCTGAAGCTTCGGCTTTCTGCTTCGAGGGACGGTTCACGGTACGACAGAACAATCGGCTTTGGCTTCGGCCAAAAACTGACCTTCGGTCTGACTCTACTAACACCTTTATATTTTCAGACGTAAGTAGTAAGTAAAGTAAATAAAATATAGTAATTAATTTAAATAAAGCAACTTAGTATCTTTTAGATTCTTTGTGTTTAGAATATTTTCTAGGGCAAATACGGATTTCATGGGTGGGATTTTTCCAAAAGGCAAAAAAAAACTGAGCAATTTATGGAGTTAATTGCCGGACAATTCAATTTAATCGCTAGAACATGTTAGTGTTGGTTTTATTATCAAAACGCAGTGAATCCGTGGTATACTTTTTGAAATTTCAAATAACTACGTTACTACCTGGTTATGTTAGGCAACATACTTCAACTAATCCTAGATGGAGGAAGTTTCTGAAGTGTTCTTATGCATATCGTGTCTCTGATAATAGTTTATTTTAAGGTCAAACATGCATCTTTTTTCACATGACTTCAGCTTCTGATTTACTGTTGGTGTAGTTTTATTATTTCATCGATAATATCAGTTTATGCAGAACATATTAATTTCAAATTCACATCTAACAAATATACAACCTCAAAATCAATACTGCTTTTCAATGAGTAAATAGCTAGCAAGAATTCTTGACAAGTTACTTTAGGCAAATCCCATCAAAATAGCCAAACATATCGTTCATCTTTCAGGTGTTCGAATTTTGGAGTTGATACCGTATCAGCGAGAAAAAAACATTTGCTCAGCTGTCAAAAAAGTCAATACATCATTCAGAAAAATAACTGGAACTCCCGGAATTATTTAGGGGAATGTATCCATTTACTGACATGTGTTTTGAATTGTTTATTTTAGTGCGGGCGTAACAAAATTTGCACACTTTTTTCATGCGCCTCGGCGGTGGCTTGTTTTTTATTTACTACGTGCGTATTACAGTCGTTCGTTTCCTAAGAAGAGAAACGCGAAGATAAAAAATGACAAACTTACAAATAACGTTGAGACGAGCGTTGGCCCTGATGGCCTTGTGTAGTCTAGCAGGTCCCACCTGGCATTGGTACTCGGCATCGTCCTCAAGGGATGCATTGCTCACCCTCAGGTTGTAAACTCCATGTTGTCGGTCCCCAATCACCGAGTAACGAGGGAATCCAGGGATGACGGAAGAGAAACCTGCAAAAAAATTATACGCTTCAGTATCTCGCGCTTATATACATCAACGACTTCAATAAAACGATATATACATTTATTTATTTACAGGGTGAATCAGATGGGACCTCCTTTTATATGCGCCAATTATACGTGACACGAATACAGGTATTGGCCGAACAATGAAATTTATTTTCGTTCAATAAACACCGTTTAACCACAAAATAAACAAATGTCCAAAAGTCCCAACTTTTTTGTTTGTTATTTTAATGGTAGATTTTGCTGCATACAGATGTACACAAAAGATATTAATTCATATCTTTAGGCAGTATATGAAAGAGATATGTACGCCCCAATAGTTGTTTCGGCATTATAAAACAGATGCTAATATAGTGAATATGGAATGATAATTTGCCTACCATTACCTTGGTAATCAAATCGATTACAAATGTGCAAATTTTTTAAATGTAAACTATCCTATTAATTATTTAACTTAAACGTATTCAAAAAGACCATGTGTGGCGAGAGATTTTGAAAATCTGATATTGTTGGCAAAAGTTGTAGGAATCTTGTCCGACTACGAGTTTTACCTTGAAGTTCAAGGTTCAGAAGGAAAGTTTACACTGGCATATTACCTTGTAAATCCCACATTGACCAGGACGTTATCATGTGCCCCATTTTAAAAATCGACACTTTTTTTACCAAGTAATACCTCAAAAGACAAATTCAATGTCGCGAGATAATAGGCAGAGAAGATTCTTATAAATTTTATTTTGGACACCCTTTAGAAGCTCAACATTAAGAACATTCGAGAAACGAGCAGACAGTTCCTGTTATCTTTAAAACGCCAGAGATTTTAGTATAAAAAAAAAAAAATTTACATCTGAGTGAGAAGATAAGCGCTTATGTATTTGAAGTTGCCTACTCCGCTAATTTTGACATGTCATAAAGAGAATCAGATATAATATAATAGTTGGTCTATATAGAGATTTTTTCGTGCAAAAAATTCTATCAGGATACTGTGCCATCACATTAAGAATGATTTGTAGTGATATTTTGCTACCTTTTCCACTCGCAACTATGGTTTTTTACTTTGTTATAAACAACTGAAACAAGAAAATAGCGTTTTTTTTCCTTGCATGTTTATAAAATGAAAAATAAACGAATCTCAATGGTGTCAACAGGTGAATTGTAAAGCATGGAAATACCTATGAAATGAGTCCAGGATCGATCCGATAAGATCTTTAGTAACAGAGAAAAACAAAAAATACTGGAAAATTTAGCGGTTTTCTTTATATTATTATAACTCCGTCACTATCGAAGCTGTAGAACTGGGCTTGTGGGAATTGATCGTAATTGATATCTACCTTATGCGTGACTAAACCAGGCGCTATCGGTTTATTAGTTTTAGAATAATTGCTATCTGAAGTTTTTAGTCCACTATTCGTGCAGTGTGTCTCCATGCGACATGGATCATCAAATATCAATTCAGAATAGAGATGTTGAAAGCCTCTATTTTCATTTTTCATTAAATATCTGTGAAATATACGAAAAATGTTAGCAAAAATGACCAAAATTTGGTGAGCGTATGAATGTGTTCGAGTAGTGGGGGAAACACGGTTGTTGAGGGGAACTGCTAACAATAATTAATATCGATAATAACTGTCACTCTGACAGATGGAGAAAGAATTTAATCGTTATAAAAACTTCTATACAGAATGATTTGTTCGATTTTATTATATCAAATGAGAACTATTTTTTTATTAATATATTTATATGTAAATGGTTTCTCGGAAACGTTTTTGCTTTAATTTGTGGATGCTGTGTTTACGGAACATCGAAGGAGAGCGGTCATTAAAAAAATTTTAGGAGGATTTTAAATATAAAAACGATCTATGTATGTGCCTCTACTATATATTACTATACGCTTCCCCTCAACAACCGTGTTTCCCCTTCGCCTTGGATACATTCATACGCTCGCCCATTTTCTGTCATGCTTGCTAACATTTTTCAAATATTTCACAGACATTTAGTGAAAAATGAGAATAGAGGCTTTGTAGAATGACACCTCTACTTTCAACAACTTTTTTCAAAATTGAAATTTGATTATCACAATTATTCAAAAACTAACTAATAAACCGGTAGCGCCTAGTTTTGGCATACATAAAATAGATATAAATTACTATCAGTTCTTACAAGCCCAGTTCTACAGCTTCTAAAGTGATGAAGATACGATGTTTTTAAAAAAATCCTACATTTTTCAGTATTTTTTTGTTTTTCTCTGTTACTAATTATCCAATCGGATCGAGCCTGAGCTCATTTCATTGGTAATTTCATGCTTTATAATTGACCTGTTGACACCTTGAGATTAGTTTATTATTTTTGATTTTATAAACATGCTAAGAAAAAAAAAACGTAATTTTCTTGCTTCAATTGTTTATAACAAAGTAAAAAACCATAGTTGCGAGTGGAAAACAGCAAAATATCGCTAGGAATCTTTGTTAATGTGATGACACAGTCGGTATCCTGATAGTATTTTTTACACATTATCAGTTAATTTTTGCTCTATTGATTAGTCTATAATGTTTTAGTACTTGAGAGGCTCGTTGAGGTTAGATAAGAATATGAAAATATTCTGAAGTAAATATGTATTTATATAAAGTAAGGTAATACTTTATACGAGAATTGTTCATGAATTTGCATCTCATGTTAAGCAGAATTTTTTTAATAGTGCTTTAGAGAAAGTGCAATATGAAAATAGTGTGGAATAATACGGTTAAAAAAATAATTAAAATGCTATTGAATATTTTAAAATTTTTCGTGTCATAGTTATTTCAAACGATCAACTAACTGATTTGTAATTTGAAAGTGACAAGCCTCCAAAATCATACACTTCAATGGCAAGAAAATGTCATCCCATTTGTGGCACCAGAAGCGCGTTTTTTTTTAAAGTAAAATGCTTACAACGCAATAATGACTCTCGAAATAATTTTCTCTGGTACAGTTATCACAGATATGATCGTAAGCAATGACCTCTAAATGTCTTCAAGGTCAAATGTTCGGGTTAGAAAAATATCGTACACTACATACATTAGAAAACTGCTGCAAACAATGTAGTAGACCGAAGCAGAAATCTCTGTAAACATGAATTTAACATTTAGAATGACTGTTAATATTAAACTCATGCAATATTTGTAAATGTAAATGCATACGTTTGACTCTTAAGCTTAAAGACCGAGCAATTTGTTAGTTTGTTAATTGCGCCCTGTATACTCTATAGGGATCATTTGTTTGTAATACTCAATTTTTTGCATCTTGTGGAGTTAAAGATCTCTCCGCAACGTCCTATCTGAACCGAACATTAGTATACCTTTTAATTTGAATTTAATGGTCGGAAGTATGCTTTTCCATTTAAAACCATTGGCTTGATTTTTATTGGAACTTCCACATAAGATTGGTTAGAAAAAGACTTGAATTTATTTGTAAAAACGTATAATTTCTGATATTTTCAGAGATTTCCAACCTGTGAGTTTTTTTCAGAAATCCTATTTCTGAAATTTCTAAGACATTCAATATTTGTTTTACTTCTCAACATGATTCTAAGAGACAATTTTCCAGTTAAGCTATAAATCAATTCCGATGTAGGAAAATACTGACCATGGGTAAATAAAAGAATGTGTGACAACTGTAAGTCGCTCTAGTTTAACATTTCATGAAGTTTCAAGATTGTTCCGACACTTCAGAACTTCCCAGCAAGAATATAAAGCTTGGGTGGGCCCATCATGTATTCGATAAGCTAGTAATGCATATGCATATCTTTATGTCATTCCTGTCAAATTGGTGGAATGCTTTGTGAAGTTTTCTTTCAAGTTTAAAGCCATGGATAAAATATCTTTACAAAACAGATGATTCATGGATTTTACGTATACGAACGCAAAGCGAATTTAAATCAATATGAGCTTGTACGTATTCCCCGAAAGAATTCTCGTATATACCGAGAATATATTACAGGCAGCAATGGAAGTAAAGAAAAATTCTAACCCGCAAAATATCTCTTTAAGAGCTTATCACCGTTATTTGAAATTCAAAATTGTGCCACATAAACAGCATTCCAAAAGAATATGTATGATGGAAATATCTGCAGATATTATAACGGGGTTTTGTTGCTGTATGCGCAGCACGGAAAGGCAAATATTCAGTCGGTCTTCTGAGGGTTAACATAATAATTTGCTCTTTTGACTCAATCAGTTTCTGAAGGTATTTCTAGGGTGCCGGTTATGCAGATTCTAGGAAATACGAATTTTTTCAGTTTTTAGCCATTTGGTTAAACGAAGGTCAAGAGAAATTGAATTAGTAAAAATTCTACCACTACTAAAGTACGGGGAATTCAAAAATGTTATAGGTCATCCTTTTAAATCAAAATGTTTAGAATATTTTCGTTACCATTAACCTAACAGTCAAGTTTGGTTGTAACATATGAGTTGTAGTTGGAAACATATTTATTTATGCTGGAACAGTCCGATCTCAGATAAGTGAGCTCTCTAATAACTCGCAACAAACTAAATCCTTAAAAGAAGCAGCCCCATGACCCATGAACCATTAAAATATATATACCTCAATCATCCAAAGCACCGACTCTGGAATTCTTCTTGATTGGGGATTAAATTAAATGCTAGTTTATTTTCCTTCGCAATAGTATTTTCAACATGACGACTTATACGAAAATGTTCACTAAACGTCTGTACTGGTTGGTTAATTTAATCTTCGTTTTTGGGTCTTCTCGTTTTTTCAGTACAATATCTTCATCCAAATGATTTAAATCTTTTTGACTGTCAGATGGCTATCGTAATCAAGCTCAAATATATACATAACTTCTTTCGATATATATAAACTGGATGTAGTAGGTAGTAATAAGTCAGTAAAGACAGTTCCTTCTAATTACTAATATATAAAAGTTAGGTTATGATGTAGAATGTTTAAATTATCTGAAAACAAATTACAAACATTTTAAGTAGTTACCAACAAGTTATAAATGTTCCTAACACTTGATGGAAAAGCCAACAGGTGCAAAATGTTACTTATTTACTGGAAAGACCAAATTATCCTCGATGCCAGTGACTTAAGTCGACCTTCCTGCATTATTTCTCTCACTTAATATATATGAACTAGGCTAGGTTCCGGGTGAGAATCGCATCTGAATTTAATAAATGCTCGACGTTTCGACTCCTGCTTTGGAGCCATTATCCGGTCCAATTGTAAATCTAAACCATGCAAGTAACCCACTCAAACTCACACCATAAAATCATCAAAATCGGTCCAATCTGTAGTAGTTAAAAAAATTCCACAACCCGATTATAGTGCCTCCTGCACACAAAAAGGTTCCTCAAAATTGGTCCAACAGTTAAAATTTAAAGAAATTCCTAACCCAATCGCGGTGCCACTTACCCGGTCCAATTGAGCCTACCTCAACTTTCACAAAAAGCCTATTCAAAATCGGCCCAAAGTTTAGGAGTTAAAAATTCACACAAACCGATTGCCGATTGCAGGGCCTCATACCGGGTCAAACTGTAAATCTAACCCAGTCAAAAACACATACAAAAGGTTTCACCAAAAGCGATCCGAGTTTAAAAAATTTCCTATCACCCGATCGTTGCGCCACCTACCGGGTCCAACTGTGGATCTAAACTATTCCAGGGTATTCACTAAATATTCGTTATGTTTTCCGAAATATTCCAATTTACATACAAAAAGATGAATGAAAACGAGATTCATTTTTATATATTAAGAAGAGTTATTAAATATAATGTATTAAAGAACAACATGTAAAAATGGTCTTGCCCGTACCGTGACAAGGCCATTTTTAACTGACTTCCAAAATGGAGGAAGTTTGTTTTTTTGTTATCCAATTTTTTCGCTGATTGTGACTCATATCAATGATTATTCATTTGTTTCTGGGCTAAATTACACACTTATGGGAATGAAATTTTACATTGAAACTTCTTAACTGTAACCGTTCCGGCGCATTCACCAAATATCACATATCTCCATTATCTCTTATTCTATTATTTAAAAAAAACCAACTACTAGCTTCAGTAAATGCAACCCTATGCCATAGTTCTTGCAGTAACATTCCCTTCGTGTTTATTGATACATATTTACGTTTAGAAATGTAAGAAAAAAAAAAAAGATGAAGGTATATTTCTAATAAAGGTTTTAAAAATCAACTATACAGTTTTAATTAAAAATAGGCTCGCGTGGAGAGGTTGTCTTTTTTAATACATTATATTTAATGAACACACATTTCGTTGTGAGCTTTTATGTACATTAAATATTTCTCCAAACTAATATTTAATTAGAAAAATTTAAGCTTAATATAAAAATAATTGGGGAGGAGATACTTTTAGTCTAGTTAGTACCATGTGTGCGGCGGACAGTAAAGGAGTTTGGGATTGTTTTCTCTGAGTGTGGTTGAAAGGTGATTTTGCAACAACTTCAAACTACAATATTCCACCCACTATTTAGTTTTAACTCATACTTGTTTGAAATTTACTCTGCTTTCCAATAATAAACAGAAATATGTAAATATTTGCGATTTAAACACTTGAGCGTTTCACATCGGTATTATTTGTTTGGTTCTGATTACCAAGTTGTTTAAGCCTTCAAATACAATAAAAGTTTACAATAGAAATCATTAAGTTGCTCTTTGGTTGATTAGGGAGTGGTCGCAATTAAACAAGAATATTTAATATTCATGTTTCATCTGAAATACTGTAGGAAATAGGGGATATCTTATTATTATCGTTAGCCAAATACCTAAATTATTATTATTAGCAAATTTAAAAGAAGCATATTTCGTATAAAGAGGCAATTTCAACCCGAACAAACAAATAACTGCTCTATACTAATATATAAAGAGGTAAAATATATTTGTTTTGTAGGTAGACGGTAATATCTGGAACTACTACCCGAGTCAGTACCTTAGAGTTATACAAATTGATACAAGGTATTTATATCGAAAAATCAATATTTTAAGTCTACTCTGACTCTGACGCTGACTAACTGCTTTATCTGTGTGCCATGGCCAAATAATTGGATACAGTGAAAATAATGTACTACATGGATATGATTTATCAGCAGATGTGAAAGAAGACACAATATACCTAGCTTTTATATTTATATAATATGTTCTTTATAATAAAATATTTTTTATTAAAAACGGTACATTCAAAAGAGTGGGTTATAAGTTAGCTAAATGACATAAGTCATAGATTAATAGACATATTTCTTTGGAGCTTTACAGAAAAACTTACGAATGTTGATGTTCATCCAATTTATTTACATTTACTTTATCAAGATATTCGGATTTCTATATCATAAAGGAAGTTTTAAAACATATTACTTATTTTATGAAGTACATATACAGCCGATCAGAGATGTATACAGTTGCTCAAATTAATTTTATGTTTTTTATGTTGTGATGACCACCCATAATTCTCTTAATAGGAGCTGTGAGCATAATCATTCATTTAAATTACTCAACACAGATTCAATTAATTATAACCATGTGAAAGAGTCATATGCTTATGATGCCTTTTATTATTACATACCTCTATTAGGGAGCATTCGTATAGATGAATTCATTAGTTGATCACCAAACAATTTTCTTAAGTACTTACTTAAGGCGCAGCTAAATCTAGTTCATCTTAGATGCATTACTTGTATTTTAGGTCTTCAGTAGACTCAAATTTTCTTTCAATGTATGTTTCGTATTCTGCGAGCGTGGTAGGTGACAAACTGAATTAGTACTTCTAGTAGAAAAATGTGTTTGTACCCTCGATAAATTTAAGCATTCTGTCGGTATAGCAACATCTATAACATCAAGCATAATATTTGAGTCTTATAGCTTCATACTTGTTTAAGTAATCTATTAGCAATGTTCATTGTCAATACCAAAAGCCATCAACCTATTTTTCATATAAAGGGATTACTAGGAACGATTTTTTGTTTAAATAGGGGTCTCGTTTCTGAATTGTTTCTCTTCAGAAACTAGAGCAAAAAGTTGCCAGGATTTTTTGCTCAATCTTCAAATTTCAGGCTTAAAAACATTGCACACATTTATTCTCTAGACTCTAGAGGTAACAAAAACAATCGTACAGTTTGTCTATAACCAGTAAAAATGGAGTACACCTGTTTTGCTCAAACACTTTCCATGTGAGCTATGTTCTATTATTTAAAAATTTAACACAATGTCACGGATTTTGTCATTATTTCAAGTATTTTATTCTTTTTGGGAGTTCTGCTTTAGTCTTCTCTAATTACACTTTCGGTAATAAAAAGGGGACAGGGTAAATTCATTAGGACTTGTATATTTGTAACAAAAAACTATTATTAGATTATATGGTTAATACTTTGAATTAGACTCATTATAGTTTTAAATCGTAAGCAATCATTTTGGTTAATAACAAATGTTCCTGTATTTAGTATTCAGCGTTCAAATTGCCTAACAAGATTAATACTATCTGTGAGGTAGTCGCATTTGAATAACGAATCTAATTGTTTTCCAAACTACCTAATTCTCTATTCTAAGAAGTATTCCGTCGTTTAAGTGAAACTTCGTTTCAACTTTGCGTTACTGCATTCTTAAAAAACGTACCTTTTTAATAGTGGAGTTTCAAACACTTCCGAATGCCTTTGTTAAATTTCGAAAACAATTTTTATCACGCGACCGGAGAATATTCTTATGAATATGTGAAAATACCACAAAAGATTATACTTACAATGGTAGCGTAGGAATAACATATGGTTTCGTTGCCGTACTTCACTTAACATAATGCTCTTAGAAAGGATTAATATAAGTATCCCTAACCGTAAAATTATGATAACATGTGTTATAACATTTGGTCACGATCGGTTTAAAAGATTTAATTATCTTGTTGTTGGAAGAAATTCAACATTACGTTATTTTAAACCACAAGTCGTTGGAAGAACAAATAAATGTTTTTTTATAGTAGCAGTCAATAGGTTTAAAAAATAATAATAATAAATAAATTCTGATTTGGAGGTAATTTTAATTAAAATATTTATTCCAGTGCATAATAGTATATTAATACATCTATGTCTGCAGGCTGCGTTCATCTATATACGCATGAGGCACAAAATTTTTAAATTTAAAACAATAATTTTGATTGTTCATTAGGGTTTTCACAGTTTTTTCTGAAAAATGCAGAAAGAACTGTCACAAATAAGACAACAAACAAAGTAAGGAAGATACTTGGGTGTCTGAACCACACCACCTGACAACCGAGATCACGTCAAGTATTTGGAAAACTGTCATAGGACCAATAACGGCCAGGAAAACTTAACTAGGCAGAGAGCTAAGTAACAACATAAGACGAGCATGTAGGGTGGAAGATTTTAAGGAGTAGATCTTGAACAGAAAATCCGAGGGGGAAGAGACGACCAAAAAGATGGGTCGAGAAACCTATAATATTTTAAGATTACACTAGGTACGAATAAAAAACATGCAACCGTGGTTAGAATGAAAAAAGAAGAACAGAAGTAGAAAAATTTTATGTGAAGACGGGAAAGCTGATAATGATATAAGAATTTTGAAGAAATCGCTTTAATCCGGACTGTATAATGTAGAATTTGTCAATTAAAAAAAACATGCAACATTTGTCAGTTGGGAAAAAATTTTCATTATTAAAGTGTTTCTTATAATGCTACATTTATTTATTATTTTTTTCCTTTATGTGTGATCATTATACACCACGCTTGTATTCGCTCTCCTCGAATGTGCTTAATTGAAATTCCATGATGCAACAAACCTATAATAATATCTATATATGTATAACTTTGAAGAGAGGAATATTATCACATTTACGTTAATCCATTAGGTTAACATTGTTTACCCCCATTGACAATAATCCACCGGAAAACTAATTTCAAAAGTTTATATAGTCGACTTTTCATTGAAATATGTTGAAACTGAAATTATTTAGACGAATTAAAACTAAAACTCGGGGGCAACCTTATAAAAATGACATTTACTTATTCTACATTAACTGACAATTTTTTATGGCTGTTATTGTCGCTAAGAATATACATCAGATTTGTTATTTTATGCGGATAACTAGTAGGTTTTGAAAATAAGAATCGTTTGAAAAAAACATTAGACCGTGAGATAGTTCCTTTAAAATTTTAATCGGATTCAAAAGGTTCCTAGTTTTCTTGAAAGCTTATGATTTTATAGATGCATTCTACAGAGTACACAATTCGTTCTAATATAAAACTGAGTTTCCCAAAGACTGTTGTTATATTTCGACTGTTTGATTAACCTTGTCAATTTGGATGGTATGGACGAGAGGTAAGTACTGGTGTTTGCTCTCATTTTAATGTCATTTTGGGTGTTGCTCATTAGTTTAATCTTATGAAGGTCCATTTTGAATCCTATTTTATTCCATTATTCGTTAATAGCTTGGATGATTTTAGGTATTCCATTTCTACACTAATCAGTACTATATCTTCTGCGAACACCTAGTGACTCAAGCCTACACCATCGACATTTACAATTAGCTGACAAAAATATATTCTTTTTATTAGTCATTTCAATAATATAATCATCATAATTATTAATTAAGTTTTTTTAAGATTGATAACACAGGCTGTTTTTTGAAGCAGCGTTTTCTGTGGGTGCAACTTCTGAATTCGATAAGTAAAACTTTTCCAAGGTTTAAGTTAAGTTAAAATTTAAACAAACTTCTATAAAGGTATCCCTAGGCAATACACGTTGAACAATCCATATATCCTCGTTAGATGTCAAATATGTCAAACATCACAAAATGCCTGAGAGCGAAATTGATGAAGGTTCTCGACTAGAAACAATATATTGTTTTGCCTGCAATGGATTGAAAAATCTCGAAAAGATAGTATCATAATTTAATTTACAGGTCTGAGTTAACCAATGAATTCGTGGGATTTCTGTCCTATGAGTAACAGGGGTTGATTGCATATTTCAGTCGCCTATAGGGCTAGAGCAACCGAGTCCGCTAATCGTGTAGGAAACGGATGCAAGAACTGCATTTGCGTTCCCTAAGAAGCTAGAGCAAACGAGTTCCAGAATCGTGTAGAAAACGGATGCAAGAATGGCATCCCCGTTCCCTAAGGAGCTAGCGCACTGTATGCAGTATTCCGCGTTTGTGGCACTGACAGCAATCTTTTGTATACAAGATTTCAGCAATGTGATTGTACAACTGGAGGAAAATTCTGCAACCATCTTTGTGGAGTATATAATACTGATGTTAATTAACTAACGCTGACGTTGTTGAGCTTGCCAGTTTGGCACTTAGAAATAATCTTGATGGGTATGAGGGAAACGAAGAATGAGATGATATGATCACCTTCCTGCGGTAATCAGAATTGTGAACAGCCTATCCGAAGTGAAATAAATAATAATATTGTTGTAGAACGATATAGGCAAGTAGACCAGCTTACAGCGAATTGGAGGCGAAATTCAAAAGAAAAGAAGAGAGCATTCAGTACAAATATTTTTCTATCTACAACAAATGCGAAATGTCATAGCATTTCTCACTACTTTATATTTATTTTGTATTTATCTCCTATATTATTTTTACCTAGGATAGATACCCAAATGGCATTATTTGTTTTACGTGTCTACTGAATAAAATTAGTAATATTTTTAGAATTAATTTTTTTGACGCTATGACTGTTTATTCATATGTGTGTGCATTAACCTCTTAGGGAATGGAGATGGAGTTATGAGATCCGTTTCCTACGCGATTAGCGTACTCGGTTGCGCTAGTCCTATAGGAGACGGACATATGCTTCCCGATTTGGAGTCTCTGTGAGCTAGTTTTTTCTAAAACCTCTAGATGTCAAACTTTATTTCGCGATAAAATATTAAATTCAGTTGTTTGTATTAAATACATCAATTATTCGAGATTTACTGAGAGCATAACTGATGAAGTTTCTCGATCAGAAACAATACATTGTCTTGCGTTAAATGCATTAAAAAATTCCGAAAAGATAGTAAACTTACAATTTTTTTGTGTGATTCCTATCCTTGGAATCCCAGTGAAACGCCGTTACACATAATAAAATGCCCAATCCTCTAGCTAGTATTCCTGAAACTCCTAAATGTTGAAGTTGATGTCGTGATAAGAATAACAATGAAACTATGCAGTGTTCGAATAAAGGATTTTCCAATTTAACAGTTGATTTATTTAAACTTTCTAAGACAATGGATGTTAGACGATATCAAACTAGCTCCCCGTTACGGCTTAGTCAAGTATATTAGATCATATTCAGTATCTATATATGCAAATGACCTCAACACGAATTTATAAATTATTAAAATAATGGCAGGCAATTAATAATTTTGTTTATCAGTAATAGCATCATTCAAACCAATTACAAAATATTTTATAATTATTGAAAGCAATAGATGTAGCGCTTAATCTCTGCACTGCTGACATTAAATATATCTCCATTTTTAACACTAACAATAAATTCAAAATGGTTTTGAATGAAACCCTAATTGATATATCACATGAGCTTAGCAAATAAAGTACGTAATGATATTTATCGCATAAAGTAGGCGTTGCGTGATTTAACGTAACGGGTGCGGTTTTAATTATAATATTACATTAATAGTAAGTTGTAGCGAAATACTTTCCAATTGCAATTGAAAACCTAGTATACCTTGGAAAACTTATAATTCCACGTCGACCGTTGTCAACAATGAAATTCCGTTTTCAATTAGTTTCACATTTAATAGTTACGATATAATTCAGCCGATAGAAAAATGATTAATTCAACATCTCAAGAACTGCATTTCATTTCGCAAAACGAATGTCATTCACGTTGTTTAACTGTTGTATCCATTCATGTTTTTCAACCTGAAAGCATTTCATGTATTAATTTAAGCAAACACAGTAAGTTGAATGAATGGGAACCTCATTTCATAGCACTTGTTAATTTTTATACAAGTTCCCCGTGAAATTGATGAAATATCTATTTAAATGCTACTCGTACTTGTATATTACGTATACAAAGTTAACTGGAATTTTGTGGTCTTCGTTTGTGTGCCGTAAATTGATTCTACTCGTCAAAATTATTTTAATGCTATCTCTCTGGATATCTATTTTGTCAATCATTTGTTTAATATCTAGTTTGTTGCAATAATTCTATTCTCATAATATTTGCAGATGTTTAAATAACGTATGTTTCTTTGAGTAATTGTCTTATGTAGAAAGAGTTCAGTATCAATATTATTCAAAATTTAAATATAGAACATCTCAAGAATTTGTTTTAGACTGGAAATATTTTAATTGCCTAATTAAAATATTTCCAGTCTAAAACAATTTCTTGAGGTAAGGTAAAATGTTTAAGGGGGCGAGTCTTGGGTTCATTTTGTGAAAACCTAATCGTTTATCATTGTGATAAACCCAATGGTCTTCCATGTACAAGATTTTTTAAACATTTTTTGATCCATCCTGTAAAATTATAATTGTACCCCGCCCTCAATTTCAACAATCTTTATACAATTACTTATGGGCCACCCAATATAACATTTTCTGTACCACTCTGTATAACTATAACTAAGTTCACCAATTCCCAACATATTTCACTCAAACTGCAACTGTGGCCGTATTCTGTAACTCGTTATCTTCGTAACGTTTCGATATGAGTATCGACTGTCGTTATGTACGACAGGGTTGCCAGAAGATTTTCGTCTAAGTCCCATGTATGCCCTAAAGTACCAAATAAGCACACTTCTTTCTTATTATGAACATATATTATCATTTATTTTGAATTTGGATATGACTGATTATCGAATGTATAATGTCAGACAACATTTAAAATATTGAAATAATAAGATGTTAGAACTTGAAAAATTTCGGATGTACCTACCATGTAGCGCAACATTTAAAATATGTAGACAAAAAGTTGAAAACATCCCGTACTTACATTTTTTAATTCAACGCTAGTGAGATGGTAACAAATACTACTCAACTGCACCTCCGAATAATGATTATCCTTTGAGTTTTCTAATTAATCTTAGTGAATCAAATTTGAGGTTAATTGAAATTATATATAAATATAATTAAAAAAGACTTCAATTTAATTGCGAAGACTGTCAGTAAAAAGTGGCTAAACTGCTATTTGTAGACAAAATCACCCAATTCGCGATAAATAGTTCAGTTTGGCAAGAATGTAGTGCAACTTTAAAACATATCGAATGTTTTATCGATACTCAAACGACGTTGTCGTTAGGAATGAACATTCCGTGGTGTAAAATTCTTAGAACGCAAAGTTTGTAATTGTTTTGTGATTCCATGTCTACTATTGTCTTGACTCAAGACTCTTGAGATCTGACACCAAATTCAAATTTGAATTATTTGTAAGACAAATTTTAAGTTTGCCAACACATTAAAATTAATGGTGGAAAATGAGAGAGAGAAATCAAATTTTAAAAGTTTCTTGCAGTTCACAGTTCTCTAATCGAGACACTCTCAAAAATAGTCTCATGGATATTAGACTCGGTAAATTTATATATTAGATGGTAATAGAATGTTACATTTGTGATATTAATAAATAGTAGTTTAGATTTCGCTGTTTAAAATGTACATATCTATTCTTTGTTGAATAAAAAAACTCTTGAAAAAGTGTGTTCATATTTATTTAATAAACAATTTACTAATGGTTTCCCATTATTAAACTAGTACAATTTGCCATAAATATGCAACTGTTGAGAGGACAAAGCAATATGAAATGAAAATAAAACAAAAAATGGTACCTGATGCTATTAAAGTACTGACCAATCTAGCCTTCATTAGAAAGAACTCATACTTGTACCATAAAAATGAAGTTCCCTACAATCATTATTTGCAAGTCTACACAGCCTAGTTATAGGTCTGTGCATACTGTAATTAGTTTAATGGAACTGAACAAAACAGAATTCATGAACACATATTTATTGAGCATAAACATTCACAGTATTCAAATTTATTAACCATATCATTCACCAATATATTAAATAATATTAGAGCTAAATGAGCCTGAGAGACGTTCGACGTGAAAGCAATTTTATTGAAGAAGTCGGTATACACAACATCAACTTGTTACTTCTCCAAAGTCCACAATATCAGTATCAAACTTGATGTAGTAGAACGCCTAGCAGCTTTAACATCATTAAACTGAGTTGGTATCCTAATTGCATCAATATATTATAAATATGTCCAATGATACATATTTCTGAAATTAGGCGAAAGTTTTCAGTAATGGACTTTTCTCTATTGACACATGTTAGTCCGCTTCTGCGTCTGCATAATTCGGAAACCTCTCAGCCATTATTTCTATCATGTGCCAACGCCCGTAGTTCTCGTTGTGCATCATTTGTGCATCATTATCTTTGCCGTCGAAAGGAACAATAATAATAATAATTTTAATTTATCACGGTTAAGTGTTAACCTCACTTTGTTTGACACCAATGACACTATACGCACTATCGACTATCGACTGGATAGGTGAAAATGACATACCGTTTCGTTTCGTTTCGACTCATAACGACTTACAGAATACGGCTGCTGATGGGCAACTTATGGGCCACCTAATACAAAATATTTTGTATCACCCTGAGTAACTATAAATCCACCAATCCCCAATTTATTTCACCCAAACTGCAACTGCTTATGAGCCATCATATACATTGGAACTAAATATTTACATAAAATTTGGTAAATTTTGTAACGCCACTGGTTTTTCTCGTAACGAAAATTATTTTTGTAGCTGTCATTCAGTCTTTGCAAATTTGATTTCTCCATTATCGTTCGTATGAATATTTTGAAAAATAAAAATAGATTTTCTGGAAAAATGCTGAAAATAATCGAAGAGGAACCATTATTTAATTGGCAAGCAGTCTTCCTCAAACTCTACTGTTGTAGCAGTTCTAGGTATCACGATTGTTTGTATTTTGCTCCAATCGTTATTTGCCAGCTTTCTGATTCATAGATCAATACAGGTTGCACTATAAATAATTAATTTCGTTTTAATTTTAATTTTTGCTGACCATAGTAATGAGTTTGGTATCAAAGTTCACCTTCTTACCCTGAGCTATGCAATATTTAATATTTTTTGCTGAATTTCCTTGAGCTGCTATAATACTTCTCAAGTATTTAAATACTTGAGTGCTTTGTGACATCCGGGCTGAAGGAATTATAGGACAGGTTTCGGACATCCTCTCCTATAATTCGCAAGTATTCCATTTTTTCTAAATTTATTTTTAAATCCCATATATATATATATATATATATATATATATATATATATATATATATATATATATATATAAAACTATTAAAATACTACAATAATCCGTCTTGACTTTGATATTACATTTTTATTTACAAAACCCTTTTTTACATAATCTTCTCGTATTTTGGCAAACTAGTTAATCTACTTGGATATTAGACGATCTCAATAATAGAGTAACAGTACCAAAGCTCTAGAGCAATAATTAATTCATGTGAATTTTTTGCTGGAATTCTGAACAAACAAGGACTTCTTCCTGTTTTCGTTATTCTGAATTAACAGACCATCTCGTTGGAAATTAGATCCGTGAAAATTTAATGTCCGATTTGTTAGTTTCCTCTAATTAATAAGAGACGAACTACGGGTCATTATTTCTCAAACTGAAACGGCTTTTGAAATATATTGAAAAACAGCTTGGTTGGTATATTTTCAATTGGCAAAAAAAAAGTATGGAAAATCGCGAATCAATTCACGTGGAAGTTGATTTTTCGGCTATCATTGGAGAGGTTTTCGAACAAGCAAAATAACGACGGATCGCATTTATATTCCGGGATTGGGCGTGAAAACAAAAGGCTAGTAGAGCAGTAACAATTATTTATTTGTCAATATAGCTCTCTTGCATGCGAATGCACGTATTATATAGTCTCGATATCAACTTTAAACCGTTGTGAAAATGTTCATGGGATTTTTCCATGGCTTCGCGCAAATTCATCAATGCATTTTTGTTCAGTACCCTTAACATTTTTTTTTAATTCCGGCACAAAATAATGACACTACATACGCACATAACTAATTAGTAAAAGTCCGTTAAAAAAGTTTATTTAAAAATACATGATTGAACAATTTATACGGCAGACGTTCAAAAACAAATATTGAGGTATTCTTATCTTTAATTTTCACAATAATTTAGTATGACCATGAGGACGAACAGCAATTACCCCACATCTAAAATGAAATGAGAGAACTTTACGGCACTAACAAACAAATTGTATGCCATAAAAACAGTCCAATAATGTTAGATAAACATAACATGTAAATCAGTTTTGGTATGGAATAAAAAGTAACTCTATTGTTCCTCCTATTAACTTATCGACTATCCCAATTTTTTTGGCACTCATTGACATATTTTATAACTTTGTGACAATTTTTAGATACTCAGTCATATAATAGTAGAAGTTTAATTGTTGAAATGTTTGTTGCGACATATGCCTTCATTTGATGACAAATTAGATCAATAAAGTTAGGTTTCCACTGATAATTTGACAATCGCAACGCGTTAACTGTACACGCTTCAGCTATTTCATTTATTGCAGAGGTACTTCTTAAACTTTTTTGAGAAATCCTTCTTCTGCATCTATTTCTTTGCTTAATAACCCAGGTAAGGGTTCCAGGTTTTTGCTGCGATCTCTATTAATAAAAGACGGGTTACAATACTGCCATATTCGTTACGATCTTATGTGGCCCGAAGTAATGATGAAGTGTTCATGTTGATCCAGTCATGTATGTTTCTCAATCAGAAAGTGATGTCCATGTTCGTTTAGTAATACGTTTCAAAATGCTAAATTAATAATGTCGTAATATCTGACTCCGACACGAAATTGTTCCCCCCACCCCCTTCCTTCAAAGAAAGCAAAACATTATTCAGTACATCTGTATTCACAGTTATTACTAAGTGGGCATAACGACGAAATGTAATCTTTATACATTTAGAACTACTCTACAAGATATTATTAATAAAATAAAATTACTCAGAAAATCTTTTTCCTGCGAACCGTTTTTGTAGACATGATCCGAACCTCCCCTCCCGCCACACTTGTCTTGTATGCGAACGTATTTTATGAAAGCCCTAGCTATTACATTACCTGTTGTTTCAAATGACTACAAAATTAAAGTTAATATATTTAAATAATTTTGATAAATCTGATACGAATTAAAATCCTAAGTAAATGCCAAGACATTTAATATACAAGTGCAACGTTACTGATTCATGTCGTTACTAAGTACGGAACGATATTGGACAAGCGGAGATTAAAAGTGTGTGAAGTGGCTGCAGTTGTACGCATCTCATTTTCCATGACTATTTATACCTCATTTGGCGCAAAAAAAAACGTAGAAACATTAAGACAATGCAACGGTCACCAAGAAAATTCCATAAATTTGTCTACGAACTGCTACCCCGTCCAACATATTTTCCAGATTTAGCCGTCATTTCATCATTGAAACAATTTCGTCATTCGAAATGGATAAAAAATGGAAAAACGCTGGACTGTATTGAGCTAAAAGTAGATTATATTAAGAAATATAACACTTGTCGAACAAAAAATACCGTTTATTCAAAGAGTCACTGATTTCTCGAACTACCCTCGTGTTTTGGAGTTTACCAGCTGTTCCATAAATCGGTACTACCATTCATTATCAAATACATTATAGTAAAACCCTTATTTTTAAGCCCTTAGTTGTGCATCAATATATTAATATAGAAAGCTTTGTATTTATTACAGAATTATATGTTTTCTCAATTTAATGGCATTTCCAATATAGACCCAATAAATTTTATGTTGCCATCTGTGTGCTGTACGTGTCATTCATGTGGAAGTTATTGCCCCAAACAAAACTATACAAAACTATAATGTGGAATTTCTGAAAAGTTAGAACAAAATAAATTCTTGTGTAGTCTGAGGAGATTTGTATAATGTTCAACAATAGTAATATTTTATTTCAGGGTAAAGTAGTAGGTTCTACGAATCTAAATGAAAAACGATTGATTACAGCATATATATATATATATATATATATATATATATATATATATATATATATATTTAAAAATGCATAGTTGAAACCTTATATTTGATCCACAGAGAAATATAATAACAACACTAGCCGTTACCAAACGGTTTCAACCGCGTATGGAATGTACAATATCTTGCATAGCTGTAGCTCTACTTCACCTTATAGTGCAACTATCATGTATGTTGCTGTATATTTGTCACCCAATACAGCATTTTTCAAATACCTAACTATAACTCTACTTCACCCTATAGTTCAGTTTACGCCACATAACAGTTACTTCTGATAATTTTTGAGCCAACCTGGCTTGTATAATTTCTCTACACCCTATATTTTAACCAGCCTTTAGGTGCACTTTTTTCTCCATGAAGAAATATAATATGGTCATCCATTCTCCTCATTGACACATCAGCGCATCATGTTGGTTTGGCACCAAACTAACGCGGAGAGCAGGAAATTCAAAGCTGCGTATGCTACTACTTTCATGTTCAGTGCTCGATTTACCATAGATCCCGTTCAATGTAATAAATGTTAGCAGAAACATATACAAAGTGCTTATCGACACAAATCAATTCAGCTTCGACACGACATTATGCTCCCATCATTAACAATAATTTAACAAGCAAGTGATGGTGTTACAATTTGTATTTTAAAGGGCTATAGAAATTCGTCATCACTACATAGGACACAGTAATCAAATTAACCCAAAATGTCAATTTTGGATTAGTTGGATTACACTATATAACATGGATTACACCATATAAAGAAAGAGAAAAAGAAGAAAATGAAATGTGGAAAATATGATATGATTGGACAGACAGCAGGGCAGTTAGGACAGCAAGAGATCAATCACCACTAGAAAGGAGAAGCAGAAATAAAGCCCCGATAGGAAGAAGAAGCATATGCCTACCAAGCAAACGATGAAATGACAACCAAAATAATGGCAAATAATACCACAAGAGGAAGATCACATTCGATTGCAAATTTTGAACCCGATGGACAGACATGGAAACGAATTAAGTTTAATAAAAGCAAAGATAATTCTACAACAAATTGTGTTATTTACTCCTCAAATGAAAAGAAATGTCTAGGAGATTCAGGATAGTACCAGAATAATGTACTTTCTTATATTTAATTATCCTTAGAATTTATATCTTCTGAATTAGGAGTCACAGGGTAAAATAACATTCTTCCGATTTGGATACATAATTTTTCAATATTTAGGATATATATCACTATTAATAAACTGTTTTAACAAGAAACAAGGTGTCTTGCGTTTAAACTCTGGAAAAGGCTGGTAACTAATTTTGTAATACTTTTTAACCGACTTCCAAAAAAAGGAGGTTATCAATTCGTCGCGTTTTTTTTTTAGTATGTATGTTACCTGAATTCTGCTCCTGTGGTGAACCGTTTTGTATGAATATGGTCTTGTTTTAAAGAGTATATATCCGGATTGGTGAAACTTCAAATTTTGGAAAAGAATTCTATTGACAAAGTGAAGAAATTTGTGAATGAACACATGCGTGCATGGAAATCGACCAATATCCCTAACATATTGGTCGATTTTTCGAAAACTCCTTATGGATGTGTATAGTTTTCTAACGTTTAATCTATTAAGGAAGATCCCTAGGTGATCTCTTATACTTTTCTGCGACGTGTAACTTGTAGTTTTGCAGAAAATCTCCGAAAATTCCAAAATTCTTATCAAAAATTTCATCGAAATGACATAACGGATATTTCCTTATAAATATTTTAATTCCAAGGCAATAGTGCGGGAATTTTAGGCACTGGAAGTATTAATTGCGAATTTGACAATTTTCTATGTACATCTCAAGCATATACGTAGTAAAGCATAGTATTTTCGGCTCCTTAAATCAATGAGTACCAAGCTCGTTTTGTTTGTATACCCGGCAAATACCTATTTAAATGAAATTTTTTCCGTTTCGCGAAGACGGTGCTTTTGGTTGTCACATTCTCCCGGCCTAATAGAAAATTCAGTGACAACACATGTCAAAATCAATCTAAACCGCTATTTGTGGGTTTATACACAGGATGTTTAGTTATAGCAAACAAAATCACAAAGTAAAGTGACAGAAGGAGTTGCATTTATATGATGACTGAAATATAAGTTAGGCCGTTTAGCTGTATATACAGGATGTATGGCATATAGGCTGGAGTGGACGATTGGTGGTATAAAAATGGTGGAAAAAAATGTGAAATTAAAGTTATATAGGGTGATTAAATAACTGTTATATGATATGGACGTAAACAAATCATATGCAGGATGGTTGAAATATATGCTGAAGTTAAATAATATTTATACAGTGTGATTAAAAAATTATTTATTTTATAGCACATAAGAATCCGCATAAAGTGTGGAGAGAATTTAATGTTACACAGGGCGATAACATAAAATGTGAAAAATGAAATAATTTATGGGGTAGACCACAAGGAGTTATATACTATGACTGAAATATAGGACGGATTTGACTCCGTATATATGGGATGGATTTCCGTCCTATAGTTTACAGAAGGCAGCTAACAAATTTCTGATTGTCCATGGGCAGTCGTATGTACAGGATGGTTGGTACATAGGGTGGAGTAGAATTATATATAGTTCTACAGAGTTGTCAAAAAAAGTTGAAAAAAGGTTACATGGCGTAGTCCATAAGGCATTAATATATTTTGGGCTTATTAAGTCAACGCGTACTAGTACATTTAATTCGTAAACATTTACCTGTCAATTTAAATGAAAATGTATCATTGTGTAATGTTGAGGCTTTCGATGTTCCTGGTCCTGTCTATTAAGGTTATACATACAAAATAAAAAATAAAGAATGAAAACTATCTAATTTCAAAAAAAACTAAAAAGTTGAAAATAAAACATTTAAAAAAAATATAACCGACTTCCACCTATAACTAAAAAGCTAAAAATAAATATAACAAAATAGAACTCTAGCAAATAAATAACACATTCAATGTTATTAGGTACCTACCCAGGAAGTAAAAAATGTAAACATTAAAAGGTGCTCATTCCGTACAAATGAATTACCTACCAATCTAATATATTTTTGAAGTCGGTGCCAAGCAACAATTAAGTTTGATGAAGTAGTAGATAAGTACGCAATGAAGAATTTTAGATTTGCTTGGCACCGACTTCAAAAATATACTAGATTGATAGGTAATTAATTTGTACAGAATGTGAATGTGAATTTTTAATGTTTACATTTTTTACTTCCTGGGTAGGTACCTGACAACATTGAATCTGTTATTTATTTGCTAGAGTTGCATTTTGTTATAATTATTTTTAGCTTTTTAGTTATAGGTGGAAGTCGGTTATATATTTTTTAAAAATGTTTTATTTTATTTTTTATGTATGTATGAGAGATTATTTTTCATTAACTTGGTCTCAGTGTTTTTCTTTATTAAATACGATATTTACTTCTAAAATGTGTCAGCCTTTGGATTTTTCTATGCAGCAACCTGTGCTCATCGACCCTTACATCCATACTTAAATAATTGTGCATAATTATTTACAATTCATTTTGTATAATACGGTAAGATGCCAGTCTCTATTTCCAAGTATTCCATAATATCTTATATCCGTCATCCACGTAGGAAGCCATATATTTGCTTTCCGCACATGCAATATATATTAAAAACTTATCCAAGCTAGGATTTATTGCCTCAAGCTTGGAAGGTTCTGAACACTCCAGCTTGATCGCGGAACGTGTATTGTTTTCTCCCATATAGCCCACTTTCTCAATTTAATCTAATCATTGGCCATGAGATTTGATTTTATTAAAAAGGTGAATTCGGTCTTTTATGATTTCCTTGGAACGCTTCCCTTTAATTGATCGAGCCTTAATAGATTGGAGAGCTTAACCTTTTTCTTGAGTGGAATTCCAATGCAGTTTTAATGGATCTCGCAAAAATTCTAGGTACAAAGCGTACTAATTATTTTTTGTTTCGGAATAAGTCCTTCTAATACCTCTTTACAATTTGGTATTTCCACGGAAACGGTTTCAATTGGTAGAAATAACTAACTAGAAAAGACAATGAATCTACACAGTTACAATATAAACAGTTAAATTACTTTTTAAGATAAAAACTCAATGCGGCAGTAGAACTTCGTGAAATGACAGATATTTCGAAAATCCCACAAGATAGAAAGATCGATTATTGCTAGAGACTGCGCTAGTTAAAATTAACATAGGAACTTGAATAAATCCCATTTTGAGACAATAATTCTAAGTCCAAATTACATTAGACTTGAATAATATATACGTGGGTGTCGAATTTTAATCGTCTCACCTAAATACCTCGACAAGTAGGAAAACTAGGAGTTCTTGAGGCTGTACTTACATGACGTTGACATGACCTTAATTTTGGGGTTAAGGTCATATTAGGACTTAAAAGTTCACCCTCTTATCAATTTCAGGATAAAAATTGGAGATTTGCATTAGAAACACCTAAAATTGAACTCCACACGACCCTGATGTTAAGGTCATATGAAGTTCGGCACTAGATGGCCCTTTGAAACACAGTTCATGAAGGTTTTTCTCTAGTGTTTGTCATTTTCGGTTTGATATCAAAAATATGAACTCGCAAAAACCGGGTTCGGCCTGTTCGAACCTCTAAAGGTCTCTTGCTCACATTAACTCATGAGAAAAACGACAATATGGAGTTGTGGCGTAATTATAAACTAAAAATAATAATTAATCTCTAAATAGAATTCTACACCTTTACTAAACGAGTCTTATGTCAGCCAAGAAATTAAGTATCATAGAGAATACAAAGCTTTGAAAGAAACTCGGGCACATCGGAGGATGGAGAAACCAAGAAAAAGGAATTGAGGCATGTAACTAGAACATGTATTTCACTGCTTGAGTGGTTAAAAAAATGGATCCAGACAATAGATAGATAGAGAGATATAAATGGAGAATAGGTAGAACAGCGAACAATCAGACTGATAGAAGTATGCATGACATTTGTCCGGTTCCAGAGACTGAGATTCAATATAGACTACGTTAAAGTATGTAAAAATCATAATTGTGCATGGTAGAGTGAAACTTGTGGAGAATATTGATCATAAACTAATATTAAACAAACTGAGTTTCCTAGTAATTTTCAAGAACAAAAAACAACAGAAATAAATTAAAGTTGCTGGGTACATGTAGTATACGTTTTAAAACTTTATGAAAAAAAAAACAGAAGTAAAAACTTTTGGAGAAGAAAAGTTTGAACAACCCAGAAATAAATCAATAAAGTTGTACCTTAAACAAATCAGAAGACCTAAGAAAATATAACGAAAACATAGGATGGTTAATGTAGATGGAGCCTGTTTTACCGGATGTCGATTTTAAAATTTGCAATGGAAACCCTATATAGTATTTTAGTTTCTGATGAAACATTTTATTGCGAATACATCGGGTTTGATAGTTTACTTCAAAACCTAACAGAAAAGTAATTGGAACAATCTAATATCCATTAAAGAAATACATAATTATTAACTAAATCAAAGTGATTTTCAAAACATTGAAACTTAACTTAACTAAACTTAATGTATTAGATGTTCAAACTGAGCACCGTTTACTTCTTGACAATAAGCAAGTCGGTTTTTAAACTGGTAACATTAGCTATTACTTCTGGTGTAATTCTCTGGATGTCTTGAGTTATTCTTAGCTAATTCTTGCTCAACATAAACCTTCGACTTTAAGTAACCCCACATAAAATGCAAGGTCGGGACTTCATGGAGGCCATTCATAAGTACCCCTTCTTCCAATCCATCTGATGAAAGTGATCTCGAACAATGCGAGCCTAATGGGGTGGTGCTCCATCCTGCTGAAATCAGATATTATTTGGTAATTGTCCATTTACCTCCAATGCCGGAATAACATGTGTCTCCAAGAGCTGTAAATCCCTATCTCCGTTTAAAGTTTCTTGTAGGAAGAACGGAATATTTGTGTATTCGGATGAACAATGTTAAAAAGGTCACA
This sequence comes from Octodonta nipae, assembly GCA_034190945.1. Classification (NCBI taxonomy): domain Eukaryota; kingdom Metazoa; phylum Arthropoda; class Insecta; order Coleoptera; family Chrysomelidae; genus Octodonta; species Octodonta nipae. The sequence goes on from CM067220.1 coordinate 108,259,833, forward strand.
AACTTCTTGATGCGTCCTTTTCCTCTCCCCATACCAATCATCATTAATATTTCTATTCCTTCTCTTTCTTAATCGGTACGATCAAATTAAAACAATACAATCTTTTTACGTTCAAATAAAAAAAAACTAATAACTTATTTTGACAACTACTGTCACTTTTGCAATGAATTTAATGGACTACTAAACTTGAATCAGATTTAATTTGCGCCTGATTTAAACAAACGCACGTGTATTCCACTATGGAACAAGCAGTGCTGTTGGCTGTGATTTGCCACCGATGGAAATACAAATCCTTACCGAGCGGTTTGTTTATACCATAAATGAAATCTAGTTTAGCTACCAGTATTACTTTTCTGTTAATATCTCGGTAGGTATTGAAGTAAACAATATCAAACCCGATATTTTTTTATTCGCAATAAAATGTTTCATCAGAAACTAAAATACAATACAGGGTGTTTCATTGCAAATTTTAAAATCGACATTACTTCCGGTAAAACAGGAAGTTCAAAGTTGTAAAAAAATGGAAACAAATAGGCAATCTACTGCAGTATCCACCTTCCAAATTTCATTTTGATATCTTTAATAATTCCAGAGACTTGGTTCCACACATTTGCCCATCACTGTATATTTGAACTAAGCGCTAAGCAACAATCAAATCTGATGAAGTATTAGATATGCAAGATTATAGGTTTGCTTGGAACTGACACTGAAAATATAATAGATAGGTAGGTAATTACTTTGTACAGATTTAGTTCACTTTGTTGTTTACATGTATTACTTTGCATGTAGATACCTAAAAATGAGAAAGGTCTATTTATTGGATAGGGTTATGTTTTGTAAATTATTTTCTACTTTTTCGTTCTATTTTAGGTTCCATTAATATTTATTTAATTTTACCTGTAGAAAAATACTAATTAACATGAACAAATTCACTTTATATTTATCTAAAATTTTAGCATTGCACTTCACTTCTTTAAAAGAATCTTTCATAATAAAAATTTCGAAAGCCTAATACCGTCAACGCAAAGAATGTTAATGTCGGAATTAGTCATTCCATTTTGACATACGTTTTAAATTTAACTGATGCGCTCTGAAAATTGTCCAACATTTCGCTTTGTGATTTTTGATAAAGAACAGACAACTGGAAATGCTTTGTAGAGAGAGAACTGTTTGTATTTCAATTATAAAGCTTTATATATTCCGCGAGAAAAAACTATAAATATATTCTGAAATGTGCCCGAAAACTGAAACGTATGCAAAGCGTGCCTCATCTTTTTATATATACGTAGATGCGATAAGCGTAGCTTGCGGGCGTTGTAGATTTTTCCCTTGTTTAATACGTTCTTCAAATTTTGCCGAGAAAGAGTAATTTCATATGTATAGATGTCTGCCGAGCACCGTCTTCTAATTTTAATCGTTCTTGTGCTAGATGGTTTCCGGGAATTCGTCCTCGTAGTTGATAACTGATCCCTGCCAGGATCGATGGTAAAATGACGACGTGTCGGCAGAATCACTTCTGCCCACTTTAGGACTGTTCGCATAATTCTCGTAGCCTTTTGCTTATGCTTCTAGTTACTCGAATACTAAGATGTTCAGTAGCGTGCGCGCTGTTATATAGTCGCGGTTCGGAGCTTATCGGTTGGTACCGTGACTGGCTAGGTGTGATTTGGCTTTTGGCGCTCAGTGGTCACGCCCTTCGCTTGCTGATTAGTTATTTCCAGTTGAGTTGTTATAGGGCGGGACATGGCCGACACGGTGTTTAATAGAATTTTACAAGCATAAGTGCGTATAAACTGTGATGCCTCTTCGCGATTTCAATTGCCTTTCGTACAAGTGTCTATTTCGGGTGTTCTCAAAGTCTATTCGGTGTGACGTCCTGGTGGCGTGTTTTCCAATGGATATTGTTTTTTGTGCTTTCTTATGGCGTTCTGGTGTTCATCACACCTAACTTGAATTCTTGTTAGTTTGCCCCACATAGGTTCTAAAGGGTGGTCTCTGGTTTCCTCAACACCGTGCTTATTTAGCCTAATTTTTTTTTCAGTTCTTTTCATCAGTATCCTTGTTATTACTTTGGTGAGATGGCAAATAAAGCTTATGGTTCTATAATCTTTGCGTTGAGTTGCCTATGTTTTCTTGAGTAAGGAACCAAGAATTTTAATACATTTTTAGCTTTTCTGAATTTCATTTTTTTGGGGCATTTCACTTATTGATATACTTCTTTCTGGTTCTAATTATTGAGAGTAAACGATTGTCATCAGAGCCGCTATCTGCTTCCGGGGAAGTTTTTCTAATTGTAATGCTGTTATTAAATTGTTGGTTCGTTAAAAGGAAGTTAATCTTTCATATTTCGTTCCAGGAGTTTTTCATGTATAGAGTTGGCGTTGAACCATGTATTCGCAATCCAAAATCCATATTGTTCAAAAAATTTCCCCCACTTATCGTCTCTTTCGTTTCGCTTTCCGTACACAAAATTTACAATTATGTCGTTTTTATTTCCTTGTGCAACTACAGTAGTAAAATCCCCCAATAATTGTTCTTTTCCACTCTCCTCCAAAATTTCTGTTTATATAATTCCTCTATATTCGTTAGGAATATTCGTGAACTAGAAACGTAAACAGTCGGATAGAAGAATTATGCGAACCGGCCTGATGAGGGCAGATGTGACTCTGCCAAAACGTCGTCACTTTTGTCAATCCTGGCAGGAATCAATTACCAACTAAGCAGATGTATTATCGGAAACAACCTGATAAAAAATGCCTACTTTGTAGTCACATATTTCGACATTATAGACGTTTCTGAATTTTTTGCATTTGGAATTCGAGCTTTTTACACATTTCTTGAGTTTTTGGTATTATTTATTATATTTGGAGCATTGTAGGACTTTTTTGTTTTTGGCATTTTTAACATTTTAGCAATTTTAATTTTTTTGTCATTTGTACCTTTTGCCATTCATGAAGCTTTCATATATTTATCTTAAAATCTTTGGCCGTTCCCCGCCTATCTTAAATTTGATATTGGCGAAAACAGGTCTTTATACTGATATTGTAAAATAGTACACCTTTCTAATAAATATATAAAAATTGAATTTTCGCTAAATAATTAAACTGATTTAATGGAAAAGTCTGGTATAAATATAAATTGAATAAATAGAAACTCCATTTTATAATTTTATTTAATAAAGTTATTTTCTTATTTTCTCAGTTTATCATAGACGAGTTTCGTGAAACAATCATGGTGGAACTGTTATTATTTATTTTAAATTATCAGTGACTTAAGTTTTTAACCCTAATAGGCACAAGCAAATAATGAACCATTAAATAAGTCACCACAAATATCTGAAACTGATTGAATGTGATAGATTTAACCACAAGTTAAGGCGTTATGTCACGTTTTACTTCGATTATAAAAATTCTCTTGTAAGCCTAGGCCGTAGCTATAAACATTTCTCGGGGTGGATTGGATATTTTTTTTGGGGGGAGGGGGTTCGATAATTTTTTTTGATTGGTAATAGGCTGATTAGGTCTGCAAAATTTATATTTTTGTTAATGTATTTCCAGGATGTATAAAATTGTACAAATATAAAATTTATTATTGTGAAATAGCTGATTAATGGTTAAAATTCAATCTTGAAACCCAAAATTATTGCAGGCGTATCTAATTCACAATCCACAACAAATTGTACAATTTATGGCTAAAATAAAATCATTACTGAAAAGAAAATATAGAGAAAGGATTAAAAAGCAGGTATGACTTAACTATCATCATCATCCTAGCATGCTTCGTTTATTTTTATGTATTTTTTGGAAATTAACACCAAACTTTAGATTAAAAAATGTCATGGCCCAAAAAATAGCTGAAACAATTACTTCGTACAATATGGAACAAATCTAATTTAAGCAAATTTAGTTTTCTACAAATATCTAAAAAGAAACAACAGATTTTTCAGTTTGTCTGGTGGGTGGCATATAAAAGTGTGTAACCATTCTGAAAATTTTTACATTTAATTTATATAAACGTAAACAGCTGTATCTTTCTGCTTGATCATATTAGTACATGTTAGAAGTACAACGTTCGCAATTTACTTCACGTTTCATCATTATGCAAATGATACCTTATTATATGTTCTACCTACACCTAGATAAACGCACCAATCCCACACATATGAATGAATATATTTTAACCTCCTTTCATTCACCTCATTAACAAATTTTACTACCTTCTTTCAACGGAGTACATTCATACGCTATTCATGTATTCACCATAACTGTAATTAAAAAAATCATAAAGGAGTTTGTGAAAAGCTTTATTATAGATTGAAAACCAAAAGCTAACAGTAGTGTTTGGAAAAGTTAAATTTTTGGCCCGTAATAAAGCACTAGAAACATTATGTTTGCATTAACCTTTAAAGTTTCCAGAGATTATCTGCGTAACAGCTCATTATTGAGTTAAAAATTCGTAGCTCATCATTGTTGTACTTGGAAAGCGGAATATATGTTTCGAGTACTTTACTACCTGAGTCTCTGTGTAATTCTCAGTTTAAATGCATCCTTTGATATTCTAGGAAGCTTATGACTGGATTTGTGTTCAGGTAATTAGTTGAGAAATTAATTAGAGTTATGAACATATTGTAGGCAAATTTAGTAATTTTTGAATTGAGTTTTAGTTGATGCGGCTTAGCGAATTGAAATTGAGTTATATATACGAAATTTTGGGAATAACCGCCATAGCCGAATAGATTTTGTGCATTTCATAAATACAAATTAATAAATATATAATATTAAAACGGAATTTTCTGACAATTTTAGAACGACCTAAATAAAGAAGATTTACTATTTTTGGATAGTGAAGTAGAAGTGGTGCAATTATTTTCATTTAAAATATTTCAGACGGGTTCTTGTAAATTTCCTTGTGTGTATTGTTTTCTCTTGTGTAATTTGGTTTACTACAAAATGGTCATCGCTCACAGCCCAAGCATATTCAGAAATTTTGAACTTTTCGAATTGCTATCTTATTGATAGAATTTTTATGTTCATTTATTCGTACATTTAGAATCTTATCGGTTTCTCCAATATAAAATTCATTACAATTGCGTGGAATTTTTTAAAAGAAATTATTTGATATTTCAGTTGTTACTTTGGTTTATTTTAATATTATTCTATAATAAATCATATAAGTCATTTCCAAAAAATTAGAAATATTAGGCAACAGCTTTTTTTGTTTTGTTTTTGGGTTTGATCATCATGATTGACTATCTCAAATTAACGGCTACCACCAACGTATTTTTGAAACAAAATTCCAAACAAAAAAATCATTTATCAATTAGATCATAAATGAAATTTAAAAATATGTATTGCATCGTTAACCTCTGGTTTCGAACCATGATTTTGGATCTGTGTCTAGTACTCTGATTTTGATCATGTTTGTTCAACCTGTAACGTTGTTCTACTGGTGATTTCTTGCTCACTCATAATCCAAGTGCATATATAACAGTTTAAAAATGTTCGAACAAGGCCGATGTTTCCGCATCTTGCTGCTGAATTGCAAGGATTTCGCCTTCCAACAGGATATTTTAGGCAAATTTATTAATTTTTTAATTGAATTTTAATTGATGTGGTTAACTATTGTAATCCTTATAGAATTTTGGGAATAACCATCATCGCAGATTAAATTTTGTACAATTCAGAAGTACAAAATAAAAATAAAATATAAAATCAAAACAGCATTTTAGAATTACGTAACTAAAGATGTTCTACTATTTTTAGATACTGAAGTAGAACTGTGTAACTATTTTCATTTCAAATATTTAAAGCAAACTCTTATAATTTTTAAAGCAGACTCTTGTTATTTTTCTAAAATGGTAATCATTTAGATCCCAAGCATATTCAGGAAATTTCAACATTCTTAATTGCCACCTTACTTATATACATTCCATGTTCATTTATTCGTACATTTAGAATTCTATCGGTTTCTCCAATATAAAATGTATTGCTGTTGCAGAAATTATCTAAAAGCGGTTATTTGAATTTAAACTTGTTATTTTGGTTTGTTTTGATATTATTCTATAACATCTCGCTTCGAACCATGATTTTGGTTTACGGAATTATGTGCTCTGCTTCTAGAACTATAATTTTGATCATGTTTGCTGTACTTATAACGTTATTTTCTTTCAGTGATTCCATACTTTGCAATCTGCGGCATTAAAAATCTAAGCGTAAATATGGCACTTCAACGATATTGGAACAAGTAATTGTTTGGGTTTGAGACGATTGTCTTTTATCAAAGCACTGTGATGAGTGCAAGTTACCTGGTTATATTACTGTCATGGTTGATTCCGCATCTTGCTGCTGAATTGCAAGGATTTTATTTTTCATTAGGACGGGTGACTCCATTGTTGAATGTGGATAATCTCATTTTATCCGGTTATTTCCCAGGTTACCCAATTTAACTTATTTCAATTTACATTAAGGAAGTTATTTATGCATTCTTATATTGGAAAAGTTCAAGAGTGTGGAATGAATGTAACCCCAGGGGACGAACATAGAACATCTGTAGAATTTGTAGAAAAATTGGTCCATATGTAGTCATTTTAATATATCACTCATCTGTGTCCGTATGACTGCACACCATTTTTTTGGTATGTGAATAACATGCGCAAACAGGTTTAATCAATTTATCACTCCTTGTACAACAGTTCATAGTCAAAGGTGAAATTTAAATCCACACCACTTCTAATATTATTTAGAACCTCCAAAATACGTTTTCAATTTTGGTAGATTTTGTTTACATTTCACATTATTCTGTATAAAAAAGGGTGCCAAAAAAAACGAAATGTGGACTTAAATACCTAAAAAATGTGTACATATTTCCATTAGCTGTTATCTTTTTGTCTTCCTCCCTTAATTTGCTGAACAAATTTCAGCACGAAAGTCCTGTTTAGTCAGTTTTCGTGAGTTTAATTAGAATGGAGCCCCGCAAGTCGAAGTTACACAATTGAGTATAAGTTTTCGTAAAATGAATGTACCAAGTTGGACAAGAAACGATATCATGGATTTTCAGGAAATTTCAATTGTTACTAATTTACAAACTTTACTGATTAATTTATGCGAGAGCGTTTATATTACTTCTTATTATCTTCAACTTTTACTGTGTAATGAGAAATTTCTGCTTTCCAATAATGAGAAATTCTGAAGTTTCTATAACAATGTTACAAATTGCCACAGTTTAACCCTGAAATGTCCGCGTCATCAAAGGTATTATACCATGTGTCGCAAATTATCTGACAAAAGAATGTCTAAAAATCAACAAAATAAATAATATGGCTACCAATATTGAAAAACTACAGTAAAAACCAAACGCTTGACAACCTAACTACCGATCACATTAAATACATAAATCGTAAAATTCATATTTATGCACATTGGAATAAATTAAATATTCACAAACATGACAATCTTGATTGATTCCTCCCCCCTCCCTCACACCATATTAACGGGACAAAAAACACGTTAAGTCTTAGCAATCAAGCAGGGTTTTGACACAAATTTGATATGTGCCACATTATTCATTGCCAAATGGACACTGTCCACTTTTTTCAAATGAAAATGGTGCTCTTGTGATAACTTAGTTGAGAGATATTTTTATTTTACTATTCAACACTAGTTTGTTTGATTAAACTTAATGAATAGTTAGAGAGTTATGAACGATTTATTTTCCCTGTTTTTTTTAAACTACTATTATGTATGTACTATGACGGCAAAAATAGAGTTTATGGTATAAGTATATGTATATTACAAGTAAACATTTACGAAAGAGAATTTTGGTTTATAGTTTAGTTTTGAATTGTTGGTTGTGCTTATTAAGTTTCTAAAATGGTTTGTGTTTTTCCATAAACTAAAGCAATTTTTGCTATATGTGGAAAGTACCTATAAGAATTAGTTAAACATTTTTAAAGAACCAATATTCCTGGATGAAACGAACTCTGGAACCAATTTCACATTGGCTAAGCGAAATTGTAATCGATGGATTGGTAGATGTAGACGAATGGACAGCTCGTTGACCAGACTTAAGTCCTTCGGATATATGGGGGGATATTTGAAATCGAAAGTGTACGTTACGGAATCGATAGCCATAGGCTGTGTCCCACGTAAACGAGATTTGCGCGATACGTGCGGTGCGATAGGTCAATGTGACAATTAAAAACTACAACTGCAGGTGAACACAAACAAATTGAACGAAGTGAGAACTTAAAAGTAGCTGGAATCGAACGAATTTATTTTCTTACCAGGTCGAAATGAATTTTAATGTGTTTGGTAGGCTAAGTTTTCACATCGCTCAATTGCAGTTGCAGCCCGCACTGCGCAAATCGCGTTTACATGGGACACATTCTAATAGACATGCGTAGTAAAATATTGCCAAGTGGCGCGAGAATAAGATACAGTTTAGGCAACATTAATTCAAATAGAAAGTTAACTCTTATTTAAGTAAACAAAAAAGCATTGAATAGATAATAAAGATATATTTCAAGGCATCCCAAGATCACCAGTTCCATTTGAAAAAAAAAAAGATGATACGGCCCTTGTGGCACTGGGAAATGTGGCACATTCCAATTTTGTGTCAACTTACCTCTTGTTTAAGATCTATATGTTGTTATATTCAAAAGTTAATAAGTAGGACAATAAAAGTCCTCACTTGTACTGTAAATAGGTGAAATTTTAAAACAACATTTCTGTAGACACCGGTTTAAAAAATGGCAAGAATTATTTATATTCTTTAGATTACTTTCCCTTTCTTCGGTTTTGCATATTTCATTTCGAACATATCCAATAAAATACGTCTTATCTTTTCACTTATGCGCACATGTCTTGTCAGGTGGAAAAGGATTTCCAGTAAACTTCCGGTTGTTAAACTTTCCAGAAAATAGCCTACAAAGAAATTTAAGGCGAATCTGTTCCACTAAACTTATTTATTTGTTTTTTACGGTCATTTTATATATTGGTTTGAAGAGGTTTGCGAAA